>BMAU01002800.1:0-14110 GCA_019973935.1 Trichonephila clavipes | reverse complement strand
TTCACCTCAATGCAGCGTTAGAAGAGGCTGATCAAAAAATTGTTTCTGCTCTAAACCGCATAATAAATTATTGCATTATCCCAGAGAAATGAAAAATAATTCTTTCTTCCCCTGGAGACGACGACAGAGGTTAACCAGGATGAACCACAATTCGCCTTGAGGGTAAATGCTGAATCTTTCGTTCCGAAAGTAGACAAAACACAAATCGTGGCAACGGCATGTTTTAAAAGCAAATGCCTTTTGAGTACTGCTTTAATTCTTGTGGAAGATAAATATTCAGAATGGCAGACATTTAGGGCCTTGTTAGACTCGGGAAGTGAAACATGTTTAATTTCAAATGAGTGCGCGAATAAATTACAACTTAAAACCGAAAGAATAAATACATTAATCTCGTGTTTAAATGATGGCTCTATGGTTGTCAAAGGGTGTGTTAAAGGGGCGATTTCTAATCAAAATTAATCTTTCAAAAGGGAGTTGGATATGCTCGTAGGTAAAAAAAAACACTGATTTTATTCCGCAGAAAGCGTTAGAGATAAATTCTGATTTTTCTAATTTTGTGGAATTAGCGGATTCTAATTTTAATGTTCCCGGCAAAATTGATTTATTATTAGGTGCAAATATATTTTATGAGTTATTGAAACCGGAAAGAATTAAAATAAAAGATTCCCAATTACTGTTAGTCAACAGCGTATTTGTTTATATAGTAACGGGTAATTTAGATTCAATAAATGAAACTAAGGTTCACTGCGGTTTGATTCGTGATGAGGACTTGAATAAAACTTTAGAAAAATTTTGGAAAGTAGAGGAGGTAGAGGAACCAATAGTTAAAAATAAAGAAAGGCTAATTTGTGACGAACATTACGCGAATACTCATTTTAGAACTAAAGAAGGTAAATATGTAGTATCTATGCCCTTAAAAAAGGAACCCTCGTGTTTGGGTAATTCGAAAAACATAGCCCTCAAACGACTTGAATCGCTGTGGAATCGCTTAGCTAGAGATGAAAAGTACTTAAATTTACATCGTGAATTTTTAAGAGATTATGAAAGACTGGGTCACATGAAGGAAGTGACTAACGAAACTGAACCCGAAATCACATATTACACTACCCGTCATGGAATTTATCGTCCAGAAAAGTCCACAACAAAACTTAGAGTTGTCTTTACCTGTTCTTCGTTAACTGATAATGGAATATCTTTAAATGACATTCAATATATTGGAGGAGTGATACAAGAGGACTTATATGCGCAAATGCTCAGGTTCAGAACTTACACGTATGCATTTACAGCAGACATTAAAATGATGTATCGAACTATATTAATGAACACTAAACAGTGTAATCTGCAGAGAATCGTTTGGTGTGAAAGTGAACATGAATCACCCAAAATTTATGAACTTTCGACTGTTACCTATCGCACTGTAAGTGCTCCCTACTTAGCACAGAGAACTTTAACCCAATTGTCGATGGATGAAGAGGCTAACTTCCCTATAGCAGCTTCCGTTTTACGGAACAACTTGTATATGGACGATGTCCTTTGTGGTGCAGCAATGTTAGAAGAGGCAATTGTTCTCAGACAACAATTAAAAGGAATTTTGAAAAGTGCTGGAATGGAGTTGCATAAACTTTGCGCCAATCACGAGAAATTGTCACCAGATCCCGAACAGAATTACAATTTTGCAACTTTAACAGAGACGAAAACGTTAGGAGTGTCGTGGAAGCCGAACCTAGATTGCTTTTTGATTAAAGTGAAAGTCAGTTTGGACGGTTCGTATACTAAAAGAGACGTCTTGTCTACTATTGCGAAGATCTTTGATCCTGTTGGACTGATGGCACCAGTAATTTCCAAAGCAAAGATTTTCCTCCAGCGTTTGTGGAGAAGCAAATTGGAATGGAATGACCTTCTGCCAGCTGAAGAATATCGAGAATGGCATCAATTCCTAGTATTCTTAGATAATATCAACAATATAGAGATACCAAGGCGTATTCTTGTCGCTTTTCCAGAAGTTATTGAGATCCATGGCTTTGACAATTTATTTTAAGTGAACGGTGAATATAATTAATTTTACAGTGGAATGTCTTTAATTAATTTATTATCTCTAACGGATTAAATTTCCCAAAGTGGAGCATTTCGTTTATGTATATCCCTTAATTTTCAATGTAGTGATCCAAAAAAATATTGCATGAAAAAAACTGCAGTAAATCATAATGCGGTAGATAAAGCATTAAAGTGCATTTCTCCCCTACACGGCGTGTCTTACAAAGCTCTAAAAAAGCTCGAGCTATGAAAGTAGCTAGACATTTGCCAACTTGACTCTATCGTTATCATTTCGCTGTGTTTTTCATTGAATCGCCATTAGAATTTAAGAAACGGCTTTGCTTGCAAATATTACAATTTTAACATAAAATAAATACAACAGAAAGTAATATTAATGTATTACACTTTCAGATATAAATTGTTTACACTATTTTAAGCGTTCATTACACAAAACCGTTAACAATGTGTTAATTTTGCTGAGAAGAGATCAGCTTAGGGAGGTATTTTCAAAAATCGACCCTCAAGAGTGTTACGGGGAATTATAAATAAAAAAAAAATCCTTTTTATCAGCTATTAGATCTACATACTTAAAATTTAAGAAATGTGTTTTTCTTTCTTTCTTTTTTTTTTGTTTTTGTTTAGCTGAGATATGCAAAAAGCTTTTTTTGTTTAATTTGCAATTCACGTAAAATTCACTCATTAAAAACATCTTTATCCTTCAATCTGCGTTGTTTAATTTTTCAGTTCACCCGTGCGAAGAACGGGTATACCAGCTAGTAGTTAAATAAAAAATTAAGATTTTAATGAGAATTTCGCCCTTGTAAAGCTATACTTAATGACGCAATATCAGGGGTATAGTTTGCGATTTTCAATTTAAGAGGACTTGGTACCCCAAAAATCACAGACCTATTTTTTTTCGTTTAATCTTATTCTTTGCATTTTTATCTTTCTATTGATATATCATTTGTGCATGTCGGAAAGTTAGAAGTTGAATAAAACTTCATTTGAAAACAAATTAGGCAATTCAGCCACACCCCCTTTTCAGAAAAAAAAAAGCTAAGAAAAGCGTTTTTGATAAAAAATCTAATTTTATAAAGATAAATAATAACATTAAAAGAATGTGCAATATATAAAGCAGAATATTTCCGAGGCAATACATACAATCATTTTTTCTTTGTGAAATGTATGCATGTAAAATTTTTAAATTAAGGCATTTTATATTAATAATTTTATAATTTCAGTTCTTATATTCCTGATATATTTTTTCATACAAATGTAATACTTTAATATTATTAGAAGAAAAACAGCTAAAATTCCTGTCGTGACAGAAAAAAAATTTTTTTAACGTTTTTCTTGAATTTTCTTGTGCAATTAGTACTCTCTAAAAGTTGATCATTTATAAAAATGTGTGGGTTGAAAAAATATGAAAATGCAATTATTTTAAAGAAAAATGTATAACTAATATCTTAAAAGGGGTATTTTAAGTTAAATTAAGCTTATAATAATTATTTTTTCAGAATTATAAACTTTAAAGTGGTTTTTCTCAGTTTGTGTTTTTCGAAACCTTAGTGCATTCAAAATGCTACTCCTTCGACAATTATTTACCAATCACTTCCATTTTTTCCCTGCGTGTTAAAAATAAAGCATGTAATAAAATTAGGGATCGGTTTTGCTATAAACTGAATACTTTTTTTTAAAAAAAATAAAACGTAAGACATGTTGGCTTTTTCATTGATTTTTAGCCTGTATATCAAAATTTTATTTTTTTCCCTCGAAAACGAATAAAGTTATTCTAAAATTGATCCCTAAAGTTGTTTAGAACATCCATAAGAATATTATAAAAAAATTTCAAGTCAAAAAATTAGTTTTTACAAATGGAGTAGGATTTCAAAATTTTCCCAATTCTCTACAAAAAATTTAAATATTTAAAATTGTGTGAATAATATATGAACATTTTCAACTGGTATCATTTTCTTGAATAGAAACATTGTATAAAATGCTAAAATATAATTTTTAAATACGTAAATAAAGAAATTTGCTCAAAGGGTACCAAGTCCTCTTAACACATGATTCTAATGTTGATTGAGTTGCTACGTGGGGAATCAGATTTTATATCAGAAAAAAAATTTTCCCAATTACAGCAATTTTTTTAGAATTTAAATGGATAGGCTGGTTAAAGAAATGTATAGAACAAAATACTCAAAGACTATTACATTTTTGAAAAAAAAAATTTCTTAATGAATAATTTTGTATTTGTATCAGAAAATATTTAAAAAAAAAGATTTATCGTGTAATTTTGAAAAAAAGTTTAAAAATTAATTACTGAATCTAATTCTAAAGGTGGAACTATATTTATTGAAAATTTGGTAGAGGTTTCTCAAAAGATATAGAAACTAAATGTGATTATAGTTGGAAATAGATTCCAAAAATAAAAGAATATTCGATATTTATCATCTAATTATTAGCCGTCATGTAGAAGTATTGATACACGTTAAATCTATTGAGACTGAAACGTGTTCTCATTGGTGTGGTGCGGAAGTTAAGACAAGTGTGCCAGCTCAGGTGTCATCCTCGTCACTTGACCATGGTTCAAAATTACGAGGTCCGTCGCCAAAAATCCTTGTGTAGCTGAACAGAGCGAAATTAATTGTCTCTCTCTCTCTCTCTCTCCAGTTATTGAGATTTTAATCGATTTTCAATTCTATATAAACGATTTTAGAACATCTCTATGTGAAGCTAATAATTTATTATATAATAATGATATCTGTTTGCAGTATAATCATTTGCTCATACTAAAGGGGAAAAAATGTTTATTTCTTAATATGTGTTCTTTGTACATTAAATTGTGTACTTTCAACTGCTTTTTCTAATTTGATCATTTATATTTTGTAGTCAAATATTATTCCTTAATTCAGTAGCGCAACAGCCCATGAGAGCCACGACCTGCAGTGCCCATCTCAGTATACGTGACCTTGGGCGCTGAGTTGCGTGAGCAGATGCTTCAGTCATGTGGTCAATATGACGCGAAACTCCCAGTGTTTAGTTCCCAAGCAAGCATGGCACTCATTTATCGACCCACTGAAAGGATGAGTCAACCATGCCCAGCCCGGGGTTTGAAACTCGCACCTGTGGTGTGGAAGCGTGATGCACGACTACTCAGCTTCAATATTATTCCTAAAATAATATAATATTTTCTGTGTATATGTGTGATCAGCTTATACTTTTTATCAACATTGTAACATCTTTAAAATGTTTTACTTTGAGTGAGATTCAACGAGTTTGAAAACTAACATTTTGTTCAAAATCTGTATGTCATCTATAAAATTTATAAAGTTTTGACTACATTTTATAGCATCAAAATCAATGTTAATGTTTATATAAAAAATTTCTCTTAGTATTACCTTTTTCTATTACAAAGTGGTAAATGTTTACACAGTCTTTAAAATCTTAAGAATAAGTAAAGTGTTTAGTGTCAGTTATAATTTCTTTTTTTTTTGTCATATAAAGAAATTTTCGCATCTTTAAACAAATTTCCCTAAATCCAACAAATTTTAATTTTTAAAAACCTGAAACTCAATGTCAGCATCTCTTTTGTTTTCCAATTAGGTTGTATTAAGATGACTTAATGCCAAGAAATAACTTTCGCATTTGAAATAATCCAAGCAAAAAAGCAGGCGTTAATGCATATTAGAAATAGTTAATTCCGTACAAACTCACCCACCCCTCCAAAAAAGATTTATTACTACAGTTAATAATAAAACTTGTTGTTTATTGAAAACTTAATTTACATTCCATGATCATACTATAATTTCAAATATTTTTCCTCAGTTCCTTATGTATATAAAAATAGGCTAATTTTTAAAAAAATAGCGCTTAAAATCCCATTCACGTTTGAGCAAGGAAATTATCTGAAAAGAGAGAGAAATACAAGTGCAGCTCTGTTAAAGAGCCGCGGTTAATTGCCCCCACAGGTGGGGGAGGGAGAGCCACCCTCTGAAGAGGGGAGGGAAGAGCAGGAACAGGAATGACGTCACTTCCAGGGAGGGAGAGAGATGCTGGAACTCGTTTTCGATTTTCGACCACGACCATGAACTGAGTCAGGAAGAAGCAAAGCGAAACAGATTCTAATGTTTCCGTGTTCTTTAGCAACCAATATCACAATTAGTCTCTCAACAATGTATTATATTCTTATTTTAAACTGTGTTTTAGATTGTCTCATTTCTCAAAACTATTTATCAAAATAACTAATGTACTCGTGTATGTGATCAGTTGTATTAAATGTGTTTTTAAAAAAATAATGCTGTTTTTGTATTGAATGTACCAAATTTGTTAAAAGGCATGTGTTTTACAAGTCTCAATTTCATTTAGGTTATCCTCTTTTTGTATGATATTTGGTTATTTACACACATCTTTAAAAAGTTTATATATATATATTTGTGTGTGTGTGTGTAATACAATTATTTATGAAATCAAATGGCCTTTTATTTCAGCAAAAAATGCTACAGTTGCAATTTGATAAAAATTATCTGTGTCATCACCCAGTTTGCGATATTCAATGCTTCACCATAATCTCACACACTTTACGTGATTAAATTTTTATACGTCATGAACTAGGATTGGCACAATTTACTGTATTTAACATTAAATGAAAAGTAATTGATTTACGCTAGAGGACCGTGAATATTATCTTTGACTCAAAAGTAATTTTTTTCCACTTCAGAATTTATCAAAAAGAACACAGAAGAATAACAAATGGAAGTAATAGTATTATATGGTTGAATAAACTATTTTCAGAGTATATGCATGTTTTGAAGATTTAAGAAGCAGAAAAAGTAAGATTATCATCCTTACCCCCGAATAATCAGTAAGAATCACGCTTTGATCACTGTCTAAAAAGTTTGGGAGGAGGAGGGTTGGAACTCAATAATTAAATTAAACAGGAATTTAAGTATGATGTCCATTATATAGGTAAACGTGTCTTAAAATTTTAGGGACATTCTTAGAAATAAAATTTAATTTTTTTATTAGATACATTTCTAAGGATAAACTCTATTTAAATTATTTAAAATTAGCAAGGGTATAAAATTACGGCCAGAAAATCTCGTAATAAATTCTAATAACTTTTTCTTAAAAAAAATTAAAACATGCTTTGTATACTTAAATTAATATAAATTTTGAAGTTCTCTTTTTTAGTAATTTGTTAATAACTGGCCGTATGATTTTTAACATAGTAGAGAAATGCACACACATCCTTAGTAATTAAAATAATTTACTGTAAAGAAACAATTGTGTGAAATTGTGGTTTCTATTATTGCTAAGGTAAAAAAATATTTCAATAAACCTTTTCATTCATTTTATAGGCATTTAAATAAGGGAAGTCATTTTTAATTCGGCGTTTAATATAGTTATTTTAGAAGAGGAAACCATAGAGTATCCTATGGTTTCTTATGGAACGAGAATTCTTGCATTTTAAATTTGTGAATTTTTAACTTTCTCTTTATAAGAAAACTTATTGCGTGTAAATTAAGCATAACTTGTAGAGAGAATTTAGGCTTTTCATACCATTTAATTAAAAACTATAACACAGACAGTATATAATTCAATTTTTATCTTGTTCGAACTCGAATTTCATTAGGTACAAAAAAAGAATTGCTTTCACAAATATGTATCTATATATGAATAATTACATTTAGCAGTAACATGTAATTGAAATCCACTCTTTCATTATTTTATTGGCATAAATTTAGTCGAGTTTATGGAGAAGTTCCAGTTTGTAAACAACAACATTAAGTGCTGTTCACCGGAACTTCCGGTATATACTGTTAATCTATGGGAAAACATCGAAATTCAACTAAGTTTTTCAAAGTTTTAATGCAAGTTTTTGAAACTTTTTTTTTTAACTATATAGATAAAGATGATCTGTAGATTTCAGATTTTATATCATTTAATTCGGTATTTTTTCTAAAATACCTTGTTAAATTTTTGGCTAACTTAGAGCAAGGTCGATATAATCGCTAGCTTATCGCTTTTTGGCGACTAATAGAATGTTTAACAAGCGAAATGTGTACTAAGTAAATAGCATTAGCTTGCGTGCGCCATATTGGATTTGTTTTATTTATTATTTACGTTATCATATAAGATTTATTATAATAATTGTATTAATATATATATATATATACCGGGTGGGCAAAAAGTTCGTAAAAATTTTAAAAATTCATAAAATCCGGAGAGAAATGAACGAAAAAAACTGTTTGCAGGATCAGCATTAGTATGTCACGGGATTTTTTTTAAGCTAGAAAAAAAATAATTCGAAAATCATCCGGTAGGTAGCGCTGATGTACGCAAATCAAAGAAACAATGCATAAATAATGAACAGAAAACTTTCACAACTTTATTACACCAGAATATGTTCCACATGACCACCACCACAGGGGAGAAGACATTCCAGACGAGTGACAAATCCAGTAACGGCAGAGTGCAACATGTCCGGATGTATGGAGGATACTTCTCTGCGCATCGCATCTTTCATTTCCGACAGACTTGATGGACCGGATAGATACACGCAAGATTTCAAAGATCCCTACAGCCAAAAGTCTGCCGGTGTTAAATCTGGAGACCGAGGAAGCCATGGGTACCTGCAGCGCCTGCTAACGATTCTATCTTCCCCGAACGTCTGTATCAGGAATGCCCTAACCGGGTTAGCAGTGTGACTGGTTGCTCCATCCTGCATGAATGTGACATTCGAAATCTGACCTCGTTGAATTAAACATGGCACTACAGTCTCCCGCAGAAGCGTTAGATAACGCTGATCATTTACCGTTTCCGTTATCCATCCATTTACTGGGCACTGCGATTCAAAGAAGAAGGGTCGTATAATAAATGAACCCGTGAAACCATACCATGCTGTCACTTTTGGGGAATGCAATGGCTTCTGTGTGTACTCACGTGGATTAGAGGTCGCCCAAATGCGACAGTTATGGTTGTGTTAACGTCACCATGAAGCGAGAAATGAGCTTCATCTGTCCACAAGATGTTAAAAAACCAGGTGGGATCCTGTTCCATTTTAGAGAAGGCCCACTTCGCAAATGCTTCCCTCTGTGCGAATTCTGCTGGCAAAAGTTCATGGCACGATTGCAATTTGTATGGGTACAGCTGGAGGATTCGACGAAGAATATTGCGGACAGATGATAGTGGCAAGCCCAATCGTCTGGCAGCTTCACGAGCACTGCTGGTCCCTGAAGCTGCTTCGGAAGCAATCGCTTCCATTTCGACAGCAATGCAGGCTGCACGTGCTTCTTTCAAGTATGGTCGTCTGGCTCGTGCTCAATCCTCCAACTTAAAGTAACAGTAAAGAAGGATTTTAAAAAAATATTTGTTTCTTAAACGTCTCTGTGAATTTTATTTGCTCTAATTTGAGCACTATCAAAATTAATTTAATCATATAAAATGTGAAATATATCACACATAGGAACTAGAAAGCAAAAACAGGAAACTTTTCTTTACATTTTTAGGTTATCTACCAAACCTTTCATAGTGTTTTTGATCCAAATTAAATGAACTATTGCGAGAATTGTGAAATTTCACATCTTAAAAACTGGCAGAGTTATAAATAAAATCCATGTCTATGCAATCAACTTTCTGAATTTACATTAAACAAATTACAATACTGAAATTAAGCAATTTTTAGAAAAGAGTTTTGAATAAAAGAAACAAATAAACATATGGAAATGTTCAACGTAATTATTTTTTGTAAAATATCTCCATACACTTTTTTTTTCATGTCCTGAAAATACAATAAACCCTTTTTATAATATTTGTTCACCATAACTGTATACATACATATTAAATAGTATAAAGATTATTATAATTATATTTATCTTTAAACCACCCTAACTTTTCTTACATTAAATTTTATTAATAAATGTTTACATCGCATATATTAATAACTACATCAAAATGAGGGAGAAGGAAACAAACAATAAAATTGACAAAGGGTTTTCTTTCTTTAATTTCATACTAATTATAAAATTTCTACATATATATTTATTTTTCAACTCACTGAACATACCAACACTTAATGCACATCTATTTGTATTGGTTATGTCTTTTGAGAAGTTACTGTAAGTGTGTTTAGTTTTAAATAATCCAGTTCCATTTCATGCAAACTTAAAACTTATTTGGAAAAAATGTAGAAATAAATCTAATATATAATGATAAATCTTCTACAAACTGTGCAAATACCAATAAATGCATATTAGTTATGTATAGTAAAAAAAAAATTGTACATTTGCGTGATAGGTTTATTTATACCATACAGTCAAACTCTGAAAAACATACATGTTAATAAATATCAAGCAAATATGTTACAATTTTTATTTTTTTGTAAAAGAATTATGGATTCAAAAATGACTATTTTATTTTGGTTATGTAGGAGTGAGCAGGACTTTATATTCAATATATGTGGGCATAAATCTATATTCTGTTATACACACATTCTAATTTAAAAATTTTAATGCCTTAATTTACTACCATATTTGGAATTCAATTCTCAATAAATCATATCTTTTACCTAAAATAGTGCAGAGAATAAAGACTTTCAAAATATTGCACGATTTTTTTACATATAATTTTACAAATGAAAAAGTGAAAATTTTGATTTCTAATGTTTGAAAATGGTATTTGATTCATCATCTAGTATAAACATTAATAGAGCTGTAGTAAATTAAGATATTTTTCCATTTCTGTAGTGAATGCTTCTCAAATTTTTTTCTTTTCCATTTCTATAGAGAATGCTTCTAGAAATTTTTTTTCTTTTTCCCTGTAATATTGTAAAATTATTAAGTAAAATAAGTTTTACAAATATATATATATATATTTGTTTTTTGATATGACATGGTTATATATCAGATTCTCGCTTCTAGTTTTAGATAATTAAATGCTGAAGTATCTCTGTTAACTACTCTGAAGATGTGAAAAATAAGTAAAATTTATGTGTTAACTAAGCATTATATGTACTCAATATAACTTAATTTAAAATAAATAAAAATTTGCTTTGAAATATTGACATTCTTGTAGAAGTCTACACCTATCCAAAATCCAACCATTTCAGCAAAATAAGACACTTTAGAAAGTAAAATGTAAAAGTTTAAAAGCAAAATAATTGTAAGCAATAGTAGTAAACAAATGACAGCATATTCATCTGACCCAGTCATCCCGTGAATTTAGTCCATCGAACTCAATATTAAAAAAAAAAAAAGAACTGATTGTGAACTATTAACAAATTCTATGTTAAAATACAGATATGAATGAGAAGATCTTGAGTTGGTTAAAAGTTTGGTTAAAAGATTACTAGTTGTTAAAAGTTTAAAAGTTGGTTAAAAGTTTACACAGAACATCTTCAAAACTTCAGCAAAGCTATCATGTCAGAAAAAAACACATAATACAGAAATAAATTGGATGATTAACATGAAATACAAACACACATTTATGAAACAACCTTGCTCTTTGGTATCCAGCTTCAAACTACATTGGACTTCATTCCAAATCCTTTAAATTTCTGGAAAAAAATTATGAAATAAAAATTATTTTTTAAAAGGAAAATTTATAAATAAATATTCATCAGTCAAAAAAAAAATACATAATGCAATCTATGTTTAGAATAAATTGAAAATAATTAGATTTATATTTTTCAGAATAACATATATGCATGAATTAAATAAATATATAAAAATAAATACAATTACTTTCTAATATTAATAAAATTTGAACATACCAAAATAAGTGAGCAATAACCACAATTCATAGACCTATCTTATCAGTTCACAGAGCTTGAAGAACCTTCATCCTCCATACAGGAAAATATTCTCCTGAACATAATCAGGATACTGTTAATCCTTAGAAAGTTTCCCTAGAAAACGGTTTAATTTCTGAGCACCACAAATTCGTTAGGTTATCTGAGTTTAAATTTTTTTATAAGTATAACAATCCCTATAATAATGAACAATGCTTAATTTATGAGATCTATGTTAATTATAGATTACTATGTGCAAGATCAAAATAAATAGCTAAGACAAAGGCTTAGCTTAAATTATCATTTCAATTAGTAAATCATCACAATCATATAACGTTGTACAACATATTACACTAATTTTTCAGCACAACAGATTAAATGTAAACTTAAAATTTAATGATTCATACAAAACTAGTGTCTGGATAATTTTGATTTAAACACGCTACGTAATTACACTTTACAACACAAAAAACAATGAATTCATACAATATTCGTGTAAAATAACAAAAACAGGTTATTTATTAAATTAACATATATTTAAAAAATACAAGGGATTTAGTAAATAATATAAATAAAATCAGTCGAGAAAACTACTTATTATTGTTATGAAAACGGTCGCCAAAATTATGGCCAAGGTTACCATAAACAAGACTCGAGCAATGTTTGCTTGATTGATTGATTGTTTATTAACGTCGCACTGTTCAGCTACACGAGGGCTTTTGGTGACGGACCACGTAATTTTGAACCATGGTCAAGTGACCTGGACGACACCTGAGCTGGCACCCCCCTCTCCTAACTACCACACCACACCACACCAACGGGAGGACGTTTCAGCTCTCGACAGATTTAAAGTGCATCGCTGCCCTACACGGCGGGTCTTTAGTGGTACTGGGCTCGATCCTGTGACAAAGCAAGCCACAGTCCGATACCTATACCACTCGGCTACCGCGGCCACTCGAGCAATGTTTGCAAAAAAATACATAAGATTATTTTGATGAAATACAACAAAATTAGAATGGAATCATTTTAATACTAACCTATAATGAAATGCTTATTACAAAACACAGATTTAGGATTTGCTTTCCAATTTTTTTGTTGCAAGGCAATCTTCCATTGCAGTCTTCTAGATGGACTTGCAGGAAAGCGGTGCATTTTAACTATAGATAGCAAATTTTTATCGCTTCTCATGCTGCATTCAAATAAAGAACAGACAGTTCCAAGTTTGCTGTTTCTTGGGCTACTCATTTTAAATTGATAAAAAAAAATTTCTAACTAAATCTAAGCGAAATTAAAATTGCCCCCTCATACAAACGTATACAAAACAATGTTATTTTGCTGAAACCGGAAAACAAAAAGGGTTCCAATGACATCAGCGCCCCATAGTAAGCTTTACATTAGAACTTGTCCATACATTGTATGTGTAGATATAGGATTATACTATGGAAGGATATATACTAATTTCCGTTTGAAAATGAGTTTAATTTATAATCTGATCTAGCTTTCAAGTATGAGAAAAAAATTGTTTCCAGTTAATTTTGGAAGTCTGCTTTTTCATCTTTACAGAGAGAGAGTTTGATATAAAGTGATAAAATATGAAGCTTTTAAAAATTTTCCGTTTATATAAAACAAAAATACCAGAGAAACTCGATTCATTGTCAGAGTGAAAACCATAGCTTCCGGTCAATTCGTCATTCGACTTGTATCATTATGTGAATATATATACATATTGAATTGTTATTAATAAAACAAGTATTTACGATTACGTAACGATTAAAATGTAATTTGATGACCCACAGAATGTACGAAACAAATAACCGTTTTTTATTCTGTATCAAAAAACTTACCCTTTCGACTTATAGTAATAACCTTTCTAAAACATCACTTATTGGTTATATTTAAAATACTTATTCGTAACATCTACAAAATGTACAACAGAGGAGCTGCTGCTTCTTTGAATTTCCGTGCCATGAGTAATCGTATTATCTAAATTAATCCAGTATTGTTTCGTTAAAAACCCGGAGCTTCAAAAAACAATCAAACAATAATGTTGTTGTTGTGGCTAATACCACCTGTCTGACGTAGTCAGAACGAGGCCCACGAAATTCATCGTGGCATGGTAAGCGCTTTCTGCTCGTAATCGTATTACTTACCACTGCTATTACATAATTCAACTTTTATTCAAAAACAATGAAGAAATAAATTATTTAGTTTCATTTAAAATAAATTTGTTCCATGTATTTAAACTTGCTATTTCGAAAGATGGTTAGATATTTTTTTATGCTTTCG
>BMAU01002799.1:0-127276 GCA_019973935.1 Trichonephila clavipes | reverse complement strand
ATCTTTGTCAACATTCTCAAGTTGTTTTTCTTTATCAATTAATTTTGCTAAAAGTTCTTCTATTAAATTGCTTGATGCATTTTCTTTTTCAATTTCAATTTTAATTGAGTTCAATAATTCTGTTGCCGCCCTTCTGACAGGTGTTCGAATTTTTTAAGCACTTCGATATCCATTTCGTATAAATTAAATTTTAAAATTCAAATACTGTTCGCAAGATTTCAACTACACTAACAGTTCCCAATTATTTATCTAAAGGCTGGTCCTGAGTTTCAGGCACCAAAATAATGTTCAAATTCAAAATTCTAAATTATTATTCAAATTCGTAATTCAAAAATTCAATTCGGATTTGTGCATTAAAATGAATAAATTGCTCTTACCTGTCAGAAGGAGAGGCAACGCATAAAACACCCCAGTCGGATGGAGGGACAAAACGTTTTTATTTACAAAACAGGAATGCTATTTACTCTTGAAGCAAGCGACTACAGCGCCGCTAAACAGGAGTTACAATATAAGAAGACCTGCTTGTTACATCCTTTTCACTTTATACAAGTGTGTTTAGAAAAGCTTAATAATCTGGTCAGGTAAATGCTCAATTGGTCATCAGACCCCTATGTCTTTCACAGAGGCTCTGTGACAACTGTGAGACGTAGAAATGAAATCTCAGGCTTATTTTGCCTTTTCTGTTATGCAGCTGGCCCTGATTTCTTTTTAAAAATGGCAGTACTCCTCCATATGGGGCTTATCTTATTCACAAATTTCTAGAGAGGGAGAATACTTCAACAAATTTTACTGTCCGTTTCCTTGTAGATTAATTTAGGGTTTCTGTTGGAGAGAACAGTAGAAATTTCTCTTGGAAGAATGAGTCCAGCTGCCACAGGAACTTGCAAATTGTCTCATTTCTAGCATATAAATGTTATATTGTGAAAGATGTATAACTACACTGCTGGACAATTGCTAAGGACGGATCACAAATTGCTATGTAGCATAACATTAAGCGAGACATGAGGCCTAGTAGGATAAAATATAGTTGCCACACTGTTCAGACATTAGAATAAAGAATATTTATTGTTCTGGAAAGTACAAAAGCTGTGAAACATCTGAAAGAAAAAAAAATGTTCATTTGATCTGCGTACGGAGAAATGGAACAATGCATCTAAAAGTCAGCAGGCACCTTAAAGAAAGGTATCAGTACGGGATATGTCCACCGTGGAGTGTGATGCAACATTCCATACGTCGTAATATACTTTGCACAACATTATCCAGCAGCTGTTGAGGCAATTTATCCCATTCCTCTGTGAGTGCACGGATGAGGGTGTTCTTGTTTGTCGGAGGATAGTTTCGACCAGCAACTTGCCTCCCCAAAGCCTCCCACACATTTTCAATGGGGTTTAGATCTGGAGAACGCGCTTGTCATACGAGACGTTGAATACCCTCGCTGTCTAGACAATCCTGAACAGCGAGTGTTCGATGACATGTTTCGTTGTCGTCCATAAAAACAAATTTATCACCGACAGCACCACGGAAAAGACGAACATGAGGAAGTAGAACTTCATCAATGTATCGTTGGCCCGTCATAGTCCCATTCACAACCACATGTAGGCGCGTGTGGCCATTGATCATGGTGCCGGCCCACACCATAATACTGCATGTCGGATATCGGTCCTTTTCCTGGATATTTTCTGGACGATAAGTAGTACCACTCTCGCGCCAGATCAGTTGGCGTCTACAATCCGATGACAGACTGAACCTACTCTCATCTGAGAATAGTACGCATGCCCAGTCCTAATCAGTCGAATTGTGATGCTCACGACACCATTGCAAACGGGCAGTACGGTGCTGTCTGGTCAATGGGACACACACAACAGGTCTGTGTGCAGTCCTCCTCCCCAAACGTCTGGCAACAGTTTTTCGAGATCTGCTTTCCTGAGGCAGCAAGAAACTGATTTGCCACCTGCTGAGCTGTGGTGCGCCTGTTCCTTTTGCTGATAGGACGATATATCTGTCTTCTGCAGGCGTCGTACTTCTAACACGACCTCCCCGTGCCGTCTACTACACATTCCAGTAGTTTTAAATGACTTCCACAGCCGTGAAACAACGCTGTGAGCGATGTCGAACTCCCTAGCAACATCTGTTATTTTTCGCCCTTCTTCGATCTTTCCAATAATTCGGCCACGCATAAAATCATCTATGTGATGTCGGGAAGACATGCCAAAAATTTTAAGTTCATCTATTAAATCTTTCCTGTAAAACTTTGACTTGAAACAACAACTGTCCACACGCGTCAAAACCTTTAAAGCTCTTATGAACGCTATCACGTGATGAACAGACGTGGAAAAAAAATTGCATACTCATACTTCTTCTTACTAATATCCCGCACTTATTCTAATTTTCCACATTTTGCTTCCTTTCATTTTGTGGTTGCTATGGATGATAGTGTTATCCGTCCTTAGCAATTGTCCAGCAGTGTATAAGAAGGCATATTCCACATTTTAATCTTTTATGTTTTGTTCTATTTTGTTCATTTCTTTTAGACTTTTTTGCATTGATGAACCACACACACAATTATGCTTATAGCTGTTGTATGGTGAACACATTTCTTCTGTATTATATTTCAACATATGTACATATTGTATTTCATTAAAATATGTGTTCTGTACATCTTGAGATATAATCAATCAAAAGTGAAAATTTCTCAATTTTGAAGTACCATTGCATCTTTTATTTTAAGAATTTGCTTGAAATGTCAATCCCATGTTTTTAATGCTTTGTCAATTTCAATAATTCATAGGTATATGAGAAGGGTAATTTAAATACTGATAATATTTAGTTTGAAATTTATTTTTTACAGATCATTGAAAGAAATTCTCAAGGTATTTGGGCTACAGAATTTCCATCTATATACAAGGTAAGGTGGAAAGAGTTAATTTTTATTTTTATTTATTTATTTCTCTCTTTTTTTTTTAAATTCTTATAGTCATCAAAGAAATAATTTCTTTCTTTAACTCAATTTCTTTTTGTATCTGTAGTAAATTTATCATATCAGATCATGTTGCATGTTGATGACAACTTGATAAAGCAGTCACAATCCCATAGCCCTTATAACTGAAAAATTCTCTCACTGTCTTTGAAAATTGCAAGTTTCAAACATGCTTTCTTTATGTAGTTTGGAAAGAGTACTCATTTGATTGTTGTTATACTGAAGAGATAATTTTCATTTGTTCATGTCTTTAAAAGGTAGACAAATTTAAAAAGTTATAAATGATCTTCCTTGTTCTCTTTATTTTACATTCAATGGGGATAGTTTTTATTTGTTTTTTTTTTTTTGTTGTTGAAGAGTTAGGTAAACAATATATTATATAGTTTTAAGTCCAGTACAGTCTTGATAGTTTGAATTTCCATTAAATATGAGCTAGTAAAATTAAAATAAAATTTGCAGATTATACAAAGGATACATGCTAAAGCAGACTTAACAAATAAGTATAGTTTACTATAATTAAGGTATAGTTTACTATAATTACTATATTATTACATAACTTTAATGTCTGCTTTATTGAGGTTTTTATTTCAATTTACACAAAATAAATACAAATGTTTTTGACTAGTTTCAATAGTTCAAGGTAGACCTGGTCCCATTTAGCTTGAATTACTGAGTTTCTATTGTATGTTATAAATGCTATCTTTTCTCTTTCCCTAAAAATGGTAGGCATTTTGTTCAATGTATTTTTCTCCACTGAATTACTATTTTTACTCTTAAGTAACAACTTAATGGGGGGAAAATACAAACATAAACTCTAAAAACCTAACTCGAATGAAAAACTCTCTCATAAGAGTGTAATATTTCTTCTTGATTTCAACTTTCCATTATTCATAGATGCTATGAATTTACTCATCATAACAATATTAACCCAAGAGTTATGGAATTCTTACAAACTATCAGTTTTCACTTACTACATTTCATGTTGAATTTTTCATCGTTCTTATCTTATTGGTTTATCCAATGTTTCCCTTTATGTAGTGTTTCTTCTTAAATATAACAAATTATTGGTCATTTAAAAAAATTGGAGTATTTTCTTCATTTTTGTAAGGATAATTGAAACATAATTAATGGACTTTGTTAGAATCATTAGTAATTTGATTGTGTCTGTTTTCTTAATGTTATTTAATCATTGAAACGTAGATTTCTTGTGACTAATATGAACGTTTTGCAATTCTGATTTTATGAAAATAGTATTTAATCTTTGAATGCGATGGAAAGAAATCGGTGAGGTCCGTTTGAAGGAGCTTTATTTTCCTGTGTTTTTACTCAGTTATAAAAAATACATCTGGCGGCTCTCACGCGCCGCCCTCTTAGGGTGAGAAATAAGAAGACGTTACAACATGCCGCCCACCTTGAAATATTATTTCAATATAAATGTGAACAATAGAAAGTTACATAAATGAAAATTTAAGAAAACATTCACAACAATGTAGTATATGCATATTTAAATGAGCTACAAATAATAAAATATGGATTTAAATCGGTAGAAGTCTTAATTTTGTTATATTTCTTTTAAGTATTCCATCTGATGTTTTGACATTGACAACCCTGACTTTATTGTCTGAGACCAGGATACAATTGAACAATTCTACCCATTTTCCATCTAGTAGGGGGTAAATTGTCATCTTTTATAAGGCACAAGTCATTCACTTGAAAATTTTTAGTTGGCAGAAGCCATTTTGGCATTTGTTGCAATCGAGTTAAATACTCCTTGTGCCAACGTTTCCTAAACTGTTGAACTAGTTTTTGAATTAGTTGCCATCTAGTTAGATAGGAATTATTTGAGTTAATATAATTGGGTTAAGGAATACTTGTCAATGGCCTTCCAATAATGAAATGACCAGGCGTTAAGGCTGATAGGTCATTTGGGTCATGAGATATGGCGTTAATGGTCTAGAATTAAGACAAGCCTCTAGAGTTAGAAATGTTTCAAATTCTTTGTATGTTAATTTCGTTTCTCCAACAACGCGTTTAAGTGATACTTAGTTGACTTTTATACCTGCTTCCCAGGAGACCACCCATGTGTGTGCCTGGAACATTTTGATGCCATTTAATACCATTATCAGTTAAAAATTTACCAACATTTTGATTATAATTGTCTGATTTTGCAAGCTTTTCAAATTCCATGAGTTTGCGTTTTGCGCCAACAAAGCTGGAACTGCAATCACTGTATATGTCGCTACATTTTCCTCTGCGAGAAATCCCTCTTCCAGGCTGCAATAAATGCATCTGCTGAAAGATCAGTCACTAGTTCTAGATGAATAGCTCTAGTAGTGAAACAAACAAACAGAGCTATGTATGCTTTAAAGGATTTGGAACCTCTGCCTTTAATGGTTTTAATTTGAAAAGGACCAACATAATCTACTCCACAGCGCATAAAGGCAGGAGCAGGAGAAATGCGTGAAGATGGCAAATCACTCATCATTTGATTAGTGATGGAAGCTCTTACTTTGTAACATTTTATGCATTTTCTGATTGTCTGATGACATCTCTAGCACCTATTATCCAATATTGTTCTTGAATACAAGATTGCACAAGTTGTGTACTAGCATGCAAGAGAATTTCATGATTATGTCTAACAATGAGATCTGTTAGAATATGCCTTTTTGGCAGTAAGATGGGATGTTTGTGGCCGTATGCGAGATTTGCATGTCGCAAACGACCGCCCACCCTGAGAATATTTGAACAATCTAAAAATGGATTTAGAGATAAAATTTTGCTTCTGCAAGATAGTGATTGATTTCCTTTTAAAGCATTGATCTCATTGTTAAACTCAACAATTTGCACTGATTTAATTAATATATACATAGCCTTTGTTAGTTCACTAGATTTTAAGTCCAATTATTTTATCATTTGAATTTCTACAATTATTAATAAATCTTAAACCATATGTTATTACATGTTTAAGTTTAGAAAGAGAAGAGAATTTATGAAGTAAATCATTAACATCAGGCAAGTGATTTGGTACAATAGTTGATTGTAATGCACAATACCTTTCTTCTGGCACAGCATCATTCAATGAAGGAACAGAAGAGTCTGTCTGAATAGGAAAAGTTTCATGTAAAAAGTTGGGACCACACAGCCATATTGAAGTGAGTAAAGTTGAAGATGATACATTACGGGTTGCAAGATCTGCAGGATTTGCATTTCCACTGATATGATGCCATTGGGTAGCAGAAGACAATGTCTGGATTTTCGCCACTCTGTTGGCTACGAAGATCTTCCATCGGCTGGCATGGGATCCAACCGAAGCAAGTACGATAGTAGAATCTGTATAAAATTGGGTTTGTGATATAGGGTAATTCAGAGCTTTACAAGTAAAGTCCATCAGTTTAACTAACAGAAGAGCTCCACACAATTCTAGTCGAGGAAGTGAGACAGGTTTCAGCGGGGCAACTCTTCTCTTGGCTATTATTAGTTGAATGTTGATTTTTTCTGTATCTGAAACAGAGCGACAGTAAATTGCAGCTGCATAAGCCTTTTCAGAAGCATCACTGAAGCCAAATAGATGAAACTGGTTGTCTGAATCGACAAACAAGAATCATGGAATTTTGATGTCTTTGACCAATTGCACATCCTTAGCAAGTTGTTCCCATTCAAATGTAATGTCTGGAGGAACCCTTTCGTCCCACTGCAACGGTTGTTTCCACAATCTTTGCATGATTGTTTTATAATGGATTGTGATGGGTGACAGCCATCCAAGTAAATCGAAAGTCTTAGCAATTGTAGAAAGTAATGTTCTTTTGGTTAAGGGGCCTTCAAAAGATAAAGGAGTGATTTTGAAGTAAAATACATCTGAAGCTGGATGCCACAGGATACCTAATGTTTTTACTGTATCATCATTGTCTATATTCAAAGAAGCATTAGATAAACGCATATCTGAATCGATTGAATTTAAGAGTTCGTTGCAATTAGAAGCCCATTTTCTCAATACAAGTCTGGCACTGGACAACATTTGAGTCAATTGGTTTTGTAGTTCCAAGGCTTCAGAGAGTGAATTGGCTCCGGACATCAAATCATCAATGTAGAAGTCATTGAGAGCTACTTTAGAAGCAAGAGGAAATTATTTGCTTCATTTAATGCCAACTGCTGTAAGCATTTTATTGCAAGGTATGGCGCTGATGCAGTTCCATAAGCTATTCTTGTCAACCTGAAGTCTTGAATTGGCTCAAAAGGTGAATTACGCCAAACGATTCTCTGAAAATCCGAATCTTGTAGTGTTATTTGCCTATACCTTTTTTCTATGTCTGCTGTAATGGCTATTTTGTACATCCTAAAGCGAAGGAGTAATGTTGTTAAGTCAGTCTGTAGCTGTGGACCAACCATTAATTTATCGTTGAGAGAAATCCCACTTGAGGACTTTGCAGATCCGTCAAACACCACGCGAAATTTATCTCCATTTTTATTGGGTACTGGGTGATGCGGGAGATAAAAACTGGATCTAGCTGGAACGTCAATCTTGTTTTCAGGGATTAACTCCATGTGACCAAGTTTCAAATAGTCGTTCATAAATTTATGATATTGATCGGAAAGTAAGTGATTTGTTTTTACTAAATCGACGTTCAATTTGCTGTAGACTAGAGTCTCGGAATGGAAAATTGACTACGAACCTGCCTGTTGAGTCACGAGTATGAGTTCTTTTGAAATGATTCTCGCAAGCAATTTCTGCATTCGTGAAAGGTTTTGTTTCACCGAGTTCCTCTAATTGCCAGAATTTATCGAGCTGAAACTCTACTGCATTTGTAACTTGCATGATTTGAAATAATTCTTTGGCAAGAAAGTTTTGTTTTTCCAAGTACAACCCAACCGAAAAGGGATTCCATTGCAGTTAAAGATTGTCCCTGAACATTTAAATGTCTATTGAGCATGATTTCTCCAAATATGTCAGCACCTAACAAAATGTCTATTGGGCCTGGCTAGAGACAGTTGACATCCGCTAATTTTAAATGTATTCAAAGCAGACGCATCGACTTGAAATTGAGGAAGGTCACAGGTGATTTTGGGTAAAATTAATGCATCTACAGTAATACTTGTGTTTTTGTAAAAAAGTGATGTTATTTCTAACTGAACTAAGCCTGCTACACCCTTCTTACCTTTCGCGAACTTAAGCCGTCTACATTTATGTTTACGCTAGTACATTTAAGTTGTAATAAATTAACACAACTCTCTCTAACAAATGAGCCTTGACTGGCTGAATCGATGAGTATTCTGCATTTTTGTAAAGCGCCATTAATGTCTTTAACATTAACAATTGAAGTAGGCAATAAAACAGCCTGAGAGGCAGGTACTGTTACGTTATTGCTACTAATCGCGGAATCCTCCGTGTGTATATCGGATACCGTGTTGTGAATTAAATTTTTGTTGTTATTTGAAATTTTGCTATTATTTGGATTTTTTGAACATAATAACGAATTATGTGATTTGGAACAGAATTTGCAAACATCTGCTCAACATTTGGAAATGTGATGCGTTTTATTTCCCCCAAGACAGTTTAGACACAATTTGTATTTTTTAATAACATCCCATTTTTCTTTAATCGGAAGTTCTAAAACTCTATCGCACATGAATAATCCAAAAATGTGCATCGCTATTGCAATGTACGCAAACATTCGAGACTATTTGTGAAGAGTAAGAAAATTTTTATTTGTGTGAGTCATTTACTTCCCTTCAAAGAGAACAGATGTTTTTTTCTTCTGGCACTTGGCTAAAAGACGCAATAGCGGTCGCTCTGCTTAAAAACAAACGATTTAAATTCGGAGAAAGAGGGATTTTTGTTTGTTTGTTCGAGAGTCCAAACGTGTAATGTTTCGGGAGCTTCCAGTTTCCCCTTAGCAAGAAAATTATGAGGGTGTCCCAATATTCCACGGGCTGCCACAATGTTTGCAGGGTGTCAATGCACTATTGGGTGGTGTCAATTAGCTTTCGCAATCCTGAAGCTGATTCTTGTTTTAAAATAGGCTGCAAAACTAATTTATTTAATGCCGCATTTATAATTTCTGCTTCATTCTCATAGCGCTCAGTTAATGCATTCCACGCCTTTTTATAATTATCGTTTGTGATTTGAATGGATTGTAATAAAGTGGCTGCTTCGCCCTTTACAGAGAGTTTAAGATACTGCAGTTTTTGACTATCACTTAAAGTACTATTATTCCCTACACTCGCTAGAAATAAATCGCGAAAAGAGATCCAGTCTATATAATTTGAAGTGAATACTGGCAATTTTATGCGAGGAAGTTTAATATTGTTTACATTAGTGTTAACAATGTTTTGGCATGCATTAGTATTATTATCATTAACAAGTTTTTTCATTTCCTCTTTTAAAATAATTTTTAGTGTAACTAATTTCGAAAATAAATCATTCATTTCCATTTCATAAACGTTAAAATCTCCATCTGCACAAGCGCTTAAAAGATTATCGTTTAAATTATTTATTTCAATATCTATTGAATTAACATCTATTTCATAAACTTCAATAATGGATACAGAAGTTTCTTGATTTTGTAAATCATCTACTTTTGAAACTAAACGAGTTAGCTTACCTTTTAAGGTTTTCTTTTGTTTAAGAATGGCGTCCATATTGGATTGTTTGTGACCTTCCCAAACTCCAAGTTCAATGCTTGCAATGATTATTTAGTAAAGTCTGTTTTTGTGCTTGATTACTTCGACAAATGTCGCAGACCGCTTTTCACTTCATCAATTAAATGTTTTGACTTGAATGCTCTGGTGGCTCGAGGGACTAAAATGAATGCGATGGAAAGAAATCGGTCAGGTCCGTTTGAAGAAGCTTTATTTTCCTGTGTTTTTACTCAGTTACATCCGGGGCTCTCGCGCACCCTCTTACAGTGAAAAATAAGAAGGCGTTACAACAATCTTCTAAATAGCAAATGTATCTGCATTTGAATACTAAAGTATATTTTCATTGTTTTCTTAGGAAGTGACTGATAAGGAATTTGATCTTCATAGTCTTGGATACTACGATTTATCGAGTTTCATAAATTCGGTGCCAGATATTTTAGTTCAGAAATTCATTCCTGGTAATAAAAAGGATTGGTTGATTTTACCTGTAAAAGCTGTTGAAAAGAATGAATTAAGTAAGTTTTATGTGAGTGAGTTGGATATAACTAATGTGCACTGCTGAATGTAATTTTTGAGGAAGTTACCTTTTAAGCTTTAGAAACATTTAGTTTTCCAAAACAAGCTTATTAATGTACTGAATATATATAATAATTAATATATTTTTTCAATTTTGGTTTGGTAATTATTTCACGAGTATTTATTCACATGTGTCAGAAAGAATATAGCTTGTGTGTAATGTAATTCTGATTATAATTATAAACATACTGTTAAATGTTACAAGCTAGAATGTATGCTTTAGTTTGAAACATTAAAAGATGTTTTTCCTTTTTCAGTATGTGTTACAAAGATGGTTAAAATTAGAACTAAGAAATTATGGTATAAATTTTTAAATTGCACATTTTACCTATAGATCTAAATAAGTTGAATTGTGTTTAAATATAATTTTATGTAAATTATAGTTGTAAAATAAATCTGCATTAATATAAGATGTGCATTAGAATTTAGTAATATATTTTAAAGCAATTTATTGTCAAAAACTGTTGGAAACAGGGAATTTAAGCTTTTTAAATAATGTACATGCATAGGCTTATCATAGGTCCAAGATTAATCTGGACAGTCCTAATTTTTTAGTACTATGTGGGATAATGTCCTAAGTTTAAAAAATATCTGGAATTTTAAGTATTCTCATGCATCTCTCACAGCCTACCTTGGAGCAAGTATTGATGCTGATTTTGGTGGAGAAGTTGTTACAGATTTCACCATGTCCTCTTACATATTCATTTGGAAACAAAACAGGAAAAATGTATTATGTTGTTTTTGTGTATGAAGTAACTTAGCTACATGTTTTTGATCATTTTATTTGTATCAGTTATTTTTATTTATTTTTTTTCTCATTGTGTAACAATGGCAAAAGGGAATGTTTGGTCAATGTTAACTTGCATCAGGAACACAAATTCTTGAGTTTGTGTAATGAAAATAGCAATAAATGTGTGTATTGCACGTTATATACCATAGAATTTTAATAACTATAACTGTGAGCTCGAGTGTGTTACTAAAAAGTTACATGTTCATATTACACGAACTCAGTTTCAAAACACCAGATTTTACATCCAAACGGGTTTAAAAGTTTTAAGTGATCCAAAAATTTTCCATGGTTAGAACCAAAAGCAAGGCAGTTATTGCTAGCATTATTTTCATTTATGTATGATTATGTGTTATATTCTTTGGAAAACATGAATTGTGTAACTGTAACAATGGTTATCTGAAACAGAAGGGAAGTAAAATTTATTCTGACTGTTGTAAGATACTTCAGTCAGAAAGTAGGAATTAAAGTTAAACATTTAAATTTGAATTAAGTAACAGGAGAAAGTGCTCAAATTTCAATTCAGTGTCTTTTGCAGTGAGTGAAAAAATACAAACTTGAAGAAAAGTGGATTTCTTATACTGCTTATAATGCTAACAGTAATTTTGGTGGTGTGAAGAAGAGAAGGAATAAAAACGTGTTCATAAAGGTTTGAACTAATTTAGATGACATATTTTTGGTATTGCTTGTTCAGCCCACATTGTACACAGTATATTACAAACAGCATTTTACTCTCTACTTTTGGCATAGAAGTTATTGTTATAAAAATTTACAAATATTTTCACATCTGTATTTGAAGTGTAATGAAATTCACTAAGAAATTTGTGAATTTATGGAAACCAATTGCAAAAAAAATGTTATCTCATAGCAACAGTTTGTTACCTGCAATAGAAAGAATTCTTCCATTTTTGATGGCCTAAAACTATGACTTTATTTACTTTTTTTTTTAAATCTAGGTGGTGAACTGTTTCTTAAAATTTTATATAGTATTTTACAGTTATTTAATGATGTAGTTCTGAAATTGGAAATTAATTCTATCCCAGCAACAGAAGCATTTCAGACATATTCTGAATTAATTTGTCAACTACAAAAACATTAATTACACTTCTAATTTATGCTATATTCTGTCAAAGAATTGTTATGTACTCCAAAAGAAAACAATGATGTTCAGAAACAAAAGTACTTCTCAAGCAAAGAAAATTTTTTTAACTGTGGTATTTTATAGTTAGTTATAGAGAACAATTTTTAATATAGTTAGTTTCAGTGAATAAATTTACTAACTGAATTAGTCTGGTCTGCTATAGAATAGAGTGAGTGCACAGGTTAACAAAATTTTAAAAAATTCCATAAGTATTGAAGACTTATTTGATGAATGTACATTGTTGAATCAGCTAATTTCAAATCCCAGGGTAGGTTTTATGGTGCAAGCTCCAAAAAAGCACCAAATACTATTCAAGAGAAATGGAAAGCAATTGTTAAGGTATTTCAAAAGACTGATTTTTGATATTGCAATATTTCTAAGATGTTTCAAATAACTTTGTAGGGTTTTTCAGCTTTGGAGAACATTTGATGCATTCTGAGAGATTAATTTGTTGTGAGGAATACAATTAAAGAATAACATTATTTTAGTAAACTGTTAAGATTTTTTTAAGTAATTTCAAAAATATGTCCCGAGGTGGACCCCAAAAAATATGAGACCCAAACTTTATATGCATGAGTTTTATACATATTAATATTAGTCTCTTTTTTTTGACAACATAAAAAATAATTTTATATATAGATTTAACAAAAGGGAGAAAAATTGGGCAAAATTTTGATGTTAATCTCCCTTTGTAACTTGAATATTTGTAAATGAGGAGAGATAGGTCAAATGATTGATGTTTTGATAAACTAACCTGATGTTCAAGATACAATTAAGGGGCAGGGAACTCTCCCTTTATAGATTTTTCCTACCTAGCCCATTACCAGCATAAATATTTCTTTTGGTAGAAATATTGTCCATCTGTCCAATTAAAATTAAGTATTAATATATTTGTATTCCTAATGGTATATATATCTATTTATTTAAAACATGTTTGAAATGTACTGTTATTAATGCCGATTCTTTTATTAATTAATTATTCTAGGAACAAAACACTTATGTTATCTTTGTTTGCATATATTTTTTGCAATTATGTAAGCACTAACATATTACAAATGGTTTTTTTAACATGTTCAGTACTTTTGGGTAATCTCTTGAATAAATCTGCCTTAAGTTTCTTCAGTTTTTTATCATTAAAATGTGTCAAAATTTACCCTTCAAGTCATCAGTTTTTGTTTTTTAAGATAAAGAACATTCTCAAATAGGAAGAAGAGTTAATATTACTGCTTATATAAACTTTTATTTTATATCTATGAGATCAATAAGAATATGGCAATGTACTGATTTTAACTGTTATTATAGGACTTTTTTTTTTAAATTAAGAACTTTTAAAATGTTGAACTTCTGTTCTGCTGGAAGAATAAATATAATGCATCCACATATCAAGCTCATTCTTTAAAACACAGTAACCTATATTACATCATTAATGACAGTAATTAAACTTATTCTAGTTATTATCTGCAGTTGTATGTAATGTGAGTATTATTTCTTTTCAGAGTCAAATGTTTCACCATATAAAGTTGAAGTTTCACTCACAGAGTCTGTAATTATAAGCATCAGACATATCCTCCAAGGTTATCCTGAGGGCATTCTCATAAAAGATTTTTTGCATGTTTATAGTGTAAGTATTGGAGGAAAAACTTTTCATTTGGTGGATCATTTCTGGTACTGTATCTTCCCCCTTCACATTAACTAGCTATGAAAAAAAAAATCAGTTTTTTTTATCAGTTTGAGTTTTATCACTGTGCCCTGCAGATTCTTACTGGTGTCTGTTATTGCAGGCATTAAAGTGTATTCTATTTTGTAAATAGAAGTGTTATGTATGTTGTAATTATGTGACTTGATATCAACTCATATGCAAAAGTAAAAGGACCTCAGAAACATAATGCAGTTACACCTAATACTTCTTTGATGTGTTATACTTGTCTCCAAAAAATATGTGGAAAGAAAAAAATTCATTTAAGAAATGGGAAAAATATAGAAGTAGTTAGTTCCAGTCCTATGAAATCAGCAAAAATAATATAGTAAAGCAGGAGTTTCCATAGTAGAATTTTAAACATTTTATTTCATAAAGATTATACACATGCACAATATATCACCTTGTTATGCATCATTCTTAGTTTTCTTATTTCACATACCTTAATCATCATGTTGATATCTTGAGTGCTGTATCTCAATATTCACATTCTTCAAGATTTGGTCTTTTGGCATTTTCTGCTTTTTTAAATTTGAGTTGTCACACTCCTTATTGAGTATGACTTAAATGTAGGTAAGAAAAAAAATTAAGATTTAATTATTGACTTGCTCTCATTGTTCATCATGTTTAGGGGAAGCTGTTTGTGTCAATACTTTTTTCTGAAACCTGTTTTGTTATGTCTAAGAAGTTTTAACCACACAAGTTTTAGCAAGTGTTGTTAGATGCTTCCCGGGACAATGTGTTCTGCACAAATTTAAATTTTGTCTACATTAAATGAGTTTTTTTTTCACTTTGAATACCCAACTCAAAATGCAGACAAATTTCTCGTTGAGGTTATAAAATTTGGGGAATTTTCACAAATGGAAATCACAAGGCATTCCTTGTCTTGCTGCTGTTAATTGTGTAAAAAGAGAATTTTTCTTTCTAATTCATGTTAGAGCAAAATTGTGAATGTCTCAAATTTCATCGACACATTTCTTTAGTCCAGTAATTCAATCTTCTAGGTCAAAGAATGTTAATTTTAATCATAATAAGTATTTCTATTACATAATGGCATACTGTAATATAGTTAACTGTTGCAATCTGTTGTGATTTTGTTGTTGAACAAACAATTTTTTCAAACAGACTTGAACAATTGTAATGTATATAATCAATGATCACATATTAAGCAATATATTACCTCTTGGGTCATGCCTCATAATTGCACCAAGAATGTTGGCATCAGTGACTCCTGCATCAGGAATGTAAAGGCTCTTGTGCATTAATGCAGCAGAAGACCAATTCATTGTGCAAAAGGTATAAACTGTGCCAATAACATTCCTGTTCATTATACAACAAACTGTGGCTTTTTCCATTTCATATGCAGTACCTATCATCACTTGGTTGAGGCAGTCTTGGATATCCATCACTCCTTAATATTGACAAAGCCATATGGAGTAGTACCATGCTCTGTCAGTTTGAAGCAAATGACTATTGCATCTGTTATGTAGACCAATATTATCTAGGAGACTTGATTTGGCTAGTGCACACGGCCATTACTTCTGGTGGGTGTGGTCGGCTTACAAATCTGAATTATGTTCAGTTCTTTTCCAGTAAAATCATTTTTCAACAATTAAATATTTATCAGACATCATTTTGAGTATTGTAATATGTCAAATATTCTGAACAATGATTGGAAAATTGCTCAGCTAAATTTATAGGAGTATGATATTGGAATTTTATCATGCCACATTTAATTGTATACAGATGCTAATCAAGACAATTACAAAGGATGTTTGTACTAACTACATATATAGCATTCAGTCTACAGCTGATAGTCATTGATGTATGATCCATATAAAGGGTGTTTTTTTTAGAGGTATAGAACTTTAAATTGCAATAAAACAACGATGTATTATTCGATTGACATGAATTTTTTTTATTCGAAAGATAATCTTGGGGCATTACATTTTAAATATGATTTCTAGCATATGACTGCCACGGCTGGCTCGGATGTAGTCCAATCTGACGTCCATTTTCGATGACTTTTTTTCAACATTTGTGGCCGTATATCTGCACAACACGGCGAATGTTGTCTTCCAAATGGTCAAGCGTTTGTGGCTTATCCGCATAGACCAATGACTTTACATAGCCCCACAGAAAATAGTCTAGCGGTGTTAAATCATAAGATCTGGAGGCCAATTCACAGGTCCAAAACGTGAAAATAGCGGTCACCAAACGTGTCTTTCAATAAATCGATTGTGGCACGAGCTGTGTGACATGTTGCGCCGTCTTGTTGGAACCACAGCTCCTGGACATCATGATTGTTCAATTCAGGAATGAAAAAGTTAGTAATCATGGCTCTATACCGATCACCATTGACTGTAACGTTGTGGCCTTCATCGTTTTTGAAGGAGGATTCCACCAGCCCATAAAGCGCACCAAACAGTAAGTTTTTCTGGATGTAACGGTGTTTCGACTTACACTTGTGGATTAGCTTCACTCCAAATGCGGCAGTTTTGTTTGTTGATGTAGCCATTCAACCAGAAGTGCGCTTCATCGCTAAACAAAATTAGCTTATGAAAATCGTGAACAACGGCAATCTTGCTTTGGGCCCATTCGACGAATCTACGCCTTACTTGATGATCGTTTTGATGAATTGCCAAACCAAACTGAGAATAAATCACTTGACAGCTGTTAAATCGGTTGCCATTTTGGAAAGTAATGCCAACTTAAACTTCTATACCTGGAAAAAAAACACTCTTTATTTGACTATATTTTCAATAGGTGTATGGTATGTATGTGCACATATACCATATACATACTCGAGTGCATTTGGATTTGCATGCCATATGCTTTGATTACCAATTTCCTGATCAATTATTTTTATTCTAAAATTTCTGTATGTATTCTGTGGTAGAATAGGGAGGTTGAGGATTTGGCTGAAGAGAAAGTAAATATATAGTATTTTTCTGGTGATAGAGAATATGAAAATTCAAAGCTGGGCAAATATACTGACCATGTTGAAGCAAATTTTAAAGCCATTACTGAACAGTATTCATTGACCATTTTTTTAATATTTTGTATGAAAATTAAGAAATGCGCATTAGAAATTGTGACATAGATGCATAAAATTTTAAAACTAATTGTATTATTTATAATCATAAATCTAGTTATGTTTTCTGATGAAGTAAAAAAACTTATTTTTTTCAAGTTAGGTTAATTTTTCATTCATTATGCAAGTGATTCTGATTTGTAAGGAAGCTGCTATGTATGTATGTGTGGGTGTTAAAAGCAGCCACAGCACTTTTTTTTTCACTTATATGCATAATAAAATCATTAAATTTTACTTTGATTTTTTTTTTAAATTCCATGTAATCAATTACTTAACAAAAACATTATAAACAAAAATGAAACTAATATGAGTTTCCCAAAATGATTTATCTGAGAAAAATATGGTCAATTCATGCTTCAGCATTTCACAAAATGTATTAATTTCTACTAGAAAGAATTACTTAAAAAATGTGTTGTCAAATTTAATTAATTTGAAACTGGAGCAAAGAGCTTAAAATTTTAATGAAAAATATGTAGAATTTTTTTAGATTTGTTTTAATTCTCTATTTCTATAGTGCTATTGTTATGTTATATATTGATATATTTTTAATTCAGTTTTTGTAACAAGAGAATGTACAAAATCTAATGTGTTATATGAGTAATAGACAACACCTTAGAAACATGTTTAATTAATTTTAATTTTGTTTCTTAATACTCTTGTGGAAATGAAAACCAAAAATGTTTTATACTTATAAGACATGTTTCCCTAGCAACTTGTGTAAATTAGCGTTACTATTAATTCCTCACCATTTTCATGGTTTTTAAAGTGAAATATATAGTTCTAATATTGAAAGCTCTTAGTAATTTTTTATCATATTTTATATTTTACTTTGTTTTACAAATCTTACATATATCTTTCCTTCTATTGAACATTTTAGAAATAACTTAATTTGGTAGTTAACTTTATATAAAATATAACAAAGTATATTTATTTAATTTTGCTCAAAATAATTTAGTTTTGTAAAATTGACTACAATGACAGCAAACTTTTGCATATATTTTGATTTTGTGTATTTTTTCCATTGCAACACTATTAGGTCTATTTTTCTTTTCTTTCTTCTTCTAGATAAATTGTCAAGAACCGTTATACTTAGATAAACTTGGATTTGATAGTATAGAAAATTTTCTTTGGAGTATTGCCAATTGTGTGCCATTGACATTTCGTACTGAAGAAGGTATATTTGTTTTCAAGTGTATGAATCTTATTTTCAGTTATTGATCCTAATTTCTCTAAGAATCACTTTTACCAATTTGAAGCATTTTAAAGAACAATATTGGATAAAAATTTCGGGCTCCAAATCTCATCACATTCTACTCTTCTGAGTCTACAGTAATATTTATCAAATAATTTAGATAGTGTTTTGATTTAATGGAAAATACTACTCAGTGACTGTTGCATTATTTATGAGGGAAAATTTCAAATTATTTTCTTTTACACCCTCTACCTTTTCTCAATTGAAGCCTTTTGTCTATATGGTAGGGGGGGAGTAAAAATAAATTTTAAAAAAGAAACATGACCATTCAAAGAAAAACAAATTGGGTTAGTACAAATTTGTGCTAGAAATTATTTAGAAAATTGAAGTATCTACTTTAAAATGTGTTGTTATTAATAAAAGTTTTAATTGCTGTCATTAAAGGCATGAGAAATTTATCTTATAATTATATGTTCTAAATTTAAGGTGTTTATCTTGATATGTGTGTAAATAGCTGGATTTGGATGTTTGTGAATAAAATTTCATGGTGTGTTTTCAGTAATTTAATTTAAATAAAGAATTTTTTTTGTTTTAATTATTTGAATAAGAATAAAAACTTATTTAATCTTAGATTCCTCCCCACCCCTTTAGGATGTAAAAGAATTTTTCTAGTCCAAACAGAAGAAACAAAAACATCTGTATTTCCTTCTGTTCAAATGGATGTGGTAAGTCTATGCATCTGTATTGATCTTCGTGGAAACATTTACAAGTGATGTATATAAAAATTAGGTTCTACAATAATTCAAAAATGATTTCTTTATAATTTACATTTAAAGGTATAAAATGTTTAAAAGGTCAATTTTTTTTTTTTTTATTTTCTTGAATGATTAACTTAGAAGACATATAAAATAAAGGTGTAAAAAGAACTCTAAATTATTATCTCTGTTTACAAGTTTGTTGAAAATTGGTTTTGTGTTATATATCTTGCCAACAATGGAAACTAAAGAAAAACAATGCAAATTGAATTATTCAGGTAGAATTTATTAGTCCCTGCTGTTCTCAAAGACTGCGAACATCAAAGAAATGATAAATTATTGTTCAGTATTCCTATCTGATAAGAAATGTATTTGATCAATATCATAATTTAACTCAAATATATTTTGATAATTGTATTAGGAATTAATGCTATAATGTAATTATCCCATTAACTTATATTTATTAATTATTCATTAATAAATATATGTATGTCACCCAAAACATCTATTTTGTGGGTATTCATAATTAATAATAATAAAGCCTTATTCTGTTTATTTAAATTAAAATTAAACAAAAAAAAGATGAGTCATAAGAAAACTTGTTCATTAAAAAAGGAGGTAAGGATAATTTTCTTTCAAATAAAAGATATTAATTATTTAATCACACAGAAAACACTGATAGCCTTTTAGTAAAATATTTCACTGTTACCATTTATAGTTGTTAGAAAAAATGATAAATTTATGAAAAGATTATAATGAAGTCACACACACAATAAAAATTACTTAATATTTAAACTGGTAGCTGAATATTTTTACACTATGTATTTAAAAACTTAAAAGAGTGTGTGAAGAGTACAATTGTTGACGGCATATCTGTTTGGCAAAAATCAGCAAACTTTCAAGACAGAAGAGCCAATTTGTAAGCAAAATAAGTAAATTAAGCTATCAGAGTTCTATGCAATTTTCTACAATGAAAATTTATTGTAGAAAAACAATCTTTAAAATACAGGATACAGCAGTAAAATTCTCACAGTAAGTTCCAGGAGATATCCATGTAATCACCTACAACGATGCCAACTTGGCTAATATTTTGCCAAGTTCCCCATTGAAACACTATTATAATGAAAGGGATGGCATTTCTTAGGAATATTACACTTTTTATCATAAAAGAAATACAACAGAAAGTAATATTAACATGCTAAAAATTCAGAAATTATTTATACAATTTTAAGATAAGATTAAGTATTAATTACACAAAATTCGTAACAGCACAATCCTCAAAGACTGCATGCCCTGGGCTGTACATCCCTGAGTAAAAGGCATCTATTTACAGGAATAAAATATTCATGCAATAACCAAATATAAAGTAACCAAGGTAAATAAAAAATTTTAGGTAACTAATACTCAACAACAAATACAAAGCAAAGAAATTCAAAATAAGTACATGAACAAATTCAAAAATAAATTGCAACACAAAAATAAAATTATGGAGTTAGAAAAAAGAAGTAATTTACACTATTTACCAAATAATTAGTGATCTTAGTTTAAGGATCTTAATTGCTTCGGCCAAGATAAGTTAATTCGAGTGTTAGATTAGTTTTGAGTGTGGTGATTTCTGTATGCATACCATGATGTCATTCAGTCTTTATAGGACTGTATAATGACCTTCCCAGTTAGTTTGCAGCTTTTGTAACTAGTTCAGCGGTGTTGCAGTCACTTGTTTCAAGTGTTCATTTTCCTGTTTGTGTTGTAAATAAAAATCTGTCCCTGCGTCCCACTGGCCGTGTCAATTTAGTCGCCTCAACTTCTGACAGGCAAGAACTAATCTATTCCATTTTTAATGTACGAAATCAAATTGAATTTTTGAAATATGATAACGAGTGAATTATGAATTTGAACATTATTTTGGTGCTGAAAGCAACTTTGCAATGTTTAGAATTCAACTACCACACTTTGTTGCCTTCTTGGTAGTCATGTCCTGTTGCTCTTGTGTTGTATCAGGTTTTCAGCTGTTCTTAAGTTATGCCAATTCTAGTCCTGGCCAGATGAAGCATCTGCTCCAACCATGCATGGAGTTTCTCAGCATGCTCCTCGGGGCTAGCTGATATGCAGGCAGACAAAAATCACGTGCAAAGAGCATCCTGAATAGGGAATAGCCAGTGATCTTGTGAACAGTACTGTAGGTGAGCATGAAAAGCAATTTTTTGCCACAGTCCTGTTGATCTCTGGATACCAGGAGAGAGAGGCTGTTCAGAATAATCTAGTTGAGCCTCTTTACCATGCTATCAGATTGACGATGTAAAGTCATTGTCTGTGTTTTGTCAATTTCGAGTCTCCCTCTGTCTCTTACAAACTGCAGAATTGTAGTTTCTCCCTTCATTGGTGTGCATTTATTGAAGAACTCCGTATCTTGAGATCCAATATTCCACTAGAATCTCTGCAACAGTCAATGCCTCTTGGTTGGGAATGGGATAGATTTCAGGCTATTTAGTGAAGTAGCTCATGACAACCAGGATGTTGTTGCGATCCAATGATCCAGAAAGTGCACCTAGTTGTCAAAAGCTATTCATTCAAGAAACACTCCCACATTATACTGCTGAAACCCTCCTCTAGAGCGTTTTCTCTGTCCTTTAAGTGCACCTCAGTAGTCATTTGTTAAAGACCACTTCTCTACATCGCGCTGCACATAGTTTCACTCTCAAACTTTTTGTGGGGTCTTCATAGCGCTAAAATGACCTCCAGTTGAACTGCTATGGAGTTCCTTAAGGACTGTTGATACTCTTGTTTTTGAGAGTATTAATTACCACCTGAATGCTTTCCCAGTCAGACTCCCATTAGCGATATAAGACACAATTTCTCAGATGGGGAGAATCCTAATGAACCCAGTAACACTTTGTTGTTGAATGGAAAGAGATGATGTTTTGCCAGCTGGGCTTTCCATCAGATGGCTCTTTAAATTCTATAATTGGTTTTGTTTCAGGATCAGCCGGTTGATATTTCCAGACTCTCTCATCACTCCACAGGTCTGATTCTGATGTTGATGGGTCATAACTTGATGAACTATCTTACTAAATTTCTTTTCAGCCCAGAGCAGTATTTAAAGTTATCCAGGCAGGATCTTCTTGAAAGGTTGTTTGCATTTCTATGTACTTGTTCTTTTTGGGGGTGGTGCACTTTAGTGGTGATAATCTTCCTTATGTACTCAGGATTGGTTACTTCTGAGATGTCTTGCTCCACTGCAACCCCAGCACTTGAAACTCCATTTCCCCTGCATCTGTTCTCCAGCTTTTAAATTTTCCCAAATTTCATCTCTCAATTTATTAATCTTTCATCTACGGAGATTTACTGGCTGCATCTCCAGTCACTCTTGCTCTTCAGATGGAATGGTGGTCTCTGTGACTGGCTTAAGTGGAGGCCTCCAATTTCAGAACAGACTTCAGGTCTTGCACATCTGTCATTCTTACAGCTCTTTGGATTTCTACATCTTTTTCTCCATCCGTGAAGTACTATAAAGAAATTATTTCTCGTGTCCTTTTGATGGGTACTCAGTGAAAGCCATGTTTGTGAGTCCTTTCTATTTTGGAGACGTACTCCTGCAAGCTTTCTCTGGTTTTCTGGTATTTTTTCTTCATTTGTAAGCATGCACAGTCTTTGAAGTATTTCTGGCCAAACTGAAGATCCAGAACATTGTAGAGGGTGTTTAAACTCAGCCACTCGGTGTTGTCAGTTCATCCATTGGCTTCTGAAATTATTGCAAACTGCATCATGTTTACCTGCCAGTTGATTTTTTTATCATAGATGGACAATTTCAATGGTACAGGCAGGCACAGCCAAAATCTTGTTTTTGTTCTTCCTATTACCACAAGCTAGAAGATACTTTTCAAGATCTTCTATTCGCCGTGTCAGAAGGCTAAAAGTTCCAGCCACTTCTTCAAACCTTTCATCAACTTGCCCTCTAATCTTTTCTATTTTCTCCTCCAATTTCTCTTCAACTGTGATCTTTTCTTCCATTTTTATGGCCATTCTCTCTTCAACATGGTCTATTTTCTTGTCTAGAGTATTCCTCAGATCTTCTGGATGTTAGTGTATTTCTTGCTAATCTTTTATCATTCTCTTCTTCAACATTCTTAGTCTCTTCTTGGCTGTTATGTAGATCAGGATTCATGGATTTTATGCAATTAATTCTTTAATAGCAATAAAAATTTATTGTAGAAAGGCAATCCTTAAAATACACACAGGGTGCAGCGGTAAAATTCCCACAATGTTGCAGGAGGTATTTGTATGATCACCAAGAATGATGCCAATTTAGATATATCACCAAGTTTCCATTATAAAGCCATTATAATGTAAGGGCATTGCTTGTAAATATTACAATTTTTATCATAAAATAAATAGAATAGGAAGTAATAATAATGTATCAAACATTCAGATATAAATTATTTATGCTATTTTAAATGATATTAAGCATCAATTACACAAAATTCATAACAGTATGCTTACACGTGCGCAGTAGATGGGGGAAGAGGCTCTAGTAGTGATCATGGCCAAGACTGTTATGCTCCAATTAATATGTCTTTAATAATTCAATAAAAACTTATCCAAAGTCACCTATTGAGAATTATTGAAGTTATTTTTATTCCTGAGACTCATTGCAAGAACAACTATTGTGAAAAATTCATAATGTTGTGAATTAAACTTACTAGCTTCCTGTAAAAAATTCTGTACCAATAATGCTGTAAGGGCTGTATTTCTGTAATTTCATGTTTAAACCAATAATACTTAAAAGTGATTTTGGTTCTCGCCTATAAAAATTATTTCAACACTCCTTTTTTTTTTTAACCCTTATGCTTGTCATAAAGTACAGAATATTTCTTTGTCCTTTCTGTTGGTGCCTTAAGTGCATTTCTTGCTCAATCATGAGTAACTAATTTCTGCAAATAAATAAACATTGCTTGAAATCATTTTCAGAAATGTCTTTTCATGATAACATTTTTATCAATATGATTTTTGCTACTTTAGAACTAATTGTTAATAATTTTGTTAATTTTCAATAAGCTTCATTGATAAAAAATAATTTAGTATAGAAAAAGCAAGCTAAAGGGGTAGTAGGGAAAGTTTTTGAAACATCGGCGGACATCTGGATGGTGTGAGCTATTACGTGGGTTTTGGCACAAATATTTGTCTAAAGATTTGCAAGATAGGCTGTACATTTCTCTCTCTGACACTTCAATATAATCATCCTCTCCAGGGAAAAGGGAAATCCGATAAGTATTTCTGACTGTGGGAGGGTCTCTGTTTTAAAACTGGGAAAAAATGCATCCTCAGACCTAAGTCTTTTAGGAAGGGGGGGGGGTAAAATATATATAGCATGGAATCTTGACTATGGAAAAGATCTGATTTTCTATATGAATGCTGAAGAGAAGGAAACAGTATAATTTATCCTAAATTAATCATTTTTAAAGGGAGAATAGGATGATTTAAAGGTATAGGATGATAAAGATGATAGGATTTAAAGCAGTGAAAAATTAAATTTCATGTTTTTGATCTGTGGTACTAAAAATGAACTAACAGTATGGTACAATCTTACATTTTTTAATAATAAAAGTAATATTGAATAATAATATTAATATTATTTATAATAAGGTATATTTTCCCTTTTTTTTTTTTTTTTTGAAAATTAAGTTTACATATAACATACATTTGAAAAACTTTTTGTTTTTTATCCCTCTCATAGAGAAATAATATTCTAAACATGTTTTTGAAATTTCTAACCTTATTAGTTTTGGGAACTGTCATGATATAATAAGAAAAAATATCAAAATAGTAAATTTTCTGTTCTTTTTTCACTTAAATATAAAATATTTATTCTTAAATTCTATGAATGTCCAGTTTCTTATTTAGATGTTCTAGTATATTATTACAATGATTATAATATTCATGTAAAAAAAAACCGAGTAGTAATCATGTAATATCAATATAATTATATGTCAATTATAATTAAATTAATATTATACTGGATTCCATTTGCATTTGCTTTTTCACTCTCTGATGGGATTTCTTATATTCTAAATAATAAATTTTCTTAATTTGTTTGTTTCAATGACGAAAATAGCATCTGTTATCTCCTCATACAATTTCCTTCACATTGAGGGGGAGGGGATGTCCGATCTGTAGTCACTGGCTATAGTTTTTACAATACTTACGAAACACCCCTCTTTTTCAACTAGACATAGATTGTACTACATAGTTCAAAGACTTGTATACTGCCCATCATACAAGTTATGCTGGTACTTTCTAGTTTGTCTTAAAGTTTCCTTTCTCTATTTGAAAATTTTTACTCCTCCCATAGTCTTTTTTTTTATCTTAAAAAATTGGCTTTGGCTTCTTCATATTTTTTAAGACCAATTGCTTGATTTGTATAAGAGTTACAATGTTAGTTAAAAATATTTTCATTGAGCAAGGAGTAGGAATTATTTCAAATTTTGTAGAATTATTAATAACATAGTGCAAAATGTAATAAAGGCTTAAGTCTATTTAGAGCAAATTGCTGTTATATTTTCAGTATGCAGTTACATTAAATCAGGTAATTACTATACTTTCATTTATAAGTTTTCTACGTAGTTCTTAAAACAAAAAAGGTCAATGTAAAAAAAATTTACATCAAATCTTGCTTTTATTGGAAATCTAATTTTTGCAATTATTTTATAAGAGAAACTGATATATATAAAGGAAAAAACGGACTTGCTCACTCATCATGATATCTCTGGAATGATTAAATCTAAAAAAATTTGACAGGCATATTCTTTAAACTAGTCAAATAATTTAATACATATGTAAATACAAACATTTTTTAGTAAACATAATTAGTTTTTTTTTTAATAATTTATAGAGGCAGAGAAGACTGAAAAGCCATGACCACATATGCAAAGAGCCACAGTTTGCCAACTCCTGTGTTAGGCTATATTAGTATTGATAGTGGGAAAATCGAAAGTGTATGAAAAGAGTCATGGAGCTTTAAATGGGATTTTCACAAGAATGCATGAAGGGGTTGCATTATTCTACTTCATTTTTATTATTTTTATCAATGTGTTTTGAAAAAAATTGATTTTGAATTTTTGAGGGCATCCATATGAGAGTAAAAGTTTTGAATGACATAATTCATGAGGAAGCCTGAAGTTAAGTTAGTCTGATGCCTGAGTCTTAGGAGCCTGTTGTTAACATCAAAAGTATCAATGTGGCTCTAATTCAATTGGACCTTTTAGTTCTTATGTTATATGATTTGAAAGTTTACCGAGTGAGATACCATTGAGTCTCAATTGTTATTTTAACAGTTTCTAAGTGAGATCTCCCTCCAATGCTAATTGTTCTAGCTTAAAATTCAGTGTTAATTGAAAATATAAAATGCATGGATCAGGGCCATTTTTAAGGCACTTCAAATTGTTATCCCCCCCCCTACTATTTCCAGAGGAGACTGATCTAAGGTACTGCATCTGTGCAAATGCTACACCAGGGGATTCGGTGACTGTGCCTTGGAGAGAGAAATTGGTGAGCTTAGCCAGTGAGCTAAGTGTGAAGATTTTGTATCTGCCAAAGTCAGATGTATTGGATGTCATACTGGTCCTTTTTTTTTTTTTTTTTTTGCTTTTCTATAAAAGAGTTAAAAAAAGTGTTTATTTAAAAAATGTTGTTATTTTTACCTAAAACGTGTACAAAGTATAATATAATTTTATGTTGGGTGTGATTGCAACCCAATAAACTGCTGAAGCATCATTGGAAGGAACTTCATCATTGAAAAACCTCATGACACTACACCCCTTCCTTTAGTACTTACCTTGCCAGTTTTGAATTAGGAGGGATTTCCCCTCAACTCTTACTCTTTTCCCTTTCTTTGTTTTTGCTGTTTGAAAAGTCTTTCCATTATCCAACACTTAAGCCATCGTGTCCCTGGACTGGCAACCGACAACCTTAATGGAAAGATCAGTGGCATGGTTTGGCCACTCTTTTTCATATCTTACCTTATGGCATCGCAGACCACCCACTTGCCCTTTTGTAAATTAATGAAATCATTTACAACTTCAGTATAGAGTATATATTATTGTACAAACTGTTTTCACATTAATGTCATCATTGTAATTAATTCATTCTAATATCATTTTGAGTACTGAGCAACATCAAACTGTTAAACTTTTCTTTTTCTGTTGTAGATCTCATTTCAGTCTTTATTCTCTTCAGGACAGAAATGTCTTATCTCACTAGGCACTGTAATTTTAATTTTTTCTCTTTTTGCGCTGCAATTTTTTGTGCTTTCATATCATTTATGGCCTAGGTACGTGCATAAGCAGGAAAAGCAGCCCTGACATGGGTTCTAAGTCATAAAGAACTGATAGAATTGTGTGACTTAAAATTTTACATGTGCTTAAGAATTTTAATAATTGCTTGTGTATGTCCTTAAAAAATTAATTTTAGTAACTTTTTCAGTCTCTTCCACCAAATGCAGCTTCTCTTTCCTCTGAATATACTCAACAGGCACTCCCAGAAGATCTTGACTTGGATTCCTTTTTCCCTGTGTATGTGTGTTCTGTCATAAACCCATGGCACATGTATATACAGTTGAAGAGCAGAGACTGTTGTGATGCTATGGTCAAGTTGTACAATGTCATGGAGTAAGTAGGGTTTTTTTATTCATTTTTATATGCTTTGAGTATTTAAGAAATAATTATTTTCAGAAACGCATTTTTTGTTTTCCTTATTGATTACATTTTCCTGAAATATTTTATTAAAAGATTTAGGTGTTCTTGCATGTACAATGTGACATTCAAATTTTCTCTTTCTTTTGAATAAGTTTCTATTTAGAGCCGTTTTTGCATTATATAAAATAGGACACAATTTTATTCAGATAGAAAAATATATCTGCATTAATATTACATTCTAACTTCAATGTCTTTCTGAGACCTGCATGTTTTATTATACTGTTCATTTTTATATTATAATGTTAATGAGCATGTTAGAATTAAAAATTGCTTAAAGTTGTCTTTGCCAAATGTACATGAGTTTGAACTAAACATGAAACACATTTACAAACAGAAAAATATCTCCATTTTCATGAAAATGTTCAGTGTTGCAATTCTTACATCTGTTTAAAGCATAGCGTTTTTAAAATTTCATAAATACTTGTCTTTTCATTTTAACACATAAAAGGATATCTCATGTATGATTATGGTGTAGGAAAAAAATACGAAACTCATTTTTTACTGGAAAAAATGGATCAACTCTGATAAAAATGAGTATGATTAAATATGCTGCTTTCTATAAGATGGCGAATAATGTTTCAGTTCTTTTGTATCTGGAAAAATATTCCAAATTCGGTTCCTATTCTTTAAAATTAAGTGAACCTTAAATATGAAATGTTTTAAAAATGGAATATTATAAATAAGTATATGAATTGCATCTCTAATTTGCATGAAAATTGAAGCATTCTGTTTTAAAGTAATTGCTATTCGTTGATCTTTTCAAAAAGTAAAAAAGATACGTCTAATCATTTACCATCATCAGTGCTGATTGAATTTTGAAAAATTCGCGTAAGACATTAATGTAAATTTGCTGTTGTATTTCAAAACTTAACAAATGAGTCAATTTCTCTAAAAATTACTTGATGAGTAAAGGCCCTTGTGAAATAAATTGATTTGAAATTTTGTAATTCTCTCTCTCTACAAAATCATATTGATAAAATTTCTTAAAACTGTTAAATCAATCATAGGAAATATAAAATTGATGAAAAAATAGTTCCTAGAAATGTTTTCTGCTGTTTTAGATATACTTTTGATAAATGATATGATGAAAGTCAAATAATTAAAAGAGAATTCAATACTTTTAATTGTGTAAATTATGTAAATACAAAAATTAGTGAGCAATTTGTTCAAAATCGGTTGATTAACTAAATGAGAATAGTCGCATGATATTTTTAAGGAATTAATATTGAAATATATATATTTCTAAGTACTTAACCAGGTACAAAATTGTTTTATTTTCTATTAGTATTAAATAATGGTTTATTATTTGAGAAAAAGGACATTTTTATTGTATAAAATATGATATATGTTCAATATAAACCAATTCCAATTATTTTGAATTTCTTGACTTGGAAATCAAGTTGAATTACATTTAAATTTATCTTACAGAGCTTTTTACATGGGACCTAAGAGTAAGCAGTACCAAATAAAAACTGAACATATCAGAAGTGGAATTATATGTATGGCTTTGTGGCCTATTGATCAGCACTGGTATAGGGCTAAAGTACTTTCAGTACCCACTCAAAATACAGCCAAGGTAAATGAAAGTTTTGTTTTTTAGTTAAAGCAAAAAAAAAGTTGGAGGATAATTGTTTATCCTTTTGTTGTGCTTCTTCTATTGTGTTGTGCTAAAATAGAATTATTTATCCTAATGTAACTTCCAGATAGCCATTTAGTTTATGAAAAAATTTTGTATTTTTTTATTGAATTTTATGTTAGTTGGTAAAATATTATCAATGTATTATTTTTGTTCCTTACCATATTGCGTGGAATTAAAAATTTTGTATTTGTATGCATATTTTATCTGTTTATTGAAATAAACCATATTAATATTTTTATAACTTTGTATAGATAAATATATTCAAAGTAATATATTTGATTTTGTATCAAATAAAAAATATGCAAAACTTTATTTCTTTGAAAATATTATTCTTCCACAATTTGTATTTTTGAATTGTAATTTTTTTCTCCCTCTCTTTTTATAACACATGACATGGATGGCACGGAAAAATTACTGAATGAATATATTTTCTGCTTTTAGGATAAATGTCTGGAATCCTCCTAATTCTTTCTGATATTGTAATTTTCAGTTTTTCACTGGAAAGAATGTTTTGCAGGTTTAATGTGATCTTTTTTTCCTTCAGGTTTTTTATGTAGATTATGGAACAATTCAAGTCATTCCTCAAACAATGCTCAGATACATCAGGTAACATTTCCCCCTCTTTTACAGAATAATTGTCATATTTGATTATTTCTTTTTAAATATACAGAATTCTCATGTTCATAGTAATTTTTTTTTTAAATTTCAAACAATTGTCATTGTTCCTAGTTGTATTTTTCATTCTTTTTTTAAGAGCCTTTTATTCTTAAACTTTTTGAAAATTATACTTTACAATGAGATATGTTTTGAAATAAATACCAATGTCCATTTGTCTCTCCAATTTATAGGAACTTCAATTGAATTAGTAAAACAAAACCTTAAAAGTTCTGATTGCTTATTGTACATATACGAATTCTTTAAATTCTTTTTTTCTATGAAAAAATTAGTAATACATTTATATCAAAATCCTGATTTTTTTTTTCTTTATACTTGTTTTATGTTATTTATGCCTGTTTCTTAATTATAAAATTGAGCTAAAATCTTTTAATGAAGCACATTATTTAAAGTAAGTTTGTTGAAAATTCTGACAGTATCAAATACTCTCATTTTGAAGGAAGGATTTTGTTGATTTACCTACCCAAGCCATAAAAGCACGTCTTGCATTTCTGTATCCACTTAGTGATGTAAGTATTATCCATAAAATTTTATGCTCTTTTTTTTTTCAACTTAAAAGTGGTTTCTCAGAGAATTTATTTTTTTACTGCTAGAAAAATCTGTGGAGTCCCAGAACAAAAGAAAGAATTTTGCAGTTATCTCAAAACATTCCGCTGATGGCCAAAATTGAGAATATTATTGTATGTATCATTCTTTTTTTATTAGTGGTGAATTTAGGACAATTTTCATACTAGAAAGTGTCATTTTAAAAATTTAATAACTTCATCTAATAAATAAGGACATTCTGAGAAAGAAAATACTTCAGTGTGGTACCAAAAAAAATTAATGCAATTTAAAGGAAAAATTGCTTTCAAGAAAAGAAAGTCCTGTAAAATAAAATAGATTGATGTGTTTCTCAAATAAGATAAAAATTTTGACAAACATTTTCATGTACTGTTGCCACTTAATTGGAAAGAGGATTGGTGATAAATAGTTCTTTAATATCATTCTAAATTTGTGTTTATATACCTTAAAGAAATCATTTGGATGCATCACTGCTTTAAAACAAGGATGCGGTGAAGAGAATAATCTGCTTATCCAAAAGAGCAAAACACCCTGCTTTAATGTTCTGCCAGCATCGGGCCCATTTAAACTCTTGGTATTTCTTTTGAGGAAAAATCTTAATCTGTGCTTAAAGAAAAATGTTCACCCAGTTATAAGATTTTTGGAAGTGTTCTATGAAACATTTTCAAAGAATTTGCTTTAAAAACACTGCTATATACCTACCTTTTTTATAAAACCAGTATTTCTTTTTTTGAAATGTAAAGGTTGATGTGTGTGTAAACTTCAAGAGACCTGTTATCCATTAAAATGAACATTTAAAATTTACCACTGTTGCAATAGATTTTGTAGAAACAGGCAATAGCTGAGTTTGAGAAAGTGGGGTAAGCATCATGAAGGATGATTTAAAAATTCTACTTCAGCTTTTGAAACCATGGTAACAAAAGTGTGCTTCCAGAATGGTGAAGTGATCACATCAATCTACAATTTCATACTCATGTTTTAACTTTTTCATTTACTTTGTCATTAGGTTTTAGCAATGTTGTAAGATATACATAATTGCTTTGTTTCTTGTTTTTTCAAAATTTGTAATGAATCAGGTAAAAGCATTATCGTATGTTAATTTAACTTGTTTTTAAAGACATCCATTAAAAAGGGTATTGATTCTCAATTTATCACTTGCAAGAGATGGTCTAAAAAAGTTAATATATTAATACCAATTGACAGAAATAATCAGACAATATAATATAAGGATGGGAGAGTTTCTACATGAATGAAAGAACAATTAGTTGTTAATATAAATGTTAAAAAAGTGGATTCCAAAGGTACTATTTGCATGATAAATTTGACTACACCATATTTCTGGCTTCAATACAAAAGATTGTGAGATTAATGATTTTAAGTTTTATAAGTAATTTTCTATGAGTTTTTTATTAATAATTTGTATTATGCTAATAAAAATATTTTGGAACAAATGCTTTTATGTTAACTTCTGGTTATTCTGTTGTGTTTATAGGACCCTCAATATCCACTAAAATAGATGTTCCTAGCCAGTAGAATTTAAATATTTTATATGGAGAGAGAAGAAATATTTTTAGACTCATTTTTATGTGTTAAGAAAAATTAATAAGGAAGAAAGAATAAACTTATTTTATTTTTCTTGTGTCTTGGGAGAATAATCTATTCCTAATATTGCTTTGTGTGAGCTAAGAACTGTTGGAATCTTTTTAAAGGTGAAAAAAAAATGGGGGCTGGCAACTTTAGGTGTTTTGAATGCAACCTTTATTCAAAACAAAAAGAAGTCAAAATTCTTCAAATTTAGTGTCAGATTCCAAGTTTCCAAAAAGTTTGTAAAATTCACATTCATCCATTGGAATAGTTGAGTACTTGTAAATCATCACATAGTGAATTTTTCTCCAGAGTGTGAAACATAACCATGGGCTGTCTTTCTTGATTTGGGCATTTTTACTATTTCAAGATGGTTAGTTTTTTTCCTTCCACTCTTGAACTTGTTTCTCAATTACAGAGAAATACTGAAATGTTGTACTGTTAGAATTTTCAGCAAATGCATTCACCTTTAGTTTGAAATTAGCCATATATGAATTCTTCTTCATGCTCATTTCCCTAAATCAAATGAATGGCAAAAAAATGTCTACGTTTCAAATGAACTACCAGAAATAGATATATTGGCATTTAGTGTTTTGCTTGACAATGATTTGTTTGGAAAGTATTTCATCTGTTTTACCTGCTTGCAACATTTCTGCCTACATGATAATATGTTTAAAAGTTATCACATTCCTCTCACAATTTGAGTTTCAAATTTTGAGTAAACTTTTGAAGGAAAAATGCTATTTTGGCTGAGAAATGAATCAAATTATATTCAGAAATATCTGGTACACAATAACATGAATTATTTTTTAATTTATTTCAGGATGAGGTGCTGTCTGTGGTTCTGTGTGATACAAATGGTGATACAGATATCTTTATAAATGATATGCTTTTGAATGAAGGTCTTGCTAGAGCAGAACCTGTTGTTCCTGCCCCAGTATCACAAGTAAGTTTTAATAAGGAATTGAAAATTCAAAAGATGGGTTGGAAAGATCCCCCTTTCAGTGATGTTTAATTGGTGGCCTGTGGTGTTTGTTTTTTTTTAGATCAAAAACTGATCTGATTTTAGTTAGTTGTATAAGAACTATTTGCATAAGTTTTTACTGTGCAAAGAGATAATTTCAAAGAATATATTTATTTTATTATTTTGCTACAGAACCATTTGAAAAAATCATAAGGATAGTCAAATGAGTGTGTTTTGTGTGTTAACAAGGTGATCAAATTAAATATTAATTTTAAAAAATGTACTTAATGGTTATATTTAAAATCTTTATGAAAGACATTTAAAAATACTTATATTATTTTAAAATGTAAGTTCCTTGACCTCAATATTTTGTTATTCTAAGTTATATTTAAAGTATAACTCGTTAATTCTACAAAGTTTTTAAAGATTTATCTTAGTTAACACAACTTAACAAATAACTTAAAATAAATGTATGTTTCTCTCTCTCCTTCTTTTACTGATTTATTTGTGATTCATTCCCTGTGCATCAATAAAAAATTCACTATGAGCAATATTTTTTCAAATGAGTTGCATTTTGGCAGCTTAGTTTTTGCAGACACGGCAAGTCCCCAAGCATGAGATCCATTTCATTGGTGGCTACTGCTACCAAATTTTTGATGTGTTGGATGCTAAATATTGCTGTATTTTTATTTTTGCCAAGAGTACCAGAGCCAGACTACGAGAAATATAACTGCTTTATAGTATACATAACTAATATTTCTGTGTTTCAAATTTTTGAAAGTGGGCTTTTAAGTGTACTTCATTTTGTTTCTCAATCATGGCCTTTGGAAGCTTATATCTATAACATATGAGCTTTATTTATAATACAAATTTGTACTTATAATTTTTTTATTTTAATGTTTCTTTTTTTATAACACACGGTTCTTTAACTTCTCCTGGCCAAGCTCTTTCAAATTAACTAATTTTACATAATTGAATTGCATCTTTGTTTTCCAAATTTTTAGAAATTAATATCCATGTATATTTCCATGATGATCCATTATGATATTCACAATATATATTTATAGCTAAAATTGTGTGTATATACATACATGTCTACTTGTGTAACCCTTTGATGGACAATGGTTGTTTGGGGAACTACCTAAGTATAAATTTTTTTCATGCATGTGAATCAGACAAGACTAGAGCAGTGGTCGGCAAACTTATTAGCCAAATATGAACATTACAACAATTTTTTTAAAAAAATGGGAGCCAAATCTGCTTGTTTAGTAAACTTTTACACTAAATAAGTAGTACACTAAATAAAACTAAATTTCATACTTAATAAATATTTATTAATGCTAACAATGTGCTTGCATCTCCTTGGAAAGTTTGAATAAGTGAGGTTTGTGTGTGTTGTTTTTAATTGTAGGCATGTTTCCAAGTTCTCATCAATAAGACGACTTCTCAATTTACTCTTGATAATGTTCATGCTTGAAAAAGATTGCTTGCATATATATGTAGAACTGAAAAGAGAAAGAACAGCAAACACACACACAAGCTTTTTCAGCTGTTCGTAAGAGTCAGGAATACTATTCCAAATGTTGAAAATGATCATGTCTTCCTTCTCCAGGTCATTCAAAGCAGACCACTTGTGTTGTGAACTAAGTTCACATTTTTTCTTCTCCAATATTTCCAGTTCAACACAAAGATGTTCAAATTTAGAGCACCATATCTCTTTGTTTTTTAAATCCAGCAATGTATTTCAATGCTACCAATGTCAATTCCAAAAGGAGAAAATTTCAACTCGGTTATCATAGCATTAAAAGGATTTATGACAAATACTAAAATTGCTCTGCTGTTTGTAAATTCCTGAAACCTGCTGAGAAATGCTTACCTCATATTTAAAATTATTGTTTTAAAATGGTGTTTGTTAATAGAGGAATTATTTTCTTGGCAATGCTTCAGCAGGCTCGGAAAGTGCAACAATGTTTCCCTTTCAAAATCCTGAGCAAAAATGGATGATTGGTTTTCAAATGTTATTACTTCTAATATGGAAAAAATTAAGTTTCCTTTCCCTTGTAGTTTATGATTAAGCTGATTTAGATGAGACGTTACGTCTACCATGAAATAAAAGTTTTGGATCCACTGATTGTCTGTTAATTCTGGATAGTGAACGCTCTTCTCAAGAAATGCTTTTATTTCCGGAAAAAGAGACACAAAACGTTTTAAAACATTCCCTCTTCATAACCAACAAACCTTGTTATGAAGCAGAAGATCAGCGTACTCACTGTCCATTTCATATAAAAATTCTTTGAATTGGCGATGATTAAGAGCTTTAGCTAAAATGGAGTTGATAATGTTAATCACTAATTCCATAACTTTACAAATTTCATCTGGAAACATTTGCGCACAAAGCGCTTGGTGAATGATACAATGGTAAGCAAGTATCTCATGATTTTTTTTCCCTTTTCTTTCGCCGGTCATACTTTTCACCCCATCTGTTGAAATTGACACAGTTTTATCGAGGGGAATATGATGTTTATCTATACACTCAATTACAGCATTTGTGATATCTTCTTCTCGTGTCTGGCCTTTGAGTGGCAATAATCCTAAAAGTTCTTCTTTAGGACCTAAATGAGACATAAATCTTACAAAAAATGAAACTTGTACTGTATCATTTATGTCACAAGACTCGTCAGCTGCTATTGACAAAGCCAAAATCAATTTCAGATCTTCGATATGCTAGGTGGTTATATTCGAACACATTTTAATTGTTCTATCTTTAATGGTTTTGGCAGACAATGGTAACTCTTTAATTATTTTCAGAATATCTGCTTTGTTCTTAAAATCCTGAAATAGTTCTTTGGCTGCATTTATAAAACAATTTTTTATAAATTCGGCATCTGTGTACGGTTTCCCTCTCTTAGCAATCGCTTGGCTAGAAACAAAACTTGCCATATTAATATTGCTGGAAGATTGCATCCACTTATTAAACACATAAGTTGTTGACGACTCTTGACTCTTCTGAAGTTCCTCAACTGATTTCTTCCTTGCATCACCAGTAGGATATTTAGTGATAAATGATGTGTGCTTTCTTGTAAAGTGTCTTTCTAAATTTGACCTCTTGTTATGCCCAAATTTCTCCTTACAAATAAGGCATGTCGAAAGTCCATTCAAGTTTTGAATATATAAACGCAAAATTCTCGAACCACTCAACTTTAAATTCACGGTTTTCATCTTACATTTTTCTTTGCTTTTTTTGGTAGCCATGTTAATTGGGGTGCCTATAAAAATATTCCAAATATATTTTTTTCTAAAGCCACCAATACAAAATTATTATCATTATTAAATTGATGAAAATATAAAAATTAAAAAAAATAATTTTTTCCATCATCAGAATAACAACACTTTTAATATGATCAAAAATGGAAGAAAACTTCCAACATTTAGGCAAATAGAAGTTATTGAAAAATCGATTACAAATTTTGTACCGGAACCACAAACATGTATAGCAGGTGTAATAAAATCATATAAAAACACCTGTAAGATGTGCAGCTAGATTGAAAAATACCATAACTTTTTAATAAGACAGGGCAACGGCAGATATGGTAGATAAGACAAAACTGTTCATACTGCAACTGCTGGTCTGTGATGCCAATTTGTACCCCACTACTTTAGAAAAAGTATGCATGTGCATGCTTGTGGTACCTTTGTATCACACTGGAGTACGCTGAAAACATACAAACAATTTCAGCCGGTAGCTTGTACATGGTTTGTGTTTACGTTTATGAAAACCAATAAAATTAAACTCGATGTTCGTTACGTATTTTTACAACAATATAAAATTTTAATTACCTATCTATCTTTTAACGTAAACAAAAAATTATAATAAGATGTAATTTTTTTCTTACCAAGTTTTTTTTAAATAAAAATATTATTGCACCTTCCATGGATATTGTGCCAGAGCCACACTTAAGAAGCCAAAGAGCCACATGCAGCTCTGGAGCCGCATTTTGCTGACCACTGGACTAGAGTAATAAAAGTTAATCTGTAGATGGTTTTTGTTTTTTACTTTTGAATGAAAAATTGGCAATAGTACAAAATTAAATTTTTTAAGTTTGTTTAATGTAATATTCTTTTGAGCTTTTAATTTTAAATTTTTAAGAAGTTTACATAAGTGTAAAAAATGAAAAATAACAGGACATATTTTGCAAAACTTGCTGTTGAGTTATGACAGTATGTAAAGCAATTCCTAAATGTACTGATGATCTCATCTTTCAATGTTATGGAGGGGGGAGGGTAGAGTTTCAGCAGGCAACTCCTAAATTTTTTGTATGCATATTATCATAACAAAGAACTTCATGCATTGTTTTATTAAAATGAACATTAAAAATGTTCCCCTCAATGGGTTAAGCAATATTTTTTTTATGATTTAATCTAGTATTTTGTATAATCATCACAGATGTTTGTGATAATAAACATGTTCTAGTTTATTGGAATCAAAACTTTGACAAATTAAATTGTGATTTTCTTTTAGCCTCCTAATCCTGAGCAGATCTTTAATTTGTTTCTTCAAGCTTGTAGTGCTTATATCACAAAAATGAACTCAAATCCTGCTGAACAAGCTGCACAAAGTCTTTCACCTAATCCTGCTACCATTTGCACAGATTTTTTAACCCCATTCCAAAGTTCTGCACCCCAAAATCCTGTGCCCTTGCCAAATAATTCTTGTGTGGTACATCCTTCATTGGAAAGTACTTCAACCTTTAACAGATCTACCTCACCAATTTCTAATGACTGGTATGTATAAGTGTTTTGTAATATGAAGTCAACCTAACAAAAATTTAAAGGCAATATTTTCTACCGGGGAAAATCTAAATTTCAATTAAAATTCCTAGCTTTGAATCTGTTTCAAACATAGCAAAAATTTACTTCTAAAAATATATGAAAAAATTTAAAATCATAATCTTTGTTTTGTTTGAAAATGAAGTTATCAACACTTTTTAAAAACTAATTTTGTCAGGAATGCCCATCTATTTGAAACATTAGATGTTTAAAAATAATAACATCTGTGTGTTTTTAAGAATTGCAATGATTAAAGCCAACCTTTGACCTTACTTTGGTCAATGCTTATGAGAAAGTAATGAAATTTTCTCATTCCAATCTCTGACTTCCCCATGAGGAATGACAAGGGACCAATGACTCAATAGTAATTTTAATTACATTCAACAGAAATTATTCTCTATCACTTGTCTTCCTTTGAAGGCAGGACACAGAATGCTTTTTAAAGAGACACAAAAAGGCAAAAACAGGTACTCACTAATGGACAAGACTAGACTCCCGAATACAGCATAGATCTTGAGCTTAAAACCAATGCTGCATCATGTCTTCTTGAACTCCTCAACTTAGCCTTCACTTTACTAACCAGTGCTGTTGAAACATTGGCTACACATAACAAACTGATCAAAATCATGTAACTCAAAATTAGATGCGAGAGGAAAAAAATTTTTAAAGCTATAAAAATTATTTTTTGGAAATCATAAATTTATAATTTTACATAAATTATTTATCTTACCTTAATTATTTTTGATATCTTAAACATTTTTTTAAAGAAAATACATTTTATTTTTCAAAAACAAGTAGTAATAATAATTTCACCTCTTTTGGTGAAAAGAAAATGCATACTTTAGAAAATCAGTTTAAATTGCTGTACAATAAGTTGTTCAAGTTCAATATTTCAAAATAACTCTTCTGCTATTAATACACTGTGTTAAATATTTTTTTAAAAATATATTTTAAAGTATTTTTCTTAAAACTTTAAGTCTATACTTCAGTTTTTCAAAGAAACTTGCAGCACTACTCTTTGCTAATTCTTGAAGGGGCATCTGTCATTTCTGTAAGAGCTGTAATGTAAGTGTAGAAAAAGGATTATATTTTTTTTCAATTTCTTAATTCTGAATGGGGGAGATTCACAATGTTCTGCCTCAAATCAAGGCATTCATTGCATATTTGGTGTATATTGTACATAGGTAACTTTTGAAAATGCGTGTGATAGACTGTTGTACATTCTTAATTATAATTTTTTAAACTAGCCAGTTATGAAATCTTCACTCATTAGTCACTCATTTTCTGATTAAAGAAACTGGAACAGTATTTAATACGGGAACAGAATAGGCTGGTTGGTTAAAGAGAAAAAAATTTTCACTTGAAACGTGGAATTTCGGGATAGTCCATTCTGTACCTTTAGAATTAATTAAATAAAAATTATTTGATTTTGAATGAAAAAGTGCAATAATTAAAAGCAGTTGATTCTGAAATGGGTGTTTTTGAATATTTCATGCTTCATTGAAATTAGTGTATGGAAAAAATGCCACCATTTTATATATATATATATATAATGGGGGCAGATATATATACATATAAATACCATACTTATTTGAATCTAAGCTGCTCATTTTTCCCAATGTGAATGCTACTGAAAATTGGGTATGGCTTAGAATGAAAGGCGGAAAAATTTGTTGGATGGAGGAAGTCAAATATGTTTCTGATAGTTAGAACAATTACAACTCATGTATGTGTTTAAAAGTTTTTAAACAAGTGCAATAAAATTACTTCATTCCTTATTAATGCTTATTTTAATTTTTTTTTTAATTTTGTAAATGTCAGATATCTCTGAACTATTTTACACTACTTTAAATTTTTTGACGAAAATTTGGAATGCATCTTACAATCCAATGGCAGCTTAAATTGGATTGTATATAGTATTTGTTAAAGGTAACAAGTTTCAATTTTGATTTGGAGTTTTGAATAAATTTGAGATAAAAATATAATAATAATGATACATGTGTTTGACATTTCATTAAAAAAATTATCTAATGCAGCATAAACAGTTACCTACTTTTGTTATGCTTTAGGTTAGCTATTAAATTTAATTAACTGAGTTAATAAGATAATCAAACAAAATTTTTTTTGGCCAAATTTTTATATTTTGTGATAAAAAAATTTACTAACATAGAACTTTTCAAAACCTATTTTCAGTGATGATGTGTTTGATGATGATGCCAATGTTATTTTTGAGGAATTTTGTCAAAAGGTGTCAATAGTAACTAAGAGATATGTTAAAAGGTAATCCTTTGTTTTCTCTCTTAAAATTTTTTTTTGTATGCCTTACTTTGTAAGCGATTACATTTTGTATTTTGAAAAGTAAAGTGTTGGAGAAATGAATTAATAATTAAGATTTATTATCTGGTAGTGAAAAAAAAATTTGTGAACATAACTATTTAAAGTGAAAAATATAATCAAGTATTTATGTGAAAATATATTCAAAAATTTGGATAAAATTTAAGTAGGTGAAAAGTAGGAAGTAATTAAAAGTATTTTTAGTATTTTTCTTTTAAACTTTCAAAAGTTATCTGATTGTCAACCTATGATATGCAGTGACTGTCAGAATTAACAAAATTAGGAGGAAACTGGTTGGTAAACAGCCCATATATGAATATATTGTTAACTTTGTTTATCATGGGTTAGTATATACACCCATAATTACTCAGGCCCAAGCAACAAATATTATCTGATCCCTGTATGTGCTGAAAAGGAGTTTTTTCCTTCAAAAATTTACCCAAAATTTGATATTTCTATGTAAGCTAGATTGAATGAGGAAAAAATTATGTAATTTGAAAACATGTTGCCATGAAGGGGAAAATGTTGCCCAAAAAATAAAATGAATGGAATATTTTCCAATAAAATTACTGTAAAGGAAAATGCTGGACAACAATTTTTATTTCTGGTAACCCTATCTGAAGCTAACACTTGTTTTTTTTATTTGTTTTTTAATCTTGTATACTAACTGCACTAGTCTTATTTTCAGCACCAGAGTGTTTTTGAAATGAGCCAGAAGAGAAATTTTTTATGGCTAATTTCAAACCGCAGGTGACTGTTGTTAAAAATTCTAACAGTATGATTGTTCAGAATTTTTCTCTGAATGAGAAAAAAAAATTCAAGAGTGGAGGGGAAAACAGCTTGAATTAGCAGAGATGCCAAAATCTTCAGCATGTGGTGGTTGGCCTGTGTTTTCTGCCCTGGAGAAAAAACTTCTTCCATTTAATTCAAGAATGAATGGTGGTTTTCTTGTAACCTGTGCAGCAATCTGAATGTAGATGTTGAATATGATGAAACAATCTGTATTTGTTCAAGCCTCGTCAGTGGATTTTTCACTGCCTCAATGAAATGGTGCAATTGTGTAACATATAAGCACAATTTGTCTGTAAAAGTTTCTACTAAACATGCACAAAAAAACTCCCTTTAGAGCTAGGAGCAAAAGTTGTGGCCTTTCAAGGACACATAATAAAATAATTTTAAAAAAATGATTTTCAGTTGTGTCATATTGGCAATATGAATGAAACTACTGTGTTTGTTTTACAATCAAACAATTCCATCCATCTTAAATGCTTTTAAAGATTTTCTTGAAAATAACAGGACACAAGCAATACCATTTTACAGTACTTTTTTGCTGAATGGTCAATGAAACCCACTTACAATAATTTTTAAAAAGAAAAACTAAACACTGCCTAAGTGTGTAAAGTTCCCAAGTAGAAGTTTAGACTGGAAAAAATATGAAGCCAAAGAAAAGGTGCTATATTCAGTAAACCCTCCATGCTGGTTTAGGATTCATTCAAGTCTCACCCCATAGAAAAAGAATTAAAGATTAAAATCTCTTGCACAAGAATAACAAAAAATATAAAAGTACCAATTATGCTGAACTATATTTTCTCCAAGATTATATATATAAGAAATTTGTATATAAACTGAACCTGTGCTTTTAACTTTGAAAAATTTCAGAGATTCTAAGCTTACATGCTAAAATATATAGTATATCATTTCTAGTTAAAATTAAAATTATCAAGAACTCTTATTGAAAAATCTCACCCATGCATCTTGACTGGAGATTGCCATATATATATGCCAACTATAACCACAAAATTGTATGTCAGTTACAGTAATGGCCATAAAATCAGCATTGTTTTTTCTTCATTGGGAGGAATGTGCATAACAACTTCCCTTTTAACTGAAAACTAGGATTTAAAAGAAAACTGAAACAGATATTAATTGATCAAAATGAGAATTCTCTTAGCATGCTTATTTATAAACAAAGGTTACATCTTTCATAACTACTACAAATATTTTTTTATGTTTCAAACTTTTATGTTTCACATTTTATTTTTCATCATTTATGTTACTGTGCATTATGGAATATTTGAAAAGGTTTATTTGCTATCATATTTGTCTTTATTTCTGTTTTTCACTTTGATGCCAAAATGAAATTTTTTTTCACAAATCTTTAAGAACTTTTTTTGCTATAATTGAGCATAAAATTGATGAACTTCAAACCATTATTAACACCCTTTATTATGAATTCCAAAAACAAATTCTTTATATGACTCTTATTCCTTTATTTTTACAAAGACATTTTTAATCATATGAAGGTATTTATTTTTATTCACTTCTTTTCAATCTGTTACCTTTCAATATATTATCCTTTTCATACATTAATTAAATGCTTTCTGTGGTGTAAATATTTTTCAAAAATGAATAACTTGCTCACCCTATTCTAGGGATGGTGAACCTTTGTGGATCAACGTGCCATTTTTTCTAAAGAAATGTTTAATAAGTTTATAGGCATGCCATCAAATAATTTTGACTTGTGATTATTGGGAAACTAATAAAACTAAATACGAAAAAATCAAAATTCTGTATTTAATATGAAAAAATACATTTTGCACTGTAAAGTAGTGAATGTTTTAATTTACATGTAATTTAAATTAAAGTAACATTAGTGTGACTTCTGTTATTGTAGATTAGATGACAAATAACTTATTTCTGGAAGATATTACTTTTAGCAGAGAATGCATGCTGAATTAAAGTCGTCTGCTAAACATTTTCTAAGCGAGTCTTTCATGTTATTTATCTCTGAAAATAATAACTCGCAGGCATAGGTAGATGAAAATATGGTTAAAATAGCATAAGCCAGCTTCTTCAAACCGTTAACTGCATCTGGAATCGAATTCCATGTTTCCAAAATTTTGTTACTGGCATTTTTACTTACATTGCTTGTTAATCTTTCTACTTCAATCAATTCCAACTTTTTCCCTGTTTCAATAAACTTTTGAATCCATATTGGACTAGACTGGAAATCAATCAGTTGCATTTCAAATTCTTCAATTTCCAACCAATCGAATTGGGACAAGTTCAGTTTATCAAACGAAATCACATGAGGGTACATAATAAATTTGAATGCTTCTGATAATTTCTTGAACTGAGAAAATCTCGCTGAAAATTCTTTGATTAAAGAATCAATTAAGGAAATAAATTCATCAATAACTGTTTCTTTTTTTCATTTCTCTTGGGCATCTAAATCTTTGATACTTTTTTTCAAGTTTGGGAAGTACTTGTAGTTTCTTGTAATAATATCGTTTCTGAAAACATACAGTTTAGCTTCAAAAGCGGGAATGAGATCCATCATGACGATAACTGTTTTATTTGGGCCTTGAAGCTTTCAATTCATTGAAATGTTGATGTAGGTCTGTAAAAAACATCAATTTTAAAAGCCACATAATATCCATTAACTGTGGGCATTGTTCAATTTTGCTCTCATTTTGTAGAAACAGTCTGATTTCTTCCAGGCAATCAACAAATCTTTGAAGTAAGTTTACGCAGCTCATCCAGCAAACATTGTTATACATTAGTAAGCCATTATACACCGCATTGACTTCATCCAACAAAGCATCAAACTTTCGCTTACTTAAAGCCTGCGATGATATGAGGTTGACTATTTTTGTGACTAAGGTTATTACATTATCTAGAGATGTTAAGCCACTCTTTGCACATAAGGCTTGTTGGTGAATAATGCATAAGAATTGAATGTCCTATGCCTGTTTTAAATAAAGAAATGAAACCTTTTTTTTTTTCCTACCATATTTGGAGCACCATCAGTGGTTACTGAAACAATTTTTTTCAAATCAATTTCTTTCTTAGAAAGCCAATTTCTTACTGCCGAACAAATATCTGTGCCCTTTGTAGTTGTTAACAACGATGTTATTGCAATTAATTCTTCCTTAATGACGTTTCCTACACAATATCGAGCAAAGACAACTAAATGTGCAGATTTAGTGATGTCAATACTTTTGTCAACACATAGTGATATAAAAGGGGCAGAGTTAATTTCATTTTTTTGTTGATCTGTATGTAACATTTTATGCCAGTTTCAAGATTCTATCTTTTATTGTGTCTCTAGATAGAGGAATATCTAATGTGCTGAATTATCCTATCTTTATTATCAAAATCATCAAAAAGTGAGGGCGCGCATGCCAACCAAGCTTCCTTCAAAAACTCTTCCGCTTGAAAAAGTTTACCATGCCAAGCAATGGTATTTGCAGCTGAGTAACTTGCCACACTTGTGTGGCAATTTTTGCTTACATATTTAATTATAGACGCCGACTGTTTATTTCTGTCTTTTATTGCACTTGCAATTAATTCTTTTTGCTCGGGTTCACTTTTTTCACAAAAGGATTTGTGATTTGTTTCAAAATGCCGTTTTACAGACGATGTTCTGCGTACCACTGTTCCAGAACATAAAACACACACCGCTTTGTTGCCTTTACTGATCATGCCATATTTCTCAGTCCACCAAGTTTGAAATTCTCTGTAAACGCTTAATATCTTGTACTTTTTGTATTTTTGCTGAACTAGCCATGTTAAATAGCAGCTAAAATTCGTAAATTTGACACAAATAAACTTTAAATATACAGTTGTGTCAACGAAATTCACTATTCTATGTGCTCTTGCTTGATCACACCCTCACCCCCAAAAAACCTTTTTACTGACTGCGCAGGACTGTGGGTGCATGTGCAGATTTTTTGTTTTATGGAAATTGAGTACTTGTAGGAGATCTCTGTAGTGTCTGCTCTTTCGCTTTTGTCTTAGGTTTTTAAAAATTTTAAAAATAAAGCCATGTGAGTTACTTGATGAATTAGACTTACAAGACAAGAATTATATCACATTGAAAAATTAGATGTATACAAGCTGAACCATTAATGTAAACGTTAGAATATATTTTTTAAGCAACTTGAATATATCTGGAAATAGTTACGTACACACACACACACTATACGTAGATAAACTTTGCAGCAATTATAATAAACGACGTAAATAACAATCGAGACTGCACGACTTAACAATCGAGTCTGCTCCCCAATGCATTGCAACAGATCACTGAACTTAATTATTTTCAGCTAAAATGCAAACCGTTGTTGTTTGATGGCATGCCCAAAATATTCAATCATGTGCCATTGGTTCACCATCCCTGCCCTAATCTATGTACATGTTAAAAAATGCATGAGATTCTGAACTCTTTATATAATTTCTGCTACAAATGTTATGAATAATTTTAATCCTATTTGAAAGGCTTTACATAACATGGTGTATCTTTCTTGTATAGAATCACAACAGGAGATTCATACACATTCCATATTCTTATTCATGAATCTATGCTATATGTTTCAAGTGGAGATATTTCTTCTCTTATCTGGAGCAATAAGGAATCCGATTATTTGCAACAAAGAGTAAGTATGTAATATATATATTAAGTTAGAGAATTTGAGACTGAGAATAAAGTTCAAAAAATGTTATGTTTTGAGTAATATATTGAGTGAAATACCTATTTTATGAAGAATTATTTTTTCTGTGAGCATTTACTTGTTTTAGTTACTGGATATGTTGTCGATGAAACAGTAGAATACATTGATGCATCCAACTCAGAGTATACTGGACAAAAACAGCTTGCAAAGTTTTAGGCTTCAGAAAATTCTTTTATTGTTATCAGTTAAATAGTAAGTTTAAATATAATAAAATATGTTATGGGAATGATGAGAACAATAATTTCTAGTTTGTTTCATTTCATTGAATCAATTATAGTAAACTATTTTTGTTCTGGTAACTTGTTTTCCTACATAAAAACTATTTCTGTTTTATTTGTTTTATAATGAATAATTTTACAATTTTATTAAGACTGCTAAGATAGACATCAGTCAATGTGAACTTTTATAGTTTTTTAGCTTGTCTGTCAAAAATGTGGCATTTCAAAGGTTATATCACATTGTTGGGATCTCAAAAAGCATACTCTTATTTACTAAAATGAAGCTGTTAATGCTAGTTATTGTTCTTAGCTTGTGAGCTTTAAAGGCAAAAATGTGAAATAAACTTTTGATTTTAGATATTGCATATTTTATCATGTTAATGCTAAATCTTATGCCTTCCAAAAACTGCTAGGAAAAGATAGAAAATTTAATCTTATTTCCTTCATCAAACAGTTATTAAATCAGATCTCTGCAAGATATTTTGAATAGAAATAAATAAGTAAGCTTTGATGCCCAAATGACCTTAGAAAGACTTTTCTTGTCAAGTGGAGACTTTTTTTTATTAGGAGAGGAGGCAAGTTTTTTACTTATATGAAAATTATATTTCAAAATTAATTTTAACCTCTTTTATCTCCTCTCTCTAAAAAAGAATCATTCAATATTTAAGACAACTATAAGTAAAATTTTCTATCCTGTAGAACCTGAATGAAGCACCAATAGATTTTTCTGTTGTTATTGTAACTTATACCACTGGATCAACAGTAACATCAAATCAAGGTCCACAAAATTCATCGAGGCGAAGGGCTAGATTTTTAAACCTGTCATTAGCCTTAACATTGAGCACCATGCAGGGGACTGTACTGTTTTACTCGGTTCCACCCCAATTTTTGAGGGAGAACACCATGGGGGTGGTCAGGGACCTCCCATCTCTCTTCCCCTTCCATCAACCTCACGAGAGGACTTGCGGCTCGATGGCTATTCCCCTGTGCTGCAAAGGCACTATACATTTACAAACATCCATGCCTTTTTTGGGATTCAAACCCAGGCCGGCCCTACAGCACCACTGTCAGCGTCACTAACTATTATATCAGATGGGCAGCCATATAGATTTTTCTGAATTAAACTATCACCAGCTACATAGATTTTTGTAGTGTAGTTAGCTTATTGTCACAAAAATGAAAATTTGTCCATTAAAAAACTTTCTAGTACACTTATAAAAGGAAATGATTATCTTGTTGGATACAGAATTAGCAATATTCATCTTGGATCAGTTTTTATATAGTAGTGACTGTAAACTAGCTTTTGTCAGAAGCAGAAAAGATAATAGAAAAAAGCCAAACATCTGAAGAAAAATATATTAATTTCATTTTTATTCTTGTTTTTATGTTTAAAAAGAAAGCTACATTTTTTTTTGGGGGGGAGGATTTTATTAATGTAAATCTTATTTTTATTTGCACTTAACAAGTTTTGAGTTTTAACTTGAATGTTTGTTGTTTTGTCCTCATTGAAAATATTTGGGATTACTAGGAATAAATCCATTAAAGGAAATCTAATTTTTTTTTTATTAAGTACTGATTATAAAAAAATGTTAAGAATTCATGTTTTATTGTATTGGGTCATCCAGTGTTCTTTTTCCTGTTATAAACGATAAATCATCGAATTATTTTTCTGTTTATCTTAAGATGTATTGAATAACTCTTTTATTTTATAATTAAGTTGTTAGGAGTCAAATCTGATGCATGATTTGCTGTAATTAAATTATGTTTCGTATTGATTGAATTATTAATTTCAGCTGCAGAACAGAGAAAGTAATTTAGATTCTATTGCTCTGACTGAGGATGACAATCTGCAAATGTTTGAGCAGTTTAAAAGGTTTGTATATTTATATGTGCACAAATTCAGAAGGGATTTTAATACTGTTTTCTTATTTTTAGTTTTATAAAAAAACTATTTATTAGGATATAAAAAATTAATATTTTCAGCCTGAGAATTAATTTCACTTAGTTACATTTATGGATAGGTTTATTGTTATTATCAAGCTTTGTACATAATAGAAAAATGCTTCTTGTTTAATATTGGTTTGTATTATCTCTGCAACCATTGTTAAACAAGAGTGGTGTACTTTGAAATTTTCACTTTTTCTCACTTTCCTAAATGCTTTTAATATTTTTTCCATCTAAATGGGGAAAAGTGCTGACCTTCAACTTTTCCTATTTGGCTGGCTGGGGGACATAGTTGGTTTGGTGCTGGCCTTGTAAGCCCAAGTTAGTGTGTTCAACCACGGCCCAAGTCAGTATATTTTCATGGCGCAAAAAATCAACAGCATCCATGTCATATGATTATGCAGCATGTAAAAGATCCTTTGAATGCCTGTTTGGCATAAGCGCTCTCAGTAAAATTAAATTCCTAGTATGGTTTTGCAGTAACAGAGCTCAGATGCCTCTCTCTTGGGAGGAAACTGGGCGTTAAAACTTTGGCGATTGTTATACCACCCATATGGTGCCGCACTAAAAATAAATACTAGCTCCCGGAATATGTATTGTGTTGTTTGGGAAGCAATTTCAGTTTTGTGTGTGTGTGTGAAAATGAAAGACAATTTTCATATAGTGTATAAATATTCTTTTAAATTATGTATTGTCAATTCTAGTTCAATACCTTTTGCCATTTTTCTGGCAGTAACATGGTTTCATGCTCATAAAATTTTTGTTTTTTGCTGGCAAAAAAACTGATCCAGGTGGTTTTTGACCTCCTCATTTGAAGTAAAGGTTTAACCATCTAAAAAATTTTATAGAGACCTGAACAAGTAATAAACAGAAGGTGCAGTTCTAGAGAATATGGTGGGTGTGTCAGTATATCCATTTAAGCTGTAAAAACTTTTGGCAAATTACCAAACTTGTATGAGATCTTGCATTATCTCAGTGGAACACTATACCTTTTCTCCTGATCAATTCTGACTTTTTTTTGTGTAAGAAAACAGAAACTTATTCTATTCATTCAATTTGACCAGCTGATGACAGTAATCGTTGTATTGTCTGGCAAAATCTAAAACCATCACCTTTTTCTGATGAATATTGGCTTTTGAAATGCTTTGAGCCAGTTCATTTTTTTTACCCCATGATCTCTTGCCTTTGGCATTGTTATAGACAACCTATTTCTCTTCCCCAATGATGATGCACTTCAAAAATGGATCATTTTCTTAATGTTTGAGAAACAAATCATAGACTTCAATATGACAACACAATTCTTCAACTTAAATTCTTTCTGCGAGAACATGAAGAACCCATATGTCGACTCAAACCTAGGCCTTTCAAATGGTCATAAACAGTTGAATTCAATAAATTTAACCTCTCAGTGATCTCATTCTATATATTCACTGGTTTGCATCAGTTAATGTCTTTCTTGTGTCTTCATTAGCTTCAACTGGCCTTCCAGAACATGGTGACCATCTTGAACATCAAAACTGCGAAATCAAAATTTTGCAAACCAGTTTTGGCACTGAGGTACTGTCAATACATCTTATCCATACACATTGGCTAGTTTTTTTTTCATGCTGGAATAGCATTTTTACCTTTTTGAAAGTAAAATATGCCAAAAAATGCTGCTTTTCACTAACCATATTTGAAAGGGCACCAACCAAAAACTACTGCATAGAATCAATTGGACTTTTTCACAAGCAAGCCTTGCTATATCAGATTTCAATACATATAATTATTATGTGGCTTAAGTGTGAAGTTGGGTATGAAAAAATGCAATTAAATCATCTGTCTGGGGAAAACAAAATTACTTCCCAAAATACACCAATCTGCAGTCCCATTAGCAATTTTAAAAAAAAAAAATCCTTTCCTACTTGTTTATTTCAAAAGAATTTGTAAAACTTTTATTCTATTAAATTTTTGCTCAAACAGTTTTGAGGTACGTTACTTAATGGAACTTTTTATCTTTTATAATTGTTATTTGTATGAATATTTGAAAAAAATAATTATCAACAGATAAAATATTTTATCCTCCTCTTTTTTTTTTCATCGTCTATGTATTAAAATTCAAACTTTTATTAACTTTAGGTTTCATGTAAAAGGATGCAGAAAAATGAATAATAAATTTTGTCTCGTTGCATATCCTTTAAGCAGGTGAGTGTTAGATTAAGGAGTTAATTACGTGTCTAGCCTTGAAACAAAACCATATTGAGATTTTTTTATTTTATTTATTTATTTATTTTGCTTGATTTTTATAAAGTGAAAGACATTTATAATTCAAAAAATTTATATATTCATTAGGAAGTGGATAGAATACATTACCTTGTTGACCTTTAATCTCTGATTTGTGCAGAGTTATCTTAGAAAATTCTACCATTGCCCAAACATAAACAAAGTTTTATATGAAAGAGAAATTTATATTCTGTATAAAAATATTGTATGTGAGGAATAATAAATAATATTAAAAAAGCTTTTCTATAAAAGCTACCAAAAGCAGAAGTTTAGGGGAGTTGATGGGACATAGCCTCAACAATCTGTTTGCTGCAAAGAAGTGCAAAGTTATGAGGGATAAAATTATTCATGAAAATCTTACTAAGTGCAGTGAACGAGAGAAAGCAATTTTATTGGTCGACAAAATAAGTCAGTTATTTGAGGACAAGTAGATCTGCAGAGTTGATAAAGTAAAAATTATTTGTAATTTCTTTCATTTGAATTTGTGTTGATTAATTAATTGCACATTTTTCTGTCTGGAAGAACTTTTGAAGATCTTCAAAATTGAGAATTATGAATGATTTCTTTTGATATTTTCCTGTAAAACTGTCAAAAAAGAGTACTGTATTTAATTGATATACAGAGTTCCTGATTGCTCTTTGAAGAAAATTATTCATTACTGTATTACTTTCTACATATTTTTAGAATATATTCTTAATATACACAGTGATCAAATTATTATGATCATCCCTTCAATACAATATTATACTACCTTTTATCCTTAATATTACACAGATTCTTCTTGGCATGAACTCTAAGTTGTTAGTAGATTTTATGAGAAAATTGAGACAATATCCGAAGGGTAGCACTTTTAAATGCCTTCAGATTGGATAGTACTGGATCCAGATGCCCCTTTAGATCTGATCTCCCAGATTTTCAATTGATTTAAGATCTGGAAATTGTGTCGGCTAACTAAGCAATGAAAAGTTTCTGTCATGCTCATTCAACCAGCTGTATATCAGGGAGTGTTGTCTTGCTGAAAGTATCCATCACTGGCAGGCACTTCATTAAGGATGTACTTAATAACACTTAAATACTCTTGGCATTAATACATTTTAACACACAAATCAAAGCACCTGTGCAAATCCAAGAAAACATCTCCCAAACCATAATACTGCGTCCATCAGCTTGAAAGGGTTGTGGCAATTCAGATGGGGTTCATACTTTCATTCTGTTTTCTCCATATTCGTACCGTGCCATCTACATGATGTGATTGAAAATGGTATTCATCTGACCATGTGACCCTTTTCCAGTCACCTACGGTCCAATCCTTGTGCTCCTTTGTGAACTGGAGGTGTTTGCTCTTGTTTAAAACCAACAGTAGAAGCTTTTGAATGGGCTATAGGTTATACAATGTAATGGGTGATGAACAGTACGTATTTCAAAAGTTCGAGTTTCAAAGAAGTTAGCATTTCTTCCTCAATTTGAAGCTCAGTTCCTGTTCTGTTAAACCTTAGAACTTTCACAATTTTCCTGCCCAAGTGAGCTTTCAGTAGCCTATGAGGGTCACAAGGCTGATGAGAACTGGTTTTCTGCTTGGGAATTCATTCTCTGTAAACACTGCTGCTCTCAAACATTTCATAAGTGCAGCCATTTTGCTGATACTAGCTCTAACGTTTTGAGCACCTTCAATCATCCCACATTCAAACACAGCTCATATTTTTACCTTATTTCTTCACAAGGTACACAGTGCAGTAAATGCTTCCCTATTAATAGCTATCTCTCACTTTAGTGGCAGCTACGAGAAGCTATAGCTGTCAAGTGGTCATAACAATTTAGCCATTCACAGTGTACATACACAATCATCAGTAATTTAGTTTTTTCTGTAATAATCTTGAGGTGTAGATCTTTGTTCTTTAGATAGCAGGAATACTTATAGACATTCATAGAATAAATGTAATTTGCAGAGTCATTCACATCCTGAATATTTTTGGTCACCCATCTGCTGAACTGCGGTCAAAGATCCTAAGTGAAATGGAAGCCTTCAATCCTCTCCTCCCCAAGTGGCAGGTAGTTTTTTTTTTTTTACATTTTATAAAATTAAAATTTTGATTTTTTTTTATACATTAATTACGTTTTCTTTCTCTTTTAAGGAACTGTCAGAAATAGAGATTCCAGACAAAGAAGAGGAGTCATATGGCGGAACAGATGATGACAAACTCAATCGTCTCTGTCTTTATGACCTTCAGGCTATGAAAGAAGGAATTCGAATCAGAAGGTGAGAATAGATGTTCTGTATCATAATACTGTTGGCATTCTTTTAAAATTAGAAATAGAATCAACTTAAAACATTTTTTTAATGCATTGGAAATTTATTATGTGACTCAACTGATTTCACTCATGTGGGAAATTTATAATTTTACTTCGTTTTTATGATTCTGACTTTCTATAATGAATGCATAAACTTCCTTCAAACAGGGGGCACTTTTTCCCCCTGCATTGGAATCTATTGTTTGGTATTTTGTAAATGGTAATGTAATATAATGGAAAATAGAATTTCCCTCAAATATATGTTTGAATGCTCTAATGTATGTAAATTATTCCAATTAAAACCATGTTACCGTTGCCTAATTTTTCTGTTAAATGTGTGGTAAATTTTCCTTTAATATTATAAATACCCATGAAAACAGATATGAAAGTTTTTTATTCCAAATATTTTTAAAAAAACGCGTGATATATACAACCTTATGAACTAGGTGCAATGTCAGCATAATATTGTTCTTCAGTAGTGCATTCTTATCATAGGTGCAAACAGTAGCCCAAAAGTCCTTACTATATCTCCAGCACTGAACTATTGTGATTTAATGGAGGCTGTAGGGCCCATGCTGTTTCCACATAATGTCAGTGTTCAGCTGGTGGTATGCCTGGTCAGTTGCTGATCACATGTGAAAAAAAATGACTCAGCTAATTAATAAGCATGCAACCTGGTGGGCTAGGTAAAATTTTTAAACATTGAATGCTATGTGTCCTCAGGTAAGTTTTAAAGGATATCAAATCTTCAAAGATGTAGAGGTTGCTGTTGAGTGTACTGGCAATGTATATTAGAAGGTTGTGGGAGTAAAATGCAAAGATATCCTAAATCACAGCACCAGGTTAAGGATCAGTTTGATGATGCTTAATGCAAAAGTTATAAAAAAAATTGTTTGCCGTTGTGCTTTTAGACTCTAATACAACCATCGTAGTGTTGTTTACAAAATCGTTACTTATTTGAAATGTTGTTGTGCCATTCTTTTGGCCATTTCCTGCATGTAAAGCATCATTAATGCCTTACATGCCTGTGGTACACAGTTGGTTATCACTGTATTGCATGTTTAAATTCCTCTGTGATTCAGACTACATTGAACAATACAAGCTGATATTGTTGAGCAATACATTAATTCTTGTTTTAGGGTTCTTGATGTTGCTATGCAATTTATCATAGCCAGATGCGCACCATGCTTGTCCTTTGCTTTAATGTAATCCTTTTAGTTTGCCCAGCACAGGCATCAATTTTTAAGAAAGATAATCTGCAATTCTTCCTCTGTCAAACTTGGAAATAAAATGGCATTGAATAGTTCCCAATTTCTTAGTTAGAATGTATCTCCTCACATCATGGCTTGTCATTATAAATGTCATTTAATTAAATGAAAAGCAAAGTTTTTTGTAAAAAAATTAGAGTGTGAAAAAAATTGCTAATTTAAAAATACTTCAAACTCCATTAGCAGAAAAACCAATTTTTTTTTTCACGCAACATAGAAGAGTAAATATACTCATTTCTGATTAGTTCAGCAACTAGAAAATGGTTTATCTCACAGAAAACTCTGAAATTTAAGAGAACTAGTCTGGTCATGTAAAACTATAAAACAGATACTGATTCTTGGAGCCGCCCTTACAAGGCTGCTATAACCAACAGCTTCTATAGCAATTGAAATGGGACCATCCTCATCCCTGAGTACACTGCTGAACACAAAAAGCAACACAAAGAAGAATCAGAGATATCACAGCAAAATTTATTTGGCAGATAATATGTTGTACAAACATCAAACGATTAAAATTGCAGCATCTTGTAACATCTGGATGATGACAAAATCAGTTATTAATGTAGCCAACATTGTTGGCTATAACCACTGCCACATGTCTCAGCATAGAATCAAAGATTTGTTGGATGTAGCCTTGGGGTACAGCAGTCCATGTGGCATCCACATATTGCCAAAGTTGATCTTGTGTAGCAGTGGGTGGTGTATCCCAGGCCAGCAAGTTGTGCAAGCATTGACCACACATTTTTGATCGGCAATAGATCAAGAGAACAGGCAGTCCAAGAAAGCAATTCAATCTGATGGGTAAAGAACTCTTGAACATTGCATGCCACATGTGGTCGCACATTATCCTGATGGCAAACACTGAATGTATGGAAGGACTACAGGCTCCAACATCTCTGAGATGTAGCACTGGCTGTTCAGTGTGCCGGCAATGCATACTAGAGGGGTGAGGCAGGGAAATCCAATACCTCCCCAAACCATGGTACGGGATGCAGGATCATTGTGGGGATGAAAAAACAGAACAGTTCAGCAGCCTCTCACCATGGTGTCTCCAAACTCAAATCCGACCATTGTGATATTACAGGCAGAAGTGGGATTCATCAGTAAACACAATGTTCCATTCTGTTACCCATGTCCACCGTTCATTGCACCATTGGCAGCGCAAACGCCTGTGGTTTCCAGTCAAGAGGAAACAAAGCAATGGACGCCTTGATGACACTGAATGATGCATAACAGACTGAATCTGTTGTGCTACGGTTTGTGATGTGGCTGCTCGATCCATCACTGTTATGCGCACAATCTATCTGTTGTAATGTGCAGTTGTGCAATGAGGTGTGATCAGCCCTGTTGGTCTGTCATTTCCTCCTGCATCCAGCAACGACAGATCCGCATCACAGTTGCTTGGCTTCGTCCAAGATGTTGACCGATTTCTCTGAAGTATAATCTGCAATCTACCTATCTAATATCTACCTCAGTCAAATTCAGAAACTTGGTCTCAATGTCTTCCACAAGGCATAGATAAAAAGATTACACACGAAAAATAATTGCTGTACTTGAAATCACCAATCTGTTTTCCCCTTATATAGTTCTTGCGGGTGGCACTGCGGTTGCCTGTGATGTGCATCTGTGCTAATGATTTGCATATTTCATTGCCGCAAATGCATGATGCGTTCACAGGGTTTGCATGCTTCCTTAAGGGTATTGCATTTTGTGTGATTAGCAGTGTATAATGCTCAGTAATATTCAATTCTTTCCTGAGCTGAAAAAAATGGCTACGAGGCCAAAGCTTTGAGACAAATAAGAAATTTCAAAATAACATCACTGGTGGCAACATTCTTTTAACTTGGTATCAAAAAGTTCATCTTCTAATATGACAAATGCCTGAATCTTCATGGCGATTATGTTGAAAAATAACCATTTTTCTTCATAACATTTTGTAATAAATTCATTTTTTTCCTCTTTCTATTTTTTAATGTTTAATTGAAGATTGGAAAAAAATTCTTTTGAGGCTTGTTGTTGACAGAAATATTGTTTTGTCTTTTTTTTTTTTTTTTTTTTTTTTTTTTTTTTGCACTATTACATTCAGATTGCACATATTTAACCAAAAATGGGAATTTGTTTTTCAGGTTGAAATTAAAAAGTTCCCCGGTTTACAAAATGTGAATGATGAAGAAGAGAAATTAAGCCAATTATATGAAAGAGTTGTTGAAAGAATCAATGAAATCAACCACATTTGCAGCAATTTTAATTGAAAGTTACCAAAGAGAAAACTCTTGTGATGTATGAATTTATTATTTTTAATGAAACAGTGATATGTTCTGTTCTGTCTGTATTCAAATTCTCTCGTTTCTGCATTACTTCTTGAACAGTTATGTTCACATATATAGGTTTCTGAAGTAGTTGATTGATTTTTATGAAAACAAAAGTATAGTTTAGCCTTAAATTTTGCAATCTTAGTTACATTCATTGATACTTTGAAGTACTAAATTAGAATTGATTCAAAATAGTTATATATTGGATTTGATCAGTTTAAACTGCTTTAATATAATTTTGATGAAAAATTGGGAAAAATTTCAGTTAATGAGGTATATCTTAACATCTTTTTATAAAATTTTTAAGCTAAATATAACTTGGCCTATTTGCATTTTATCATCAAATGATCTTTTTTATCTTGAATAATTTTCAATATCAAAAATGTTTTTCCTTCACCTTTTAGTTTGTGAAATGTTTTTGCATTAGATTTAATGTGTATTTGTGTGTGTGATCTTAGAATTTTTTCATTATTACTAATTTTTCTCCTTTTTATCTATTAGGCCTATCAATCAAAACTTTGATTTTTTGAAAAAACATTTTGCTATCAACGATAAATATTAATTCTAAGTAGAGGGGGGAAGCATGTATGGATAATGATTCATATATACATTTAAAACATTTTTTAGAATTATTTTGTTGAATGCCCCTTTCAAAGTAAAAATTCTTCATTTTTGGACCCATAAAATTGCTCTTTTATTATTCAATTACTAGAAATAATTTTGAATTAACTTGAGTATTTTTATTATTACAACCACACTGACAACTTTTTGTCAAAGAACTATGAGCTGTACAAATGTTTGTGTATAATTATTTTTAAAATTTTAAATAGAGAATTCTATGATTTTTTTAATAAAAATATCAAGCAATGTATGCATTTAAGAATATAATTTTTTAAGTACAATATATCAATCTTACAGCTGTGGTGTTGGCAAATCCTACAACCTTGAAGTGGAAAGGGAGGTAGAAGGGGGAGGGGAATATTGAAACACAGAAACCAAACACGATCACATACTTGATGATAAGATGCAGTGGTTGTGAAGGTCTAATTAATTGGGTTTAAGAAATGGACTAAATTAACTCAGTCTTATCTATAAAGATTTCCACTGACATGGTTGGGAATTGATGGCTGTGTAAGACACATGTACCAAAAAAGAAGCTAATAAAAAAAATTAATTTGTATGATCCTTTTTAAATAGTGCTCCTGAAAACATGCAACTTCATTCTTTGTTTTTTTAATAAGCATTAATTAAAATTCATAATTTATTTCCTGAAGGAAGTTATTTATGTAGCTCTGTCACTGAAAAAAGGAGAAAAGATACTTAACTTGGTTTTTTTTACCTCCCCCCTCCCCTCTAAAATTCACATTAATTTTCAAATATAGGTTCAAGCTTAAGAGATGCTCAAATTAAATATCAAGAGTTTTCCTGTGTTATATTTTTTTCTTTAATATTGAGTTTTTTCCTTCTAGATTTGGCATTGCTTGAAGAACATTTGTTTGATCGAAGATTTTATTTTGGTGCGATTCAAGATGCTTGCAATCATCCACTGAACAATCATGTTCTTAAAAATTGTTTAAACATATCATTCTGTGATCATGAGTCATACGTATAAATTAAAATTTGTTAGGTTAGATATCTTTGATAAAGTGTCTTACTTCATAAACTGCATTGTGTGTGTTAATTTCTGAAATAAATTTAATTAAAAACATGTATGAAGCATAATTTTTGTTGGCATCAATAATTGCTGTTTTTATATTGGTTTAGAGTAAGCTTTACAAAGAGTGTAATGATTCTAAGCACATCCTGCTGCTTGATCCAGAAATGATGATATTTAAGATTCTTTCTACATCTGTGCTGAAAATTTATACATATGTATAGTCGAACCTCTATTTAACTATGTCACTAAATCCTGAAAAAAAGTTTGTTATGGGGAAAATTCATTAAACAGAAATTCATCCTTCAATATATTTTAGTTTTTGTTCCTGGAAAAAGCTCATGAAATAAGAGGTCTGACTTGTTTATATTATAATTTTGAATTGGCTTCTCAATAAATATGGAAATGAGAGAAGTTAAAATGAAGACAAATCTAAATCAATTTATTTACAGACGATGTCTTACTGACATATATACATTCATGTTTATAATTGTCTTCATGAAAAAATAAATTTGGATGCATCTAACTTTGCTTTTCATAATGTTTCTCTTAATGGCTCCATTTGATGCAATTGATGGAGAACAAGCAGTTTTCTTCAGTGGTTCACTAGGAAAAGTCCTTGGAATTTGGATTCTTTAAAATAACATAATATACAAATAAATTTAAGACACAATGTAATAATGATTGATCAAGGTAGCATTTTTCCCCAGAAGAGGCTCCATGACAAATCTTCTACTTGTTCCCCATACACTTATCGATTTTTTACATGCATTACAAATTTCTTTTGGAAATTTGCTTCGCTGTCAAAGCCTCCAAATCAAACTGCAACAAAATATTTTTTTAAAAAAACGTTTCAAACGATTTACTGAGTAAGAATTTCTTTTTTACATTTAAGAAAGAGGTTTGAGTTCATGAGGTAAGCAATATACATTTGTAGGGATTGATGCTTATATTTAAAACATTGGAAGAAATGTAAAACCGTAATAAGGAGCCCCCAGTGTGGAAAAGTGCTACAACCGACTTTGAATTGAAAAAAGGGAAGAAAGCATGGCTTCAATGGAAACAAATTCGCACTCAGTCCCAACCAGTACTCTCAAGACCGCCCTGGTCTGTTCCCAATGACGGGTCTGGGCCGATTGCCCAGAGCATTCCTATTCCTGGGTCTAAAGAGAGCAGAGAAACGGTTGGCCTCAGTTGTTGTTGGCTCCTCTTCCTCCTCCTCCTCCTCTTCTGCTAAGGTGTCTTCAGATTCCTCCTCGTGAGTGGATGGAAGATCGTTGACTTCGGGAGATGTCTCCTCTTCTACAGGAGCAGATGTAGTAGTTGTAGAGGGCTCTTCTGGTTCGCTGCCAGGTCGTGGCCTGAGAAACCCGGGACGGGGTGGCCGATTTCGCGTGATCAGGTTGGGACGAGGTCGGCTGGTTGTACGGGACACTGGAGAAGCTGGTGCTCTGGTGGTACTGGTGCTGCTCGGCCTACTGGAGCGACTCGATTGGAACCGCCTTGATGAGGAGGTGAACCGAGATCGACTGGTGGTTGTTGAAGCCACTGTGGTGGCTTCAGAGGCTTTCCTGCTGGAAGGCGTTTCATCATTACTCTCTGTTGTCCGGGAGGTGGAGCCTCTGAAGCCTCCACCTGATGGACGAGGACGGAGTCTATTGCCCTGGAATGATCTGCGAGTAGACGGAGTGGAAGTTGTCGTCGTTGTAGTGGATGTTGAGGTAGTGCTGGAGGAAGGAGATCTATTCCTGTTGGAGTTAAAGGAGGAAGAGGAAGGTCTAGAGTTGAATTGGCGCCGTCCTCCACCAATAGAAGGTCTCCTTCGGGGCTTCTCTGTAGTCGTTGTGGTGGTAGGCATTTCTGTGGTAGTAGTGGGTTCTGGAGTGGTGGTGGTGGTGGTTTCCTCTTCTTTGATATCCTTCAAATCTGGAGTGCTGTCAAGTACGTTATTGAGGACATCGTCTTCGGGCTCGGCCAAACTGACTGGGGCAGGTGTGGTGGAGGGCTCTTCTACTGGGATGGCTGTTGGAATAAGAGTCGACGTGGTAGGAGGAAAAGTCGTCTCAGAAAGTACAAAATTAGGCAGGACAGGGAAGCGTGGAACTTCGTTGCTGCCGTACCGGAATACGTTCGAAACAGGCTTCAATGGCTGAGGGGCTGCAGGTACATCCGCCCTTATCACTGTATTCTCTATTCCAGCGGGAGCGGATCTCGGTTGGGAGGCATTTCTGGAGTGTGCTAGGTCACCGAGGTCGTTGCTCGGATCCTTACGCTCATCGTAGTTCTCCAGTGAAGGAATATCATCAAAGTTGAGGCTGAGGTTGTTGTTATTGTTGTTGTTGCCATTGGCAGCTGTATCGTTGTCGTAATAATAGTAATAGTAAACGACGTATTCGTCGTTTTTATTGTCTTTATCCTGAGCTGTAGGGACGGTCTTATGGGGTTCAACCTCAGAAGCCGCCACGGAACCAACAGCATGTGGGTGTGCTCCGTAAGTCCTTTCGGCATTCAGGGCCGATGGAACACTTGAAAGGGGTGCAGAGGAATCAGATGGAGCAGCTGCAACCTGAAACGACACATATCCATGCATTAACAAAGAGTAATATTTCGTCTTTTTCATTCCGCTTAGATGTTGACATCTGGATAAATTCTCAACAGACTTTTTGATTAACAAATTCATATTCATCCTGCAATCTCGCGGTGCATCTTATATATTTCTACATGAGGGACGATCACGTAATGATTCCTTGCAACCAAGCGTTAAAATCACCATTGATTTTCTTTTGGTAAAGCAAAACTTAAATTCTGTTCCATTGAAAATAATCTGATTTAATTTAAAAGATTTTTTTTCGTACTCATGAAATTCATCTTTTTTCCCCTCCTTCCCTTTTCATTCGAACGTTTTCATTTCATGTCCGTTTCTCAATCGTAGGAAGAATTCTGTGGGACGCAAAGACATCTATCTTTCAACAATCTTTTCGGGAAATGCTTATATGCATAATACTTAAACATGCAGTAAATATTTTTTTTACTTGAGAATTTTAAGAGCTGTGTAAACCTTTACTTGTGTTAGTCATAGTAAATAAATAACTTAGTATATTTCTATGTAAGAAGTTTCTATTAAATACTACGGATATTCATAAATTTATTTATCCCAGATACGCGACAGTAGAAATGCTTCGACGCCATTCACAGTATTTCATTTCCCTTATGCACAATGTTTCTTTCTGAGTTAGTGCGTAACTAAAATGATTCAGGATCAGAACTTACTCCCAGGGGTTGAAGCAGAGGAGGTTGGTATCCGCTGGGCTGTGGAGGGGGGGCAGCGAGCAATAGAGGAGGCTGGTATCCTTGGGCAGCTGCTCCAGCGCAGAATACGGCCAGCACAAGAAAGCACCTGCAACAGAAAAAAAACCCTTGAGCATTTCTGTGATGCAAATTTTCATTCAGTGCTGAATTGATTTTTGTTAATGTGAAGGAATCTGGCTCTTCTCCTTGTCTTGGGATTCCCAAGGGAAAAAAATATTGTAGAATAAGGAAATTTCGGCAGTACATTTGTCTAAGTAACATAATAAGCTGATTTTAAGTTTCAATATCAAGATTACTGTAAGCACAAGAAAGGCATTTCAAATGTGAAATGGTGGTACAATAATAATCGATGTAACCACCAAAATTTCGAATGCCAACGCGCATGTATTTTTGTCGTACAGGTGCGTCAATTTGTGGAGTTAGAATCAGTTTGTGGAGTTAGAGTCAGTTTGTGCCTGTTGCTATTGGTCGGGCAATACAGGAACTATTAATGCTAGTTGTGGATGTTGCTGGTGTTGTAATTCAATGGTATCACACATACGAGATCAACTGTGGAAGGATCTAGCGATCTGTAAAACATGTTGGAAGTGACCAAAGTTTGGAGTGAATGAAATGCACGCAACAGGAAATCTGGCTCAAAAGCTGTTCTTGAAGTAATCGATTTGCATCAGTTCATTGTGGTGTGACAACTGTACCTCGATTTTCTGCTGCAGACGCAGCCGTTCGGTATGGTCTCTCGGTAGTGCCGCGTGGTTTCTCGAGACTTCCCGTAACTACTGCTGCTAATAATCATTCCCAATGAATACTTTCTTGACAAGTCTTTTTGTAATATTCGGGGGAAGAAAATTCGACTTCTGTTTGCCCTATTTAAATCCCTTTTAAGGATAGTGGCCCCAAAAGACAAGCCAATTGTTTAAAATTTTATTTTATAAATGAAACTGAGATTTTTAACTATAATTTTTGCAGAAGATGAAATTTTAGTTCTCTCTGGCTTCAATAGATGGCAGCTCTAAGCCAAGTGACCCTATTTATTGGACATTTTATTTTTAAAAAAATCCACAAATGTGGCTAATTTTTCGACCCCCACCTCTGAAAGGATTTTGAAGGTATTCTTGACTCACATCGACTCACTGCACCCAATCTGGAAGGTAAATAACGCTCACGAACTGTTTCAGGCAAAGCTGATTTGAATGTTTCTTCTCCTAGCACGAAACTTGATTACCATAGTTCGTTTATCTAGCGTAACATCTCCCTGGTGTTGCGATTTTTTTCCATCTGTGTATCTAATCAAAACTGCTTTATTGCGGCTCAATGCGAAATAAATAATAGGATTGTTTGGTTTGAAAATGTATACAACTTTATTCAAGCGAACAACATTAAATTAAGTTGATTTCTTCGCATTAATGCACACATACAGACTTTAAGAAATCACGTATATTAAGGCTGTATTCGGTCAATGTTAAAGGATAGGGATGAAACGGCAAAGACATTTGTGGGCAGGAAAAAGCTCCAATAATAATAAAAAATTTTATGGATATAAAGAAAATAATTGTTTAAAGGATAGTGTTTTTTGAATTTTGATTTTTTGGAAAATTACACAGTTTTCAGCATTTTTGCAAAATGAAATTTGACTTTTCTATGTTAAAGTATAGGAGGTAGAAACGCAAAAGACATTTTAACAGAAAAAAACATTTTTTTTAGAGTAGAATTAAATAGTATATAAGAAAGCAAGCTTCCCTCTTTGGACTAGTGTAGCCAGAATTAAGTTTTATGTTTTTCTTAATTAACTTTTTTAAAATTTTAAGTTCATTCTGAATTATATTTGGCGTAGTTAAGACTATCTCAAACAGATGGCACCACCATCGTTTGAAAAGCGAATTTATTCTTGGCTACGAATACTTATTTTTGGCGATATCTTTCTGAAATATAGTCGCCAGCTGAAATTATGGTAACTTGCAAATTGTGACAAATAGTGGACAATGGAAAAGGTTTATGATGTACAGAGATTTAACATCTCAAATCTGGCGAACTTTCCGATTTAGGAAAGTTTTAAATATTTTCTGCATGTGTGCTTTAAAAAATCGTTTATAATTATACTGCTTAGATTTTTTTTTTTTTTTTTTTTTGTCTGTTATTGAAGGAATGTCTATAAGAATATTTAAATTCTGCGAAATGACTTAACGAAGAATGAAAGTATACTTACTTTATACTTGATCGAAAGTTGTGAATTAACTCTAAAGAACACAAATTACTACTCCTTACAAATTAAAATTTTAATCTAAATATTGTAATGCAATTATTATTATTATATTATTATTTTCTTTTTAACTAACAAAAATTTTTTTCCCATCGATTTTATATTTGACGTAAAGCTTTACCATAAACCATTGGAACAATTATTAACACAAAATATTGTTTTCTAATTTAATTAACAGAAACTTATTTTTTCAATTAATTATGTTCAGATTCTAAGCCGCACCCCAAATTCTCAGCACATTTTTGTGAAAAAAAGTGTAAAATATATTATCGATATATGATATATTTACGGAATGAAAAGTGGCTGCGATACCTAGTGGTCAAGGTAACGTACTCGTGGCTGGCGTGTCATGAGTTCGAGCCTAGTACCGCTGAAGTTCTGTCGTGTAGGGGAGCGATGAACGTTAAATCTGAGAGCTCAAACGTCCTCTCATTGGTGTGGTAGTTAGGAGATGGGAGGTGTAAGCTCAGGTGTCGTCCTCGTCACTTGACTATGGTTCAAAGTTACGAGGTCCGTCACCAAAAGCCCTCGTATAGCTGATCAATATGACGTTTATATTCAATCACTAACTAAACGAAATAAAAAAAAATAATAAAGGTGAATTAATAAAAAGTGAATAATTAATTTACTTTACCAGCATTAAAAACTTTTTTCAGTCTTCGAATCTAAGCTTCACCAGAATTTTTGTAGCCTAAGTATCGGGAAAAAAAGTGCGGCTTAGATTCGAATAAATATGGCAATATCGCGATTTTAAAGTCTCTCTATCTTTAAATTTTTGAGTGTTTTCTGTCATTGAACATTTTCAATAACTTGATCAAGTTCTTGACTAAATTTTTAACATAATAGAAGTTGGGATTTTTCTTTGCGCATTACATTTTACACATATAAAATTTAGAATTAATGTTAATTCAAATTTTATCCATTTTAGTTAAATATATGATAAAAAATTTTAAGTAGTAAAATTTTATTATGAATTCTTTATGGAAAAAGAAATATGTTGGGCATTACGATATGAACATATATTTATTGCTCATTGGAGTTTTTATTTTATTACTATAATTAAAATATTGATTTTTATTACTAGTTCATTTTTGAATTAGAGAGAAAGTAAAGCATTCAGAAAAAGATATATCTGCTGAATAAACTTTTAAAAACACTAATTTTTAAAAAATTGAAACTTAATTTTCTAAATAATTAAACGGTGTTTTCATTTTTTTAAACCAAAATATTCATAATTTTTAATTTTGGAAGACTTTTAAAATGAATGATTTATTTTATAAACGAAGGAAAAATATAACTATTATAATTAATAATGTTTGCTTTTTTTTATCTCGTAATTGTGAATCAAATTGCTCGATTTTCAAATGTTAAAAAATTTTACATTTCTTATTTTTTCTATTCATTTTCTCAGGAAATATCATAATCAGTTATACCTTTTTTTTCGGGGGAGATATTGATCTTTCTAAGATAATATCTTTTCTTTCTTCCTTTTTTTTTTTTTTTTTTTTTGCTGAACATGAAATAATTTTGTAATGCTTATTTTCATTTACGTACCATTTCTTATAAAAATAGTTTTTAATTTGAAAATTATTTTACAAACATATGTAAAATAATGGTCAAAACCATAATTAACCAATTTTTAATGAAATAGCTGCATACTATCTTAGAAAAATATCAAAATTGATAACCTTTAACTTTTTAACATTTAAAACTACTTTTTAAAGAAAACTCTATTCAAAATTGTTTCCCTTAAACCTTTAATAATGTAATACAGGTGTAAGTGTATACCTAATTGGAAATTTCTGAAACATTTTTTTTTGTACATAAGAACTTTATTTTGTAATACTTTTAGAAACATTTATTATTCCATTATAAAAGAATATTAAATCGTTTTTCTTTTATATATGTAGTGCCTACTAGATTGTGAATATTCCATTGTTTACTGTACCGGGACCAACAAAACAAATTTATTCACGTTAATACATTGTTTTTGCACAACTAAATCGTTTTGTAATGGAAAATGAACTTTTTTATTTGTGGATGAAAACACCTATAATCAAGGAGAGCGAACAACTTATTGACATTTTAAAAGACATTTGACGGTAAAATCTATATTAAAACAAGAACAGCTCCTAAAATTTAGATTGCAAAATACATAGGATTTTTTCCATAGTTAGAAACGAATAAAGCATTCATAACAAATTATCAGAATCCATGAGTCGAAAAAGTAAGAAAGCCATTTTAGATCTCTCTCATGGTCAGGAGTCAACACTATTTTACTCCCCCCCAAAAAAGAACAAATATTTCGTTTCACAGTCGTAAAAGACTGTGGCCCTCTTCCCCCTGCAGAGAAAGGGGAGGATTCTATTAAAGGAAGTGCGCTACAGAGAGAATTTTTTTTTTTTTTTTTTTTTGCCTTTTTCGAAATTAACCAAACAATTAAATCTCACCAGCAATGACATCCAATAATTCACAAAATAGCTGTAAATTTATGTTTCGAGATATCTTTCCGATTTTTTCGAAATTTCGCAATTGTCCATAATTCTGGAGATCTTCGTATAATAAGGACCATTATAAATTTATCTTCCATCCTCTCAAAAATTGACACATTTGTTGAGTAATTCAGAGTACCACTGAGAATTGTACCTCTCGTGAAATAGGTTGCCAACCCCTGTTCTATTGTATCAAAGTAAAATTGTACATACTGTTTGTTCATTAAAACGTGAAATTTAATTTTTCATTGCTTTAAATCCACCTATTCTTCCTTTAAAAATCATTTGTTCAGGAAAAATTAAACAGTTTCGTTCTGTACATCATTTATCTAGAAAATTGATCGACAAACTGTGTTCCACGAGTCCCAATAAAAAAAAAATGGGAAAGAAAAATTACAAATATGTATGCAAAATGGATTTATGTTCTCATGAAATTCTTTTAACCACAATTATCTAAAGATGATCTCATAGACTAAAATTAAAAATTTTATTTATACATAATTTGAAAAACTTTTTTAACTTTTATTGTAATATAATAAATGAATTTTAAAACTTTATTTTATGCAGTAGATTGTGAATATACTATTGTTTGCTATCCCGAGTTCCACGAAGTAATTTTATACTATTTAGTACAATGTTTTGAAACCTTTTACATTTGTGGGGGAAAAAACACCTATAATGAAGAAGATAAAAAAAATTTATCGACATATGAACAGATTCGATGCTAAAATTTAAATTTAAGCTACAAGACCTACATTTTACGTTACCAATTCATGCCATATACGCAGAATTTCTCACACAGCTATGAACATTTTCATGCCATTCACAAAAATGTATTTAGAAAGTGAAAAATATTTTTAACGCGATTGGCAACAAATACAAAAACGAATTGAACACGGAATATGAAATGCTACTGCAGATAATTTCAAAAAACTTATACGTTGATAGTTTGTGTAAAAAATTGTGAACACATATATATCTCAGTTACTAAGTATAATGCATGCGTAGGTGACATTTGGATCACAAATTTATATTATCAATGAGTAAATAACATTAAAATTACATCATAAAAGTTTTTAATAAAAAATAAAATATTTTTTTAAAATTGTCTTTACATATAATATCAAAAATATATGTTTATCTATATACTTTAAATATTATTTTAAGATATATTCCTTTCAGCGAGGAAGGGGTTTCCTCGAAAACATGTTACAGTTCTAGGGGGTCCAAGAGTTGAAAAAGTTTGACCAATGTCCAGACATGAGAAGTCTTTCATGGTCAAGATTCACTCTGCTGCTTTAACCCCCTCCCCGAAAAAGAAAAAAAAAGAGCTAACATTTATTTTACCAGTTTGACGACTGTCACCATCCCTTAGCCCCCCGCGTGTTCCCTTTCGCTGAAGAGGAGAATTTCATTGAAAAGGTTACCCGAGAGAGAAATTTATTGCCCATCTTGGGAATCTTGAGACAAATATTTGTGCCAAAAATTTCGCAATAGCCAACGCCATCTAGATGTCATGTAAGGTGTTAAACTAATGGCCCGCCATCACCTTAAAGTAAATGGGTGTAAGAATAAATTCTCGGAATTCTTTTTCTGTATTCTTGACTCTTCAATAACTTTTTCATTCCTCTAACCTATAGAAGAATTAGGAAAAGCAGACTCAGTTTAAGAAAACTCATTAAAAAAGGAAATTACACAAATCCTAGCTGCATAAAATTTCCCGCGGAACTTTGATTAAAGCTAGATATTCTTTCCACTTACCCCCCCCCTCCTCCCCTGTAGTCCAATAAGGTAGCCAAGTGGTTTGGGTCGCGAACTCGTGGCCGACATGCCACTGAAAACCCGCCGTATGATGCATGTGAAATCTATTCTCCTAGTGGAGTAGTTAGGAGAGGGAGGTGTCAACTCAGATGCTGTCCTCGTCACTGAACCAAAGTTCAAAATTACGAGAATAGTTCTCGTGCTGCTCTATAGTGTGACATCTTTAAATACGCATCCAACAGGGTTTATTGAAAAGAAGAATCGATCTTGCAGGGTCAATTTTTATTTCTAAAATGCTTCAAAATGGAACATATTGTTACGAATTTTGTGTAAATAATTTGTATTTGGATGCATAATGCATTTATACTGTTCCCTGTTATATTTATTTTGTTAAAATTATAATATTCACAAGCAACGCCGTCTCTTACGTTGATTGAAAGGGTGAAGGGGATATAGAGCAACACAGGCTATGATCCCTCAAAAAAAAAAAAGACGAGAAATTCTAATAGATTAGTAAATATTAAAAAATTTCATTCCCTTTTTAAAAAACTCTGAAAGTTGATTTATTATTCATTGCTCTTTCCAAAACATCTCTAAATGTGATAGTGGAATGTGGATCAATAGTCCCTTACGTTATATTGACGATTAAATGGGATCTTGGTGATAGAGCCAAGTTGGCATCCTTTTTGGCGACCATGTTGGTCAGTTCGGGACCTTCTGGATTCTTCTAGAAATTTGTATAGGAATTCACTAATTTCAAGACCTATGACGAAAGCGGATCTTTCACGAAAGATCCGTGAGGCCTATAATTTGAGAGATGCTTGCCGAAAATAAGTCGTATTGTTTTACTAGCGATTAGTCGACTTGCCTTGACGGTGATTACCGATTCGCTCGGTGGTTGAATAGGACAAACGGTGCTTGTGAATAATTTTTAATACATATATGTTAGAAATTGTTAATTGTGTCCGAGTGTTATTGAAGGTGTGAAGACCTTCTGGAATCCTGTATTCCAAAGATTAGATTTCCGACAGTCAACTCTCATCGCTCTTAAGGAACCGTCTTGTGATTGGCATAAAATCCTCGAACCCCTGTCAACGTACAAGATTTCAGAAATGCAAAGCAAGGAGAGGTTAGATGTTTAAATTTAACTGCACGTCATATAATTCTTAAATTTCCCAGAGTATGACTGCATACAAACCAATAAAACTCAAGACCAAAATGTGTGGATGAATACACAACATGTACACAAGTTGTTGTTGTCGTGTGTTTATTACTGGGATACATACGAAAGACGTGAGATAGATGAACAGAAACACATATAACACAACCACAGAAGAATATAGATTTTATTACAAACGATGATCCCAGCATATAACAAGAAGAGGTGTGCTGCTTTTCCTTTCGAGACGGGAATCCATTTCAGGCGAAAGACCGACTTCTTTCCCGAAGAAGATACAACCAAGCCTTACTCGGGATATATACAAGCTACTGGAGTTTTAAATAATTGATTGACGCGAAGCGCATTTTCAGACAGAAAAATGCCTCAATTGCATGGAAATTTGCATTATAATTCATACCTCTGTTAACAATTTAGTGTTTTTAAAAACTTCAAAAAATATTTCCATGAATACTTTCTTTTTCGTTTTAATACGTGAAGGCATAGCCCATTTAACATTACGGTAGAGGAGAAAAAACGCGAAACACATTTTCCACCAGAAAAAAATTATTCAATTCGGTTAAAAATGAAAAGTATGATGAAACATGTTGCTCTCTAAAGGATAGTGAAGCCAGAATATCATATAAAATGTTCATTTCTTTTATATCTGAAAAAATGTTCCAAATTTGGGTCTTATTCTTTAACATTAACCGAAAACAGCCTTAAAAGCTCCGATCATTTCGGTAACAATGTCGATTAGATTTGTAGTTTTTTAAATCAATCTTTCTACTTAGTCATTTTGTCAATTCAATGTAAATTATTCTGTGAATTTTGGGATGGATTGCGGTTGTATGAAGAAAAGAAATTGTTATTCATCGGAACCTTCCTATGAGAATGAGAGCCATATGTACTTCACGCTCTAAAGCTGCTCTAGAGCTATTGGCGTGTCCATTGGAGCCGTGATTAAGGGAGGAAAACAAATGAGCTGGCCCCCTAATCTCAAACCCCCGCTAGGACTTGGAAGGCACGACATCCTCTACACGGCGGATCTTCAGTGGCACCAGCGCTCGAAACCACGAGTTCATGACCATAACCATCCACTAGGCTACTACGGCCACGAAGAGACAACAATTCCTAGCGAAGACCTGTTGGAGGTCTATAGAAGTTTAATAAGTTTTTTTTTTCCCCCAAGCTCTGTTGAGAATCAATTATAATGTTTTTTCAATGCTTGCTACTGTAACATTAAACGTTTTAATGTATATAGATATAATGTGTGCTCAGAGAGGGTTGCTTCGAAAACAATGTCGTAGCATAAAAAACAAAATCTAGCAAACCACTTTTTGTCTGTATTAGCTAAATTGTTGCTTTTCTATTCTTTTGTGCACTAGTTAGTATTATTATTTTGTAAGTTGTATATTATTGAAGAAAATGAAAGAGGATCTCTTCGAAGAGAATTATTTTTTAAAAATGGTTCAATATGTTGAAAAAAAAGTTTGTTCTCCCTCTGATATAACCAAGAAGCTAAATCCTGAAATAACAAGGAGACTTCCTCGCTAAAGCAAAATGAATTTATGTATTAGCATTGCACAGGGATTTGAAACGAGAGACTACATTTTTTATTTTTCTGAGATTGGGTGCGTTGAAAAAAGAGTTTTTTTTTAAATTAATTAAGTTTTAACCAATGAATGCAATATTTCTCGGAAAAACGAAAAGTTTCTTGAGATGATTCGGCTGTACGATGTGTACAGGGGCGTAGCTACTTCCGTATCAATGATATGGGGCCCCCAGCTTCAGGGGCCGCGAATTATTCAAACAAAATATCGTAAAATGTTAAGGGATCAAAAAAGGAAAGAGCCCCACGAATTTTGATACGGGGCCCACTGACTAACTACGCCAGTGGATGTGTACCAGCGGTTTTCAAGTAGTGATCCGCGACAAAATTTCGATGTGTGGTCCCCAGAAAAATGTGTGGAATATACTTACTCATCACGAGAAGTTATGTTTTAATATGCATTGAAACATAATTATAAAAACGCTACTTCATAGAATAACGCCACAGTAAATGAGTCGTACTGCTGTAGCTGCATCGTTTTACCTACATGTTTTGTCTCGCCTCGTTTCGCACTCTTGTAATGTTTCCCTCTCCTGTAGGTTGCATACGTATCAGTTGAAGTACACTGGTGTGCAAAACTTAAGCAACAATGTAAAAATTAAGCAGATAACCATGAAATTGCAGAAAAGGAGGTCTGGAGATCAGTACAGTGCACACGTAAGTCAGTAGAAACGTCATGCGTATGCAAATATCAGGAACGAAACGTCAGAAGCGACGTGAGCGTACGCAAAACGCGTGATGACGGCGCGTGATGTTCAACAGTAAAATAAAATGAAGGACGCAGACGCAATTCAGCATATTCGCTGCAAGTGCCAGTGAGTCAGTTCGTGAAATATGGCTAGAAGAAATCACCTGGACGACTTCACACGTGGAAGAATGATCGGAAAGCTGGAGGAGGGGCGTACCGTCACCAGTGTAGCTGCTGAGTTCGGAATCAACAAAAGTGTCGTTTCGCGCGCTTGGAAAGCGTTCCAAACCACAGGTACAGCTGTTAGAAAGGTTGGTGGTGGCCGCCCGAGGACTACAACTGCAGGGGATGACCGAAATATCATGCTGCAGGCGAAAAGAGGCCGACGGCAGTCAGCAAGCGTCATTGCTCAGCAACTTTCTACAGAAACGGGCGACAAGTGTCGCGGTTTACTGTGGCCAGACGCCTTCACAAAGGGGCCCTATTCGCCCGCCGTCCTGAACGCTGCCTCCCGTTGAAAGTTGATCACCGACGCCACCGTTTACAGTGGTGCAGACAGCACAAAAACTGGACAACTGTCAATGGAGTCATGTCCTCTTTACAGATGAGAGTCGGTTCCGTACCAGAAGCGATTCTCAATGCGTTTTGATTTGGAGAGAGATCGGGACACGGTTTTACACCAGTAACATCAAGGAAAGACACCATTACGGTGGTCCTGGAGTTCTTGTCTGAGGAGGCATTATGCTGAACGGGCGAACTGAGCTCCACATTTTTGATAGAGGGTCTTTAACCGGGGTCTATTGTGAGGAGGTATTTCTTCCCCATGTGCATCTGTTCCGAGGTGCCATTGGCCCAGACACTTCATTTTTATGGATGACAATGCACGGCCACATCGGACTCTTGCTGTTGAGGAGCTGCTGGAAAGTGAAGATATCACTCGAATAGATTGGTCAGCGTACTCCCCAGATTTAAATCCCATCGAACATGTGTGGGATGCTTTGGGGAGACGTATTACAGCACGTTTACATCATCCGGAGAACACCCAACAAAACTCAAACAGATGCTGATTGAAGAATGGGCACTCCTACCGCAAGAAATGTTGCACCAGCTGGTTTTGAGTATGCGGAGACGGTGCGAAGCAACCATTGCAGTGAGGGGAGGGCATATACCATATTAAGAAACATCTGCTTGTTGTTCTTCCTGTTAGATAGACCATCATGAGTCACGATACTATGCGTTCAATAATGCTTGTTTTTGTTTGATTCTATACCGTATGCATTGTATTCCTTTTTCAGCGCCGATGCTTTCGTCATCCTTTACGTACATAATACTCTCCCTCATTTCTGAATTGCATGTCTCTCAGATGATTTTTCGTGAAGTTATGGCAATAAACCCACCTGTTGCTTAAGTTTTGCACACCAGTGTATTTTAAGGTGGGCATATATACGGACTATTGAGTTCAATATAAAATATATTCAATACATTAGTTGGGGGGTATTAAGAAAGCTTTTGTGTATTTTCTTTTGTATATTGGTGTTTTTTTAAGACGGGATATGATCTTAAATCTTAACCATGTGCATATTTTCTTTTATTTGATATTTATTGAGATAAAATTAGTTTACATTTTCCAAATGTTTCCCTTTTTTATTTTAGATTCAAATAAATTAAATCCATAATTAGTGAAAAAAAGCAAAAGAATATTCTGCATTTCTTTAGTAATTCAAACAGTATTGAGAACAGAACCGTATTAATAACATTAAAAGTACTTCACCTAACCATGAACTGATCAATAAATCAGACCCTACATCAGGCACCATTAGGAAAAACGTTGGGGCGGGAGGTGGAGAGAAGAAAAATCAAGAAAAAAAATATATCATTCCTACTACTTAGAATTTGGATTCATTGAAGAACCTAACGGTGAGCTGGGTCCACGGCCTCCCAGTGTAGTATGTTCTGAAAGCTTGTGGACATCTTTCAGGAATTGTTGCAAAGGTGAAGAAAGTTGGTCCCCCAGATATTTTATCTACACATTGCATTATATATTGAAAACAACTCCAGTGAAAAAAATATCCGCAGAACTACACGAAGGATTATCGAGTGTCTTCGAAATTATAAAGGAAATTCGATGCAAAGCACTCAATTCTCGAATATTTGAGGCACTTTGTACAGAAATGGCTTTCGAGTCTACTCATCTTCTTTGTTATGCTGAGGTGAGATGGCTGTCGAGGGGCAAAATACTGATTCGACAATTCGCCTTGGAGAAAGAGAAGTCAAATTATTTTTCCAGGAACAAAATAATCCGAAATTGCAAAAATTCTTGTCCAGCAATGAATGGCTAGCAAAGCTTGTATACCTGGTAGATATTTTTTCCCTGTTAAATGAATTAAACATATTCTTACAAGGACAACTTACGGACGTGTTTACACTACGAAGTAAAATGGATGCGTTTCAGAAGAAAATATTACTGTAGCAAATATGCTGTTGGTTGAAGACGACCTGCAAATGTTTTCTAATTTTGATGAATACACGAAGGAAAGTGGTGTTAATCAATAAGTAGTTACCCTAGTTAAAAAAAGCACTTTGAATCATTTACACAATATTTTCTCGTTAATACTCAAAGAATGAAAATCTCAGACATGATAATTTGGAAATAATAGATCCATTTGCATCGAAAATTTAGAATAATAATTTAAGTAAGCATCTAAAAGAAAGCCTCATCGACCTATCGGCCGACGAAACACTCAAATTTAAATTTCATTCATCCTTATCCAGATCTCAGTTTTGAACTTCCATAAAAAAAGGAACACTAAGAAAGTCCCTTTTCTTAGTGAACGGGCGATGAGAGAAAATTCTCAACTTATTTATATGAAAAGGTCATCAAAACACGGTACTGATCTGAGCTTGAGGTAAACGCAGTTCTCCGTCTTACATTGGATCCAAATATCCATAATCTTATTTCAAATCAGCAGGAACATCCATTACACTAGGCTAAAAGTTTGATATGCTTAAACTATTTTTTTAATTGTTTTTTTTTTTAAGGTTTTCGTTTATTTTATTATAGTTTATTGATAAAGCTTTCATAATTTGGTTACAATTTATAGTTTCATTTTATTAACTAGGTACATTTTATGTGTTCTTAGATCACAATTTTTTTTATAAATATATTTAACAAAAAATTCTACTAGTGGTCCGCAGGATTTAAATTATGAATTGACTGGTCAGTGAGATCAAAAGGCTTGGCAATCCGTGATGTGTACAAGAGTCAGTCACACTATAAAGCAACTCGATGGCTATTGGAGACGGACCTCTTCATTTTGAACCTCACTCAAGTGACGAGGACGACACCTGAGCTGTCACCACTTCTAAACGGGTCTTCAGGGGTACCAGGATGTGAATCCGCGACACTTTGGCCAAGAGTTTGTGACTATAACCACTAGGCTACCGCAGCCACCAGGGAAGATTAAGGTAGAAAAATTGGGAAATGCTGTCTGGCAACATTTATTTATGAAATTCGATAAGAAAATTAATATATATAATAGGTGCTCGTATATTTTGCGATCGATGTTTTGATGCAGACTTTTTCGGCTTTCAGTCATCATCGCTAACGCTACTTATTTTTAAAAATAGGCGAAAAAATGAACTGTTTTACTCTGTGTTCGAACTTGACGTGGGTCGGACGATTTTTTTCGATCGAGAAGTGAAAGCGTTTTCTAGAATCACAAAGAGAGTATTCAGGCGAAACAGAATTTTAATGTAAATTTATTTTAAGCAGCGCGCGTAGATGCATCCGGCGTGAACTATGAATGTCCCTGTCCGCGAGCGTCGTGACGTAAACATTCTGATATCGGGATGGAATAGGTCGCAGGTTCGAGTCTAAGAACGAGGGGTGGAGGATTTTTGGTGGTGTCGTTGTCCTTTTTCGAGGTTAGAGGAGATCTGTGCCTATAGGCTCAAATCCAGGTCAGTTTAAGTCACTATCATTAATCCTTTCTCTCCTTATCTTACTCAAAGGAGAATCCCTTTCAAATCTTTTCTTATACTCGGATTTCAAAATTTCTGGTGAAGTGATAAGAAAGGCAAAGAGAAAACAAGTATATTTTCGATAGTTACTTTAAACTCGGTCAAACATAGTTCGCTAATGAAGAATTACATTACTTTAAAATGATGGATGTCACGCTGCCATTCCGCATTGTGTTCGGCTACCATGTGATATGGAAACAAGATCACCCGTGTTCTGGTGACGGATTTTTCGAAATCAAGAATCGGAGGGGGGGGGATGAATACAAGTCTGAAAATGTGTGTTGCTGCGAAGATATTTTTGAGGGAACCCAAAAACTCGGAGGATCACGAGTCAGTTCATCGGACACACATAAGGAGGGGGAGGGGATTCGGAGGAGTTACATGAATTGTGTTGGCCGTGTTCCTCAAATGGAGTCGAAGTCAAGGTCCATGCATCGAGAGCAAAGGTCCTCGCACAAAGTAGGTCTTCACATTCTATTAGAGGTCATCTCTCGCTAAGAACGCCAACGACCTCCCCTTCTCCCTTACCTTGCGTCCGAGAAATGTTATCTCCTCGAGCGACATGTTTATTCAAGAAACAGTAAAAGATCCACTAGCAGCGAGAAATGAAATTCCTATCAAGTATTTCCATTCATTGAATTTTTTTCCCTTTGTTTAACAACTTAACGAGTTCATTCAAGCGATAGCTCTCTACACCAGTGTTTCTCAAACTGTGAGGCGCGTCCCTTAGGGGGCCTTACAAGGGGGCGAGTATATCGAAAAGTCGAACACAAAGGATTATTTTTAAAAATTATTAATTTATTGTAAGGGAACAAAACATACTACATTCTTACATAATAAAATACACTAATATCACTTATCAGTACTACTAAGTCAAGAACCAGTTGAATCATTACCCTCTGGGCAAATTACATACAAAATTTAATATTTATCTTGAAAATAAGTACGGTTTATAATTAAAGTCGTATTGTTGCTTTACTTCAAATTATATTATTATTGAATTCAATGCATTATTATTCTACGTGGGGAGGGGTGATGAAAATTATGATCGAAAATTGGGTCTCAAGTCTATAAGCACTGCTCTCAACTGCCTGAGATCCCTCATCAGGATAAATTTACATAAGTTTTATAGAAAGTGAATTCGTTGGTTTGTAGGACAAACATCTGGAACGCATATGTTTTGTATAAAAAAAATGGAGGGGAAAAAAATTTGGATTTCAGAAGCAAAATAATATAGAAAGACTTATACAAAGTTATCATAGCGATATAAATAAAAAAAAAAAAAAAAAAAAAAAAATCAGGTCGACCAAAATCTTCTGGAGTTCTACGAGTAATGGAACGTCCTATTTTCCTGGTTTTGTTCTACCAGCATTAAAAAAAGAAAGAAGCTTCTACAAGATATTGTGCTGTACTTTGTTCTAAAAGGGATGGCAAAGAAAAGAAAATAGAGTTGTTATGTGAGTAATAATTGCAGAGTTGGGCTACGTGCGGTACCTTGCTTTCAAATATGTCACACAGAAGGAATTTTTGAATAATTTTTCGAAATAAATACTTCTGTTATTATTTTTGTTGAAAAAGTAGTAATATAATATTTTTTGCTGATAAAGACATGTTGTTTTTTAAATGAAACTTCTGCATATTTAAGCATCATTGGCATTCTCCATTCAAAAACGTTCACTCGGGGTAGGATCATAAATAAGAAATTTATTCATTTATATACATTAAAACATAGTTCCGTCTATGGCAAAAATGGGCTTGGTTGCACATTTTTCTGCCTGTAGAGATTTTTTCATTCGGAATGGAATACATTTTTTAACAGCGTGCATCTTTAGGGTCCAAATAATTTCGACACTCCTCAGAAATCGATTAGAAAAATCATTCACGGATGACAATGCTCGAATATCTGCTGCGGGACTTTTGTTGTTGTTTTAGAGGAATCCGGCCTTCCCAGCAAACTTCCTCCTTCGGTTCAGAAAGGAAATGCTAGGGGGGGGGGAGAGAGAAGCGCCATTGCGGAAAAGACGATTTTATAATCCAACTCATGTCTGGCTTTCTCAAGGCAAACGACACTTCTCTTGCAACCTGTTGATCTGCTTCGGTTTTTCTCGAATTGAAAATAAGAAGGAGAAAAGTAATGACAACTTTTTTTTCTTTTTTGATTGCTTATTCCGATGAATTTGAGGAATAAGAAATGGTACAGAAAAACAAGAATTACGTACAGATTATGCATCTTTTAAAAGAATTTCTCTATCACTGAATAACAACATGAGGAACAGGATAAACTTTTTCCGCCGTTTGAATCGTCATTTGAAGCCTCTCGAACTCATCCTATTTTTCAGGTCAAGAGAAGTCCGAAAGCCTTTTTTATGAACGGCGACCGAATTTGTTTATTAATGCCGCACTTTGAAGCGCAGCAGGAAAAGTATTGGTGACGTCATTCTGAACCAGGCTTCGGCCCGCGTGCCACATTTGATACGCTGTAAAATTGAAAGTGGCACTCTGCACTATTCCATCGATTCGTCAATTTGTGAGTGGATGGAAGTTTATAATTTTGAAATGAAGCTTTTTAGACTAACATCTCCAGAATTATAGAAAGCAACATTTACAAATTTAGGAAACAATCTGAAAAACTAACGATAAATCAATCGACATCTATTTTAAATTATTGCCTGTCATCGCCGGGGAAATCGAACTGTTTGAAGAAACCGGTATGAATCCGTGGCTCTACATATCCAAGTGGACAATTCTTTTCTGACGTGAAAAATATTTTAAGTCCACAAAGAAAAAAGTTGCTTAACCAATGAAAGCTCAAATCGAGAGTCACAAGTAATACCTCTGATACTGGGATCATGAAGTGCAGGAACAAGAGAGATTCAAGTTAAGAGGTCTCAGGGGTGTTAAATTTTTCTAGAGGGCTGAAAATATAAACAATTTTCAAACAGTTATAATTTTTTTAAATTTAAATAAAATAATTCGAATCTTTCACACATTATTTATAAAGGAATGGGGCTTCAGAAAAGTATAAAATGTTTAAAATATAATCATAATTTCAAAAATTATAAGCATATGAAAATAAGAAACTTTTCTATAAGAAATATTTATTAAGTTTTACGTTGCGCATGCTATTTTCTAAAATATTACCTTTAATTACTAGCTATACGTTGATTTATAAGGTTAAATGTATCTTTATTACACTGTAGTAATATTATAATAGTAAAATAATAAATTATATTTTTTAAAAAATAAAATAATTACATTTTCAAAAATTTTTAAAAAATGTCAGTATTTTTCAAATATTTTGAAATATAAAAGATATATTATTCTTAAATGATGTTTAAAATATAACTATAATTTTAAGAATTATAAGCATATGAAAATTCTGTAATAAATATCATGTAATTTTTGCGTCGTGTACGCTATTTTCTAAAATAGTAGCTTCTGATGTAAAAACTTTATAGAATTATGAAATGTATCATACTCTTTAAACTCTACATCATTTAAGAATAATACATCTTTTATATTTCAAAATATTTGAAAAATACTGAAATTTTTTTTTAATTTTTTTGAAAATGTAATTATTTTATTTTTTAAAAAATATAATTTATTATTTTACTATTATAATATTACTACAGTGTAATAAGGATACATTTAACTTTATAAATCAACGTATAGCTAGTAATTAAAGCTAATATTTTAGAAAATAGCATGCGCAACGTAAAACTTGATAAATATTTCTTATAGAAAAGTTTATTATTTTCATATGCTTATAATTTTTACAATTCGGATTATATTTTAAACATTTTATACTCTTTTCTGAAGCCCCCTTCCTTTATAAATAATGTGTAAGGTATTCGAAATATTTAATTGTAATTTAAAAGAATTATACCTGTTTGAAATTTGTTTATATTTCAGCCCTCAGAAAAATTGAAAACCCCTGAAGCCTCTTAAAATATTTATTTTATATATACTTAACTGTTAACTATAACTACATTGAAGGACAATGCTTATATTTCGTATAAGGTTTATTTCTTATTTTAATAAATATGTACAATTTTAATGCCACCCATCCGGTAGGGTGTTAAGGACACTGACTGCTGTGTCGCAGGGGTTGGGTTTAAATTCCGGAGAAGACATGGATATTTGTAAATGTATATTTTCGCGGCAGGGGAGTACTCTAAATAGCCATCAAGCAACAAATCCTCTCGTGAAGTGGGTGGAAGGCCCCTGACCTTCCCCAGGGTGTTCTCCCTCAAAATAGGTGTGGAATTGAGTCTAATCGTACGGTCACCTGTACAGTGTTCAAAGCTACGGATAAAAACAAGCGTGCATGTAGTCTTTTCCGTGATAAATTTCGTGGTCCTCAACCTGACACCATCAGACTGTGGAATAAGCAACAGCAACAACAATTTTAATTTTTTGTTTATCTTAAAGGAATAGTTAAATTCCTGGCTTCGCATTATCGCCGGAATCGAATTGTTACAAGAATTTCCAACAGTGTGGTACTCTGAATCCTATAGGTGGATATGTCTCAGCTACAAGGTGGCCGATGTTTGTTCTAAACCGTGGTCAAGTGATAGGAAGAATCCCACTCTGTCCACTTATGCACCACAACAACGCGAGGACAGCACATTGAAGGTGAACCATCCTTCTACATGATAGCTCTTTAGTAAGGTGACCAATCGTCCTCCTTTTATAGGTTCTGTCCTTCCTCGAAAAGTGTCCTCCTTTTCAATATTTTAAAACTGATCTGTTAATTTCTGTATTCAGAGAGGAACCAAACGTGTTTCCAAAATGTCGAAGAATGGTCTGAAATAAGTATCACAGGAAATAAGTTTTCAATTGTATTTTTTGACTTGGTCTCAAGTAAAGTGGGCAGATATAGAACATTACGTTGAGTTTTTATCGAAAGAAATGCCTGATATTAAAATCGATGGCAATGGTCTCTTTGAAGTAGAATGTACATTTAAATTTTAATAAATTAGAACAATTGGAAAATCAACATGCTGAGAAATTGGTAAAATATGAGTGAAATTACTTAAACCATTTCAAAAATGAACACATTCCATATGAAAATGTAATTGTTCTTGTTGAATTTACGTTGTGCTGCCCTGGAACTAAAGCACCAGTTGAAAGAGTTTTTTCAGTTCTTAATGATTTTTGTGAAGTGACTAGTGAGAAATCACAAAATTGAATGTTAATGTTTTAGATGCATAGTGCTTACCTTAAAATTCAGTATGAATGATATATTTCTTGCTCGAACTTTCCGATATATTAGAAAATGATATGTTGACAAAATTCACAAAATGGAAAAAATTCATTTAATGGAAGAATACTCGTTTGAGATAATAATTAAAAAGAATGTAAGCATAATTAGCGTATTTTTGTTTGAATTAATAGAACATTTCATATATTTAAGTTGTAATTTTTTCTTTAATTTTTTGTCCTCCTTTTCATTGTAAAAAAAAATGGTCACCTTATCCTTAGAGGACTCGAAACCCCGGCGACCCTAATCTCTCGGTCGCTAACTGCTTCCTTCGAGAATCAACCCATCCTAAAGCAAGGACTTGTCACGATCAATGTTTTTCAATTGCATATCAACGCCTCCAATCACTTATAAATTGAGAAGGTAAAATTTTACGATTTTTCGGACGTGCACCTGGCATTTTCCAAATCTAAAAAAGGGACCCTCTGAAGGAGAAAAATTATAATCAAAGGAACCTGCACGTTTTCTACAATAAAGCAAACGAAAATGAGAGGATTAGAAAATAAAAACTTTTTTAATTGATTCGATGCTCTCAAATGTTCCGAATCGATAGAAACTCGATGATTTTCAAGAAATTTTGGAAATTAACCCTAAAAGAATATTCTTTAGGCTGGATAAAATAAAAAGTAGCATACATCTGAGTCTTAACCCTTCATCTACCGACTATTTATAAATACCACTCACTTTAAAATTACATAGAACAACCATTTTTACGCGAATACTCTCATGATACTTAGCAGGAATATTCTTTGAAATCCACTCTTCCAAGATGCATGGCAGCACGGGTTCTATGAAGAGTACTTGAGCGGGGAAGGCGAATAGTTTTACAGCAGAAATTGCGTTTTCAGCGGATTGCGAAGATTGTCGTTTTTGTTCCGAACAAAATAGTTAGTGTCAAAAGGTAAGTGTCTTATTTTTTGTATGTTAATGAAGACCTTAGAAAACGATTTGACTATTTATTTTAAGTGAATATAACTAATTTTACAGGGGGATATCTTTAATTAATGAATGGGCTCTAACTAATTCAATTTCCCTAAAGTTGAGTATTTTGTTATTGTGTATCCCTTAATTTTCAGTGTAGTGATTCAAGAAAAAATATTGCATGACAAAAACTGCAGTGAATCCTAATGCAGTAGATAAAGGGTTAAGCTACGAATGATAGTCTATAGAATAGTCTACGAATGATATATCTCAGAGCATTATGGCCCCAACGCAAATGTATTCTGCAACCTTCTGTTCTAATTCAACTCATTCTTTGAACTGTTTTCTTGCATACCTTTTCATTCACAAAAATATTACTTCACTCTATGAAGTTGAGAGCTAAATCCCGTAAATCTCAGTGTAACGATAAGGGTTGTGAATAAAACGTTGAGCTGTTTTGAAGAAGCAAGGATCCGAGCAGATTCCGGTCCTCTTTCGGATACGAAGGAAAAAACCCATTTCCCAGCTTAATTGCAAATCGTCCATAAAGACATTCAAAAATCCCCTTTTTATGAAAAGTGCGCAAAATTAACATTTATCTTCCCTAATGAACTCATTCTCAATTCACTGGTTACGGAAATGAAGAGAAATCAACCGTACGCTTCTCTCCAAGACACAAGAAAACTGTCTGCAAATTTCTGTCGTGTAAAGAATTCAAAGCAAATTCTTATTGTAGGGTAAGGTTGACAAACATGAGTATCAAAGCACTTAATTGAAAAAATACAAAACTAAAAAAAAACACTTTACATTTTTCCGAAATTAAGATTTCAAACTTTAGCGTATGGTCTTTCTGATGGTATAACCTCTAACTCTTGTTGCTGCGTGTATAAAGAAGTCCGCAACAAATTCTGCAATTGCCCGTATTTGACATATACTTTAGGTATTATGGCCCGATTGCCGGAAATATGGGCAGATTGCATTATAAAAAAGATAAGAGAAACAATCATTTCTGCATTTACCTTTTCCAAACAGAAATGCACTTTTATACAAATTGTCTGTTTGGCCTCTCTAATTGTATAAAAAAAATGCCCAAGTTTTCATCTATAATTGAAAGGGGAAAATCAGATAAACTATTAACACAAGTTATTACAAACTTTAAAAAAAAACACTAAATGAGGACTTGCCCTTGTATCATACTCATTGCAATAGAAGATAGCAATAGATCTAACGCGCTACATTCCTCATGGAACCAGGATGAATAAAAGCCATAGGGTTGCACATATTCCTGTCCTTGATTTTCATCATAATAGTTAGCAACCCAAACAGGAGAAATGCCTTCTGTTTGCTGCGGCTCTGCGTTTTGCTCCTACACCAGTGCTTCCCAATGTTTCAATCATGATTTTCATCGCACTCCTCCCCCCACCCCTCATACAATAACGATGTAGTGAAGTCAATAATACTATACTTTGATGTAAAAATACGATACGACTTAGATACCACCAGCGTATATAAACGTCTTGCTCAGCCAAAGCATTAATTTCCCCTGACGTATATATACGTCTTTCCGAAGTACGATTTTTTCTGTGCACTACAATTCATAAAATTTTGGAAGGCAATAAAAGGATCTTGACAATTTTTGCGAAGGATTTACTTATTTCAGATTATTTGCATCTTTATTCCTCCCCGCCCCCTATATTCTATGTACGTAAACGTATGGAAAACGGTTGGAATTGGGAAGCTACTAGCGTAACTTTTATTTCGCAGTTAAAGGACTTATTATAAACCGTACAAATTATAAAAGATAAGTGTTTTATATATACTTTTTGTATATAATTTTATATATGACAATCCCATGGGGTCACTGGTAATTATTAAACGTTCTTAACTTAGTATGGTTAAATTAATTATAAAAAACATTGTGTAGCACTGATACATTTATAAGTGTAATATATCAGTGTAAATGTGTATTTTACTTTTTATTATGTTAGATTGTATTTTGTTTAATTTCAGTAAATTAATTTTTTTACAAATAATCTTATGTTTTCACCTTTTCAATAGGCTCGCGCCCCCCTCGTAGAGTTGTCACGCCCCCAATTAAAGAAATGCTGTCCTGCACCTTTCTCCCTTCTTAGAAACCAGACCTACACTTGTCAGGTCTTTTGCAACGCTCTTACGTCTTCCACGATTCCCGCAGGTGTTTTTTCAGTATTGGAACAACTCAGTTAATATGGTTTTATTTGCTTAAATCAGGCCATATTACTCTTAATTTTACTGCCCATATTTGCTCTGGTGACATTATTCAATTGGCATTATTGTTGTCGAAGAGAGAAATAACGATCCCCTCCAACGGATATTACACTAATATAAGATTAGAGCTATTTATAGGTATCATATAAAATTGATTAATTTTGCATGTTAAATCTCAAGGAAGATAACTAAAATATAACAACAACCCCAATTTGAAATATCAGATAGTTGTACTTACGTTAGAAATAGTCCATTTACACTTCTGTCTGAACTATATAACATCACAAACAAATCACACAGTCGCCATGATCCAATGTGTTCGGGATATCAAGTACCAGAAACAAGTAAACTTCATTTTAACCTGTAGAAATTACAAAACTCAACGAAAAATTTTGAAAACTTTCATCTCCAAATAGGATGGAGGGTCTTACTCAACAATAACGAGATGTAAAACAAGAGAGTACGTCCAAAAAGTAGAATGCTTACTATCTACCAATAGATTCTAAAATATTAATATATTCATCCAATTCTCTTGGAGCATAAGGCGAAGGCCAAGTCTCCAGAATTACAGTTTACCGAACTGAACTGAGAACTGTCGCCATGACACTTGAGTATTGGCAGCGCCACAATGCGAACGCACCAACTCAAAACCATTACGAGTCATATGGGTATTTGCTTAAATTTGCCTATATTACCTTAGTGGCCTTATACGCCGTTTATCCTACTGAAATGAATGTAGCCTGTCATTCAGCCAGAACTATATCGAGTCAAAGAAAATTCTTGCGTTCTTCTTTCTTATGGCTATGTAAGGGAATGAAACCTTTGAACCAAACTTTTTACGCAAATGAATCAACTTTCGTGGACGATAAATGAGTGTTCTTGGCGCACAATGGGCATAAAATAAAGTTGTTCCACGTAATCGTTCCAAAGCACAGCAAAGACCACGCCACTTTGAGTAACGAGCTGGCTCACACACTTGTGTTAGCAGCAAAAAAGCCAGATGGATCAGTGATTAAAATCACATTTAGAAGCAACACGAGAGCTATTGGTGACGTTTATAATTTTGTACCTCGGCGGAGTGACTAGGACGACACCTGAACTGTCACTCTGTAACGGAGCTTTATCGCGTCTTCACACTAATCCTCTTGGGGAATCTTTGGGGCCAGAATTAAGTTATTTCAATCCAATCCTCTCAAGAAGAAACCGCGATATGCAGATTAGCTAATAGATATATAATGGAGCTTAAGTATTCACGTGAAAGTAGTAGAATAGAAGTAGAATAGTAGAAGAATATATATATATATATATATATATATATATAAGAAGAAGAAGACAGAAAGCTGTGAGATGCTGATCGCCGTGAGCTGTTGGTAAGATATTAAATATAGAAGTATAATTATAGAACGGACTTTTTACGTATTAAGGAATCTAAGACAGATAAAGATTCTTAAGATAACTTCTTATAAAGATAGTGATTAGGATTTCAGGCGCTATTTACTTGGAATTTAAGATTACGTTGTATCACTCCTGATTGAATCCCTATAGTAAGACTTGTGTTGATGAATATATATGGACAGTAATAAATTAGATTGATTATGGCGTATTTGGGTAGTTAATCCTTTCCTCCTACGAATCTAGGTCGCGTAGATGAAGAGATGAGCCGGGGGTATCACAACTCCACTTTCCCCGTCACGTCAATGAAAATACTTTGAGTCTGGACAGATTTATTGTCCCTCTTCACAGAAGACTGCTACCAGGACTCGAACCTACGACTTGACAGAAAGGATGCGCGCTGGGAGTCTAACTGCTCGGCCCCGCCCGGGTTTTTCTGTCTCACGTGCAGTATGTATAACCGTTCCTTCCAATAGGACGCAGAGTGTCCAATAACGAGTCCCGTTTTAGTCTAAGCCTTCGCATCTGTGTGAGTAGCTGAATGATGGCCTTCATAACTCGCAACTTTTTTCAGCTGCAATTGTGGATGTGGATCAAATACTTGGAACAATTACTTAAGAATGTCTGACGAAAATTTTTGAAGTATGGTCATTCCTTGTGTAAGAATATATCCACGCACCACAGCATCTATTAATTTACAACTAATTAATTTCACTAAAAACAAACACTTTCTACAAAATCCTTTGGTTTCTCTCAAGAATATATTTTTAATGATTAGAAAATCTTCCTCCAATCCTTTGGATTACTGAAACCATTTGTCAATTGCTCAATGCTAAATAATAAACATACAGATTATCTTATGAATAGTATAAGTATTCTTATAGATTCACTTTCGACAATATTTACTGTACTCGCTTAAAAATATATGTAAACATTTGCGGAAAAGTGGTTCAAAATCCTCAACTGGTCAATGGGAAATATAAAAACACGTGTTGATTTGTATAAAATAAATTAATATTTGTATAAAATTAATGAAGTAGTCGAAAAATATATTTGAAATATAAAGCAATTAACTTAACGGGTTCCCAATAATGGGAATTTTTTTCTGCCTGCATGGCCATTAAAATGGTTGGAAATCATTTGATAATAAACGATTTATTTTCAATAAAATTTTTATTTTTATTTATTTATTATTATTTTTTGAAGTCACAGAAAATGTGTACTTTATTTCGTTAGTTAATTTCCCAATAGGTTCTTTTAGGTTCAAGTCTGCGCCGCGAGATTTATATTACCGTCGCTCTACAAAGCAACCCATGGCCTATTAGCGACTGGCCTCGTAATTTTTAAGAGACTAGGACGACCCCTGATCTAGAAACTCCCTTCCCTATGTTACCACACCACACCAAAGCAAAGACATTGAGCCTCGACATATTAAACATGCATTCTCTACACGGCGGGTCTTCAGTGGCACCAGGACTCGTACCCGCGAGAGTCCGGTCACGAATTCGTTACCGCGGCCACGCCTGTGGGGACACTAAACCTACAGCCCGTGGGCCTCATGTCGTCCTCTGAAGAGCCCGCTCATGATCCAGTGCAGTAAGAAATTCAATAATTTAAGAACAATGCACTAAAAATTTAGTTAGAACTTCTATCAATAAAACAATCAAATCCTTCAATTTGGTTTTTGAAGTGAAAACTTCTTTACGCGCGTTGAGCGTTTTGGTAGAGGGTAAAATCCTCGGTTCGCGTCACCGACATGCTAATGATCTCCAGACTAGCGCACGCGCAGTAGCCTGTGTACACGTATACACTAATACATCGACTATTTCTGACTGTATTATGTGCGCGTTGGACGCTTTTTGGATAAGTATAATTTTGTGAGTCACGTCACCAATACGTTATAGTAGCAGTACATCTGTAATTGTAAATGTGACGCGTTGTACATTAAGTATTAGAGTGTAGTTATATACATAAGTAAAAGTTAAATTGACCACGTGGGAAGTTCAACTTGTGTGTACTGGATTTTGTTTATTTAAGTGAATTTTTAATTTGACTATTATTGTAATTATTTAATTGAAGGATGACTGTTTATTTATTGAATTTAAATTCATTGACTTCAGTATAAAAGTGAGTATGAAACATATTAATATTTTTATACAGATAAATGAATAATGAAAACAACGAATATATTTTTAAACATTTTTAATATTTGTACGAATATTTGTATTTAAAATTTAGCATTATTCATTTTAATTATGTTTTTAATATTTAACCTCTTCATCATGAAATGAGTATTATTACGGTATAAGATTTATCTTACTAGCGTGGTAAAATAGATTTCTAGTTATTTGATAATATTTTTTCGTGGATTTTAAAATTGGAAAATTAAAAAAATGTTATAATAATTTTAGATTTTATGAAATATGTTCATTTATTGTAAAATTCAATTTTACGAAGTTATTGTTTGTTTGTGTAATTTGTTAGATATAAAATACGTGCTTTGTTATTTTTGCCAAATAATTATTTATGAACTTATATAATTTAATTTCACTATTAGAAAAAATATTGTAACATAATTAAAATCTCTAAATTTCTATTTTTATACTTGTTTAGATCCTTAATCCCACGAGAAAAAAACTTGAAGATGTCAACAGATAGAACAATTTTTATTCGAAAATTTAATGATTTACACAAAAGAAGGTTCTGAATTACTCGAAAAAAAGATTTGGCGAAAAATTTGACGACATACCTATGATATTAAGCGGAGACTTTAATATTAACTTCGCAGATGACAAAAATTTATCATTAATTGAATTTTTGAATGAAACATTAGGTTTGACTATGTCTAATGATCGAAAAGTCAGTACAACAAAGTATAAAACGACTATCGATGCTGTTTTTATACGATATTTAGATAAATTTCAATCAAACATTTTTATTTCTTATTTCAGTTACCATAAACCTATTGTATCTTTTTTAGAATACAATGAAATGATTGAACGAACAGATAATCTAAGTATTGTCGAAATTAATGATGACAATGATGTAAATAATGAAAATAATGTTCAAACTTGAATTCATTGAAATTCGTGTAAATATAAATACTATGTATAATTAAGATAATTGTATATTAATTATTTTTTCAACCACTTTGTATTTATATTTTGTTCATGATTTGTTTAACCCATCATATGTAACTAATAAATAAAACATAAAAAATTTCATATAATTTTTGCATATAGTTTTAATTACTCTCAACTTAATAGTTCCGTTTTCACTTCTATCGGCAGTCCCACGACTGCTATTTTTGTTTTTTTTATAGTAGAATGTAAACAAGAGAGAGGCTTGGTCATGGATGAAAGATAATCGAAACTATCCCATAATTCAGTAAAAAATCTGTGAAAGTCCCTTAGGACCTCACTTTGAGAACGAGAATAATTTTGAGTCAAAAAAGAACCAGTAGCCATTTTTATAAATAACTTTCTTTATTTGGTTATCTTTCCCAAATAGAATCAAAGACTTATTAACAAATACGTCTGCTAATATTATGAGGTTTTAAAGGTAATATCCTTTAAATTAACTTAATTAATTAATGATCTAATTAATTAATTTATTAAATAACGATCACGCAGAAATTACCACGATAAGAGATCCCAGAATTATATTTAATAATGTTCTTATTGAACATTTAACTTTAATCTCACTCTTAAAACTTTAATGAGACTTTAAACACAAATCTATATTTACCGCTCGGAATCTCAATTCTTGAGATTAAATATCTCTAACAAGAAATCTTCAATTTAAATTCACTATAACTTTCTGCTTCAATCCCTATCTCCTACTGCTCTAACGTTACTATTTCGTTTGACTTAAATACTGAATCTAATCTGCATAACAAGGAATCCTGTCCGCTTTTTGGAGTTGATTGGAAATAGGTAGGGAATTAAATTTCCCTAAAAAGGTCGACTCAGAAGGTTAGTGATAAAGTTCCGTATAGATTCGTCACAAATCCATAAAAATAAATATTTTTTTGTGTACGTTTGAAAGAAAGATTAACATGGTATTCAAATAAAAAAGCCAAAGATTAGTTTTTAATATTTTAATCAATTTAGCTGTGTCTAATGTTGCTTTGGTCTTGAAGCGTCCTCCCCCCGTTACGGCCCGCATGAAATATGCATGTGGCCCAGCAGGAAAAAACGAGTACCCCTGCACAATAGACTGTTCTTTATAAGTTTTGGAATGTTTATTTTCGGAAATGATCATTGTTAAGATATCAACTTTAAATCCCATCAGAAAAAAGTCATGACTAACAAATTTTTAGATTCTTCCTGAAAATCGTTCATTTATAAATGGTTCAATATTAATGGTTGATTTCAATTTTTCAAAACGCTGGAAAAGAAGCTATTCTGCCACGAAAAGGTAATATAAACAAAGTTGGAATGATAAAAATAATTACCATAATTTTATGAATATTGAATGTCATTCCTTTCCAAACATAAAATTGAAGAGTTAAAAGCAAAAACTAATTAAAGGTCAAATTCAACTTTTAACCCGGAAACAAGAGTAATCTTGAGGTCAAGTAATCGAATCGTGAAAAAAAATAATAAATAATAAATAAATTGGGTGTTGGTTCTTTTCCGCTTTCTCCGAATGGCAGCACCATTTTCTTACGCTTCGGTTCTTTTTATCCCCAGGGAGTGCCGAAGGAAAAGTTTCTTTGGATTGCTGGCGGCCAAATTGGTTTTCTTTTCATATTGGAAGCAAACAAAATTGAGACCAAACCTTCAGATTCATGGTGCCTCGTACTGACACCTCAGTGAATGGTTCAATAACATTTAGTTTTATATTTCATCTTCGAATTTGAAACTATATACAAAGAAAATCTGCAAGTCATTTTTATTCGTGCGTGAATTATGATTAAAATGTTTTTAGATATACATTTAAAAGTTACATACACACACACAAGTCGAACCTCTATATAACGAACCTCTATAATACGAATTTTTCTATAGAGCGAACTTTTTCCTGGAACCTTGAACATTTCACGATTTTCTTCGTAAAATAACCTCTCTATAGCGAAGTGCATTTTCTATATAACGAACTTTTTCTCTTGTGATTCACTTTTTTCCCCCTTATTTTTAAAGTATTTCTGAAAAAATTTCAAGTTATTCTCTCTTAAACACAATTTATGGTGGTTATAAATATCAAACTGGTTTTATTAGATACTAACTGCCCGAGAGCAATAGAGTTCTGGACGTTTCATTCAAGAAGTACAACCTTAAATCCCCATTGCACAGTTCACTAGAAACATTTTCGATATCCTCTTTCACCCTCAGTGGAGTTGTCCCGTGTCCCCGTGTTCTAATTATAAAATAATGTAAGTTTAATATTACTTATATGCTTTAAATAATAAATGTCATTAAAAATCATTAATTTTAGTGTAAAATTGTTTTCTTAATATTGAAAATACAGTGAATTCTTCGACATTCTTTTTTATATTTTTCCTTGTAGTTTTTCTGTCTTTCTTTTTTAATGGGTAAGATATATAAAATAAACATATATTAATTTTGAAAAAAGGCGTGAATAATTACTTTTTTTAATATATAGTGTTTAGGAATTTAAAATTTGCTTTTTGCGGCTTATAAAGTATATTAAGAGCTGAACCCCTATATGACTAATTTTCCATGTAACGAACTTTTTTTCGGGATTTAGCGACTTCGTTATATAGAGTTCTGACTGTAATTTGAATAAATTATTTATTGAGCTTATATTTTCTACGTTGTTAAAGAGAATTTATATTGGTTTTTTAAGATATTAAATATACATTTTCATTATATACGGCACTTACAACCGTCGTGGAAACTAATTTTAAAGGAAAAAAAACACTTCTTACCATTTGTAAACCGAAAAGAAATTTTGAAAAATTAATATCTGTTTTTATTCTTTAAAAAGAAAACAGTAAATTTTTATCTGAAAAGTTACGTACAATTCAAAAACTTATTAAAAATTTTAAGATATTCTAATAGAAGAATGCAAACGCGACATCAATAAACATTTTCTTACTCGTAAATGGCTATTTTAAAAATCCATTCGATGGAAGGCTTGATTCTCGCCTTCAGCAGATATCCCTCCACTTGATTGACTTATCCATCCGAGAGAGAAGTTATTTCAATTTTGAGGAGCGTTCATTTAAGAAATGGTTCTTAAAATGCGTTTCACAAAAGAGAGAGACGCGCCCTTGCTCGGGTCACATGGATTCGAAACAAACATCTTTCATTCCCCTTTTCAAGCGAGAAAATAACTTGACACATGAAAAAAGTAACCCAAATGTGGACGGGAATTATTTTCCCTAATCTGTTCTCGAAGAGACTGTATTGAGCTCTGCTTCATTTATATGGACACTCGTCACATATTCTATCGCACTCAGTGTTTTGTACAGAATCCTTCGGATATTGTTTAGTGATATTTACACAAATAGATTATTTCTGTAGCATTTCGCTCCCTAAAATACGCAAGGTTCATTTTTCGGAAACATCCTCGACAGATCTTTGAGTGAGTTTTTCGAACGTCACTCTACTAAACAACACGAGGACTTTTGGAGTCGGACCTCGTCAAGTGACGAGGACGACTCCTCAGCTGGTAGCCCCACCAACAGGATGACGTATTTGTCTTGACAGATTTAACACACTTCAGCCCTTTCCACACGGCGGGTCTTTAGAGGCACCAGGACTCGAACCCGAGACACTCCAGCCATGAGTTCGTGACCGTACTAGGCTACCACATCCTTATCTTTGTAGCTAGATTCCAAGGCTAAATAAAACAAATTCTAAAGATGCCCGGTCAGTCCACCTTTGGGGAAAGCAACTCAATGTGTACATTGATCAATAAAGGACAGTCATTTCTGTGGATAGCACTCTAATTGATTTTTTCCGGGGCATTTTCGTTGATATTTGAAAATTTGTAACACTGAGGAATCTCATAACGGCTGCTGAAAATGTGAAAACGGAAAGAAAAAAAATGTATCCCATTTTTTTTTACGCCACAGCCGAACGACGAATGATGCGTATCCATGTGGTTTCGGTGGCATTCGCAAGGAGGAAGTGGATCTGGTTTGTGCATTTCCGCCTCCTGCGCAAGGTCCTCCGCAGGCGGTTTTCCTCGCCACCAGATGGGTGTGTTTTCGATGCAAAAAACTCGATTCGGATCTTCCCAAACAGAAACCCACACGGCACTTTGGGCGGAAGAATTGTCTCCACAAAAATGCTTGACATACTTTCCAAGGGAATTTGGGAAAGTGAAGAAATTTCCTTCTTAACTCACAGTTCCTTTGTAGAAAACAACCGGTTTTCTTATTTTTTACGCCTTTTAATAACAAGAGCTTAATTTCGAAGCAAAATTTTAAATGGTTTCACAGTTGTCAGGGATGTTATGTTTATGTCTTGATTTCTAACTACTAAGGAGAACATTTTTTTTTCAAAGATGTAATGTCTCTTTATCTTTCTTTTTTTTAAAAGCCTGTATGTATTTTAACAGATTTCCCCTACTTATTATATACAATGACTGTAGAATATTACTCAACTTACAGATTTCTCCTATTTATTGTAGAACACTGACTATGTTACATTAATATGACCAAAAGAAACCATTGCTATCATAATTCATCTTTAAATTACGAAATAAAATAATTAGGCACGTAAATCGTACTATTTCTATGTAAAATTCATAAGCGAAAAAATTACATTTAAAAAACATAAAATTTTTGAAACAAATATAATGCTGAATGTTGTAATGAAGAAAGTCAACTCAACTCTTTTTTTGCGCAGTAGATACGTTCCGAAGAAAACCGTGCAAAGAAAAAAAAATACATGTGACCTACGGTAAATTTGGGTATATGTTCTACAATTTTAAAAATACGTGCAAGATGGAAAATCTCCAAATATTTTTCCATATAAAGTAATAATGAAACCCATGTTACTTATTTATAAAAAAAATAATTCATTTTTATTACAAAATAAATAAATAATAAACAAATTAAACATTAGTGCACCGTGAAAATTCGGTCAATAAGTGAAATTTGGAATAAAATTACTAACAAGCACGTTTATTAGGAATTGGACCTAAAATGCTATCATCAGCACAATGGACCGCTTTCATTCAAATGAAGAATTCCTTTCGTTATTCAAAGCCTCCTGCAATTTTTTGTTGTCACGCTCAATGTCAGGATCATGAGTAAGAAAATGTTGTCCTCCCCCCGTAGCAAATTTCAAGCCCTTGCTAATTAGATCAGCTGTTAGTAGTTGAACTTCACTTTCGACTTGTTTATTATTATAGCCTCTCACAAATTCGATCCAATCATTCTCATCCAAAGGGCACGAATTAACAAATTTTCTTATAATTTGCGCTAGAACAAAAAATGAGTGTAAAAAAAAAATGTAAATACTTTAAATTCGCGTTCCTTGTTATTTCAAAATCATGTAAAAATAAGTTGGATGTATTTGTGTGTAAAAAGTATATAGCCTTAAATGTTAAAAAAAAATAAAAAACTAGCACTTTATAATTAAGACTATGTAGAATATCCTTCGGTTAGAACGAGTGCTTTTAGCCTTCTTGGCGCGGATTCAACTCGATTTGACGTCACTGAACTGAGAACATTCATGGAGTCCCATTTATTGAAAATCGGTTTTGCACAGGTTTGAGCGTTTGGATTCCTGGGGGGGATTCAGGAGCTTAATGTAAGGGTTTGGTATGAGAACAACTTGTTGAGCGAAATGCTGGTGATTCGAGTTTCATTGAGAGAGCGTCATGTGAACGTCGCTGTATTGAAAGCCATACGAGGGCTATTGGCAACGGACCTTGTCATTTTGAACTTCGTTCGGGTGATGAGGATGACACCCGAGCTCTCCTAACTACTACACCAACGGGGCCTTGGAGGATTTAGCCCTCTCTAAACGGTGGGTCTTCAGGGGCACTTGGACTCGAACCTGTGACACTCTGGACACGCACATACATAGGATACATTTATATTATTCACTTATTTAATATCACTTATTTTGAACGCTTTGTTTAATTGCCTTATGATAATATTCTCTCTCTTTCTCAGTAACTTAAAATGAGTGGTAGCTAAATTGAAACTTACTTGATATAATATGCATAAATAAATCAATTAAGGAGAAAAATGCATGTCCTTTAGTTTCTGAATGACTAAAAGGATCTATTCCTGAATGAGGGCGAATCATATTCCTTAGGTAATTAGGATGATACAGCATTATCAAAGAACTAAACTCGACTGCCTAATTTAGAAGCAGTTCAAGTTACGAAAGGAATTTCATAATCATACGCTGAGAATGTAAGCATAGAGAAACAACTTTTATATCAGCTTTCACTACTCCCTTCGGTGCAGCAATTGAATCAATTCAGATTTTTTTTTAAAACAAAATATCTTTTCGTATAAAAAAATACGTTTTTCGAAATATATCGAAGCAGATAAGTAACGGAGCTTATTTCAATCTCGAAAATAACAAAAAAGAGTTGAGGAAAGGTCTCGTTCAGTTTTTTTTTTTTTTTTTAAAGCTTGAATAAATTATTTTATTTTCAAAATTTCTTTCTATTTTTGAATTTAAACATTGAATAATAATGAATATCCCAGATAATAAAGGGGAAAATGCTCCTCTCTAAGGGATTGGGAAGGTGAAAAATACTTCTCACGCTGAAGCCAGCCCAAAGCAAAGTGGATTGTAAACGAACTGTATCTGTGCCAAACCATTTAATTTGAAATCCAGTATTGCGAAATGATCAGTTCAAGACTGGACAAAGCTCGGAACACGATTTACAAATTCCTCGTGCATCACACACCATTTAAGAAGTGTTTAGGTCGAATTTTAATCGGATAAAAACATTATTATAAACGGAGTCTTAGAGAATTTTGGAAATGTAGGGATTTTGCATCGTAAAACATCATCCACTCATCCTTCAGGCTCGATTGCAACTTCGGAGTGCACAGAAAGTATTTTCCTCAGGCAACATTCAGGCTTTTATCGCAGCAGCTTTCAATCCAAAATTATGGCAGATATAGATTAGATCCAACACACACAAACGCATTACAGATCCGAACTGACGTTGTATCCATTTTTTTCATCACAAGTTTGGGTCAAACAGTGGAGCACTTGAGTTCTTAAGGAGCTAAGATTATTTTACCCTATGTACCCATAAATGACAAAATGGTTCCTACCTGCAACAGCATCCTTTCTTCGACATGTTGGGGAGTGGGTGACGCGTCTGGAAAAGGACTCAAGAGTTCATGATGGCCGAACAAAGGCTCATCGAGTTCTGCCGACTGGTTCTCGGGAGGTTGAAGAACCGCTGTTGTTGTTGCTTACCTTTTCTCGGTGGCCTCGTTTCTCAGACGGGGAAAGGATTCGAAACTCGTTCCTCTGAGGCAAGACCCGCTTTTTCGGAGTGACCCCGTTTCTCCCGACTCGAAAGAGAAATCTGACCTCCTCCTCTCCCGCTTTATTTTGTCGAACGAAAAAGATGGAAAAGGAAATCGATATGCAGGGGTCCCTGCCTAATGAAAAAAACCCGGTGATGCTTACAATATCCGAGAGTCCAAATGACAACCTTTTGCTAAGGAACGTATGCTCAAATAAACGGGATACAAAAATGAACTTCCAGCAAATCCCCATTTCTTACTGGAATTTTCAATTCCTTTCATCTACAGAAACGTGAAGCATCGCATAAAAGAAGCAGACTTCGCTGCATCACGATCAACCGGTCTTCGAATGAGGAGCATCATGTCAACAGAAAAGAAATTCTCACCAAGATCGAATCAATAACTCCAACTGTGTAATGGATTAATCTACACAATTATTCACACGAGAAATTCAATATTCCCTCCCCCAAAAAAATCAATGCATTATGGTGACTACATTTCGAAATTCAAGACGCTATATAAATATAGTTTTTAAATATTTTTTTTACAAATAAATTCCTTTATCATTTTTCTTATTGTGGTGAAGGTGGGATGTGTGTGTGTGGGTCTATATATGTTTAGGGTGTCCAAAAAGTATATCTGCTCTTTCAAAAAGGAATTAAAGACAAACAAATACTTTCGCGTTTGCGGTTTTTTATATTCCATAAAAAAAAATTGAAGTTTCTGTGTAATGAAATGCAAACTATAGGTGGCGCAACATTCTCGTCTCAAAACCGCAAGAACAAGTGCAAGTTATACCACGATTTATCGGATTTAAATCTGCAACACATGTTTTGCGTAAATTTCGAGCGAAATTCCTAAAAACGTCCACCTTCGAGATGCACAATTTATAAGTGGCGTGAAAGATTGATGACGACAGAAACAAAATCTGGTTGTCCTAGCAGAAGTGGAGATGACATTACTCGTGCAACTAAATCGTGAATAATTGCGCCCATTGAAATCGTGCAGTAAAACATTGTAAGGAAAACTTTGGCATTTTCTTTATGGAACATAAGAAACCCCAAGTCAATATCGTCTCGTTTTTTATTTTTAATTAAAATTTCTGAAAGTGTACACATACTTTTCGGACCCTGATATATATATATATATATATATATATATATATATATATATATATATATATATATATATATATATATAATGTGTGTGATAAGTCTTGGTATTTTTTAAAAAACCACGCTTATATTTTTTAAAAAATGGGTTTATTAATAATTAAAAACCTTAAGAATAAAAAAAAAGACGAACATGCATTTCTGCGGAATTACATTTCCCGATCTCGCAAGCTAATTCTAGATGTACATGGAACTGCTGTGACGCAGCGAAACAATTTACACACACAGTGAAATGTTTAACGCGAAAACGCTTCAGACGAAATATCGGTTAACACAAAACAAAACAACGGTACCAACAAACTACTATGAATTTTCATGTATCCTTTTCTCTTAACACGAAACGAAAATCGCTTAACCCGAAAGGATTTCCTTCTGGGAATGAACAAAATACGGAAAATACAAATCACGGAGGCGAGATTTGAGAGGGATGTGAAATGAAAAAGATGTGGTTTCATATGTTTCGTAGAAAGGAGTCTAACTTGTCTTTTAAATACCCTCGGAACAACCTATGACACTAGAAAATTTTGTTTATCTAAGCTATTTTCATCCTCCACCCTTACAAACGCCACGCAAAACATCTCACCCCTCATCAGTTGACTTTGGAATTCGGTTACGAGTATACAGCAGTGTAAGTAAAAATCAGTGAGTTTGGTTCACGTTTTATTTTCTATTTTTGGAAGCACAATGGCAAAGAGCTCAAGGGAAAAGCAAACTGCTTTTTCACTCAAAATAAAAATGGATCTTCTTAAGGAAAGCAGATGAGAGAGACAAAAACGAAAATTTGTAAAAATTTTGGTATCGCCAACTCTACATTTTTAACAATAAATAAAAAAAAAGAGAAAAAATTAACTATTAGTTACATGCATATATAAACTATATTAACATATACATATCTAAGTAAATAAAAAAAAATGTACTCTATAAACTTAATTTTGTTGAACATATGTTTTTGTTTTGTAACATCCTTTAACGTGATATTCTTTTAACACGAAAAAATATTTCAGTCTCCTCAGTATCGTGTTAAGCGATTTTCATTCTATATGCATGTGAGCAAGTGTATGAATATTTTTTAATCTTTTAATAGAGATGTACAGTTTAATTTTAAAAAATGAATAAACCAAATACAGTATTCATTTTTAAACAAAATAATTAATTTGTAACTGTGTTCTAAATTATTTTGATGAAGTAACCTTATATATTTCTCTGAAATATGACTATTTCGTAAGACAACATTTTTATCTTCTTAAAATTCGCACAATTTTCACCAAAATTTATTTTGGTGATCCATACACCCTTCAAAGTGTTCTCTTTTAGCTGCATCTTATCATTACTCCAAAAACTGTTCATATTGCAAAATACTCGCTTATTTCCAACGTTAGTCCTAGGAAGACAAAAAATAAAATGGTAATTTTAAAACATTTGAACACAAGGAATCGGGTTCTTTTCAAAATCCATCAATTATCTTATCAGATATTTGTATCCACCTCGGAGCTGGACAACATCTTATTTTTTTTTTTATCTTTTTTCATCCGAGTTATATTACTTAAGGCAAACGAATTCTTTCAATAATTCATAAATTTTTTGATATTATAGTAATGAACTATTTCAAATTAACTTCAAGAAGGGATTTCATTTGGTGGAATCTACTTGGAAGTTCCCATCTCCTGAAATACTTTTTGTTCCTTTTTTTTTCCCAATATATAAGAACAGTCTGATAAAATAAAACAATCGAAATCCAATAACTAACTTCGTTCGGCTACTTTTGAGCAAAATTTTACAAATTGTGGTGATTACAGGGATAAAAAGCATCCGTAATGACGGAATTATTTTTGGAATTTAATAAGCTATGCTAATTAAAAAAGTCCCCATTTATTTAGTTCCCATTGAGAAATTCGTTTTAATTAGCTGCGATAGTAATTGCGGAGAATTATTAGGGTAATTTATTTTAAAAAAACCTGCTGCGTAAACTATCGCCGATAGGATCTAGTAGCAAGCCTGTCTGCTCTTGGCGTATATGCTTTCTTTTTTGAGCACCTAATGTAAGAACAGCGCCAATTAAATGGTTTGCAGTCGCGCACGCGTTCGACTGATTTTCTTTTTTCACTTTTCCTACCTGCCGTCATCTAAATCAAGGGTATCCAACACGCCGTCCGCCAGTACGTAAATTGCGGCCCGCCGACTCTTTAAAAAAAATTTGAATATCAGGTTTTTAAAATTTTTTCATTTTGAAATTTATTTGAGGGGAAATTTATTTATTTATATATATATATATATATATATATATATATATATATATATATATATATATAAATCTACAATGTATTTGTGCCTGTTACCTGTTCTTGTTTTAAAATAAATCCTTTTTGAAAATAGAAATGTCCTTTAGATTAAAATCGATTTATATTTTATCAGTTACATTTGATTTTTCTATAATAAGTTACTTTTTAATAAATTCCTAATTGAATTATGCATATCCTTTATTATGGATGGTACATGATTCTCTGTGTGTGCGACTTTCATTTCTCCTCCTTTTCTGTTTGGAGTACCCAAAAAGCAGGAGACAGTCAGAGATGTTTTTTAAAGTTTAAAAAAAGTACAGGACGCGTTAAAGATAAAGGACAATGTATACTTAATCGTTTGCGAATGACAGCACTATCAAATTTCAACAATGAATAACGAAAGATCAATTCAAAAGGAACACTGAAATTTTCAAGAAATGGCAACACACACACACTGTAATATTTAAAACATTATTTGATCATTGCATTATTATATTATATAAACATTATTATATTATCTACGTCTGGGGGGGTATACATGAAAAATAATGAAAACAACACTAGTAATTCATTCTGTTTTAAATTTTCACGCAATAAATGTTTTTTTCTTCCAAATCTGATATAAAGGTGCATATTTTTATGTGCGGCCAGCGAGATTATAATGTTTTTTCGAAGTGACCCGCAAGGTCATTTAGGTTGGACACTCCTGATCTAAATGGCGGAATGGAATTTTTAAAAAATGTTTCTGGGCAATCCGTTACGGGGATGTGACGAAGACAGGATCCAATAGAAAGAAAGCACCCTGCGTTTAATCATGAAGACAGTTAATTATGCGTTAGAAATTCTTAAATCAAAAAAGCGTTTAATTAAGTATACTTGGAAATATTTCTTGATTCAGTAGTGAAATATTAATTAGGAATCCTTTTGAGACACTCGAGAGAATGCAAATAGTTTTGAGCATTAGAAATAATGTATTTCGTTAAAAAAACTGAATTAAACCCTCTACACGATTCGTTTATTTCCAATTTAGTGTTAAATATAGTTGTGGCTCACATATTTATCAATTTCAACAAATTCAGTACAAGTCAATTTTGATTTAAAGATTCTTCATTTAAAAATATTATTAATTGTAATAAAAAATATCGCAGTATTTTTTAAATGTGAGATATTATCAATAATATTATTAAAAATAGTGCTAACTCAAAGTTCATTATTTGTAGAAAAGAACTGCACATAGTGGTTTAAAGGTTTCATTCAATGGAGTGTGTCACATGAATCCCCTCAACCTAAAAACAAAATTTTCTCTTTTTCTCTCTCTCTCTCATTACAGGTGACCAAGATCAAGTTAGGGAATTTTCATATGTGATACTAACTTCTTTGATATATAGATAGAATTTTATGCATTTGGAAGTGCATGAATTATTTAACAGCAACAAAAAAGAACAATTAACAATGCAAAAGGCAAGGAAACCTTCCTTTAAAAAAAAGAAGTTTCAATTGCATTTACCTGTTGTTCTTTTTGCATAGAATAGTTCTCCATTTGAACTGGGAATTTTCCACCCTGTGGTCGAGTGACGTTTTTAGTAACTCATTCTGAAAACAGGTTTGTATTAAAAAAGTTAAAAAAATATATTATCTTACTAAACTTAGCATATCTGTCTCATGAAAAAATCATTCCCTTCAGATAACGATTACTGTTAGGTTCAATAGAAATTCTTAGAATAGAATTTGATCATTTAGTAAATATTCCATTTAGAAACCTCCTCACTAATCTTTGACCAATGTTCAAAATTACGAGACCGTTGCTTTAGAGCGTGATCTTTTTTATCGCAGAGGCCTTCTCAACGTTTTATAATCTTAGCGCTACCAGGGGACGTTGATTGTTTCCATTTTAGATTATTTTGATTTAATCATTTTAATTTAATTGTATTTAAACATACATACAGAATAAAACAGTTATACTGAAAAATGTAAGGTGATTTAACATGGAATATAAAGTGATTTCCTTAAAAAGTCTCACAAACTCGAGAGAAAACAATATACCACAGCAAATAAAATAGAAAGGATTTAATGTTCCATGCACGACCCAATACTTTTTAATCTACGTACCGTTTACTGGTCCCCTGTCCAGAGATTGCAGACCACCACTGCTTTAAAGTATGCGACTTTAATAAAACATTCATTCCTCACTAATTAATAGAGAAACACGGTTAAAAATAAGAAACAGTAACAATTTGCGACACTTCGAAGTTTGAGTCTGTACAGCTTGGTCCTCGTCACTTGACAATGGTTCGAGGTCCGTCAGTCACCAATAGCCTTCTTGTTGCCTTAGGGGGAGTAAGGGAATAATAACGGCGCACTGTTCAGCTACCCGAGGGCCTTTGGCGACGGACCTCGTCAGTTTGAGCCATGGTCTAGTGACGAGGACAACACCTGGGCTGACACCCCCTCTTCTAACTGCCACATCACACCAATAGGATGATGTTTGAGGTCTCGATGGATTTAACGTACATCGGTCCCCTACACGGCGGGTCTTCAGTGGTACTGAGCTTGAACTCATGCCACACCAACCATGAGTCCATTGCCTTGACTACTGGATTACCGAGGCCACTCTTGTTGCCTCAGAGGGTGACGTTAATTAAAATGTAATCAAATAAAATTGGGAAAGTTAACTATTAAGAGCATTAACGGATGATTTGTGGAAAGATCTCTTCCCCCAAAAAAGCTTTATCACTATTTCTTCACATCAATTTGCAGCTTATATGAATCAGTTTGTCAACTCATTGACCAAAGACTGAAAATGTTTCAGACATCTGTTCAGTGCGGAATGTTGGGAACAAGTTCTCGCAACTGTCTGAAGCTCATTTGAAAAGGGAAGTTTGTATTGGCCCCGACATATGAAAGCTCTAATCCGATTCCTTCCATTTAGAAACAATGAGAGAAAAGGAAAGGGAAACGTGGAACTCTCTTTCAAAACGTAATGCACAAGTCTTGGAATACTAAAGACTTGATTACAAACCCATTGTTCAATGCATGTTGTTTGCGTATAAAGCTCAAGAATGAAAGAGGAGCTTAAAAGTTCATTTTCCATTAATTCATATTGAATATATTCCAGAAAACTTGGGGACTTAAATGAAGATCAGGGTGAATTATTTGGCAGGATGTCTGTGATATCAAGAGACGCAATCAAAAGAGATAGAACATCAGTATGCTAGCTGACTTCTGTTAAGTGTTCAAGCGATAAAAACGAAAGCAAGTTCCGAGAAGCATCAAAGAGAAGAAACTATTTCACCAGAAAAGGGAAAGAAGGACCATAAGCATATATCATCAAAAAATGTTTGATTTATTATTAGAAATAAAACGTTCAATTCAATGTCGGTGTGGTGGTGCCGAGTCAGGTGTCGTCCTCGTCACGTGACCGTCGTCAATAGCTCTCGTTCTGCTTTGTAGCGCGCGAAGCTCATGTAACTCTCCCTTATTGTAATAAAATAGAATCTTTTTTTAATTTTACGGAGTATTTCTCTTATTTTTCAAAATAACTGTACGTGATGTGGAAATATGGAGGCCATTTTCCCCCTTCAGCCTTTCTTAAAGTATATTCATTAGGGAAAAAATATTCAATACAGCTGGATTTTTTAGACCCGAAAATTATAACAACCGTACATAAAGTAGAACGCATTAGTTAGTGTTTGGTCAAGAGTGACTCCACTCCCAAAGGATGTGTTCTTTGAGAGGAACTCCCACTGGGAGGTCAATTCAATTTTCCACCGCATGAGCGCTCATCTTAACAACTTCATTGCTTTTCTCTCTGCAGGATGACTCTTGACAAAGCGCAGACGAAACTGGACCAGAAGAAATTAACTCTATTCTTTTTTTGTCTGCGAGCTCGATTTTTTTAAAACCTTTCCCAATGCTTCAGTTATCTCACGAGAAAACGCTCGCTCCTGTTTTCGCCGCCAAACACTCAATGACTGTAATTTTCATGGCCTCCTCAGAATGAGCCCATTAAGGAGTAAGAGAATGATCTCATAGGCATGGGTGAAGTTTACAACCCGCTGTGCAAGTAGGTAGAACGAGATGAATACACGTGGGCAACTTCATTCTTGACGGATCAATGAGAACTCCTCCAGAGTAGCACTCGAAGCAATACAACACCTATGGGTAACCAATTTCGAAACGCGGTTGCAGGGCCGGCGCTAGCAGTTACGCCGCCCCGGACAAAGAGGTAAAATGCCGCCCTTTTATAACAAAAATTAAAAGAAATAACCTAAACCCTTTCCATGCTTAGTGGTAAAATAAAACGAGAGCAAAAAAATTGCTATCAATAATGTTGAAGTTTTGGTTAGCAAAAAATACTAATTTATTAATTTATGTTTTGGGCACTAAATTAAAATTAGGGTTGCACACAAAAAAAGTAATTTCTAGTGTACTATTATAAAGTACAGATATTAAAAAAATACTAAAACAAATTATAGAACCACTAAGTATTAAAACTTAATTACATATTAAAAATACACTTAAACCAAGAGTTAAACTTAAAAGTGTTTATTTTTCACTTTTAATTCTGAGAATTTTTTTATAATTTCTTTAACACTAATTTCTTCAGCCAGTTCTTGTTCAATGGCTATTGTTGTCAAGCCGTTTAGCCAATCCTCGGTAGTTCTGGAGCATAAAAAAATTTTAATTAATTTTAATTTGGAGAAACTCCTTTCTCCCCTTTCCACACTTATTGGGTGAGTAAGCAATATCCTTATGACTATACCGAGATCTGGAGAAAAATCCAGGTTCAATATGAATTTTAAAATCTCGATTGGGCTTTCATTTTTATTCAGCAAAGCCTAAACTGCTACTATCTCGTCTGCCAGGTCCAGCACGTTTATATCCGATGAATTCCCATCAGTTAACACTGTTTCTAGATTTTTACAATACTTTAGTTCGTCATTTTGAGGAGTATCTTTTAAATCACAAATATTGAATAAAAATTGGAAATAGTTGCTGTGGGTACTGATCAAATCAAACCTGGATTCAAGTGCATTGATACCTTTATCTAATGTGAAAAAATAAAACTATGTCTTATATTTCAAAGTAGGATCTTCTATCGGATCTTCTCGTGCCTCATAGTTGAAATTAACATTCCTTCTTCGAACTCTATGACGTGGCTTGGTGAGCTCAAAATTAGCCGATATGTCAATTTCGTCAGCGAATTCTCGAGCGTCGCAAAGCATTTCATTTAAGGCTGTGTCTAATCTAAGATCCTTGAAAAAATCTTTACGATTTTTCAAGAACTCCATAGCAGATGGTAAACCATTGTCTTCTGTCTGCAAGAGCTTATTTATAGGATTGATACAATTTAAGGTTTTGTACCGAATTACAATGCAGCACACAAGAACTTAAATTGTTTAACACAACGTAATTGTCCAGAGAAGCCTCAACTCGTATAAAGTTGTCAATCTTCGAATAATTGCAAACAGCAAGTAAAGCATCGTATATCTCTCCTACTTGATACCTTAGTGGTTTTAATGCATCTATTCGGCTTTCTCAACGAATTTTGTTTGAAATTATTTATCTACTTCATAATTTTTTACTTTATCGTATTTTTATTTCTGTAATGCACATTTTGCTTCCACTTTAATTAAATAGTTTTATACTAGGAACACGCACTCAACAAAAAAATAGCATTTATATTCTTCCACATTAATTATTGTTCTGTAACAATAAAATTTTAATTAAATCCTTTTCCTGTTGTTATTTATAAGAAACTTCTGTCATAATTTTGACATTCTTATTGTTGCCCTTTCTAAAGATTTTAAATATTGCTATAGATTGGAACATATTATCACTAGAATTTTTTCTTAAATATACATACTATAACGCTTTTAAACCTTCTCACAATCAGGAAAAATACATTTTAAAGGATTTTTGAGAAACATAATAGTAAAATGAAATAGTAAATAAAAACTATTGCACACTGAAAACATCGATTTTTTCATTTTTAGTGCACCAGTGTTCTACGGGACACTGATTAAGAGCCTCTCGTTTATGTCTTGGATGAGTGGTTATGTTCTGAAGTATTTTATATTTGTATTCATTGCAATTAAACGATTGAAAATTAAAGCCTTTATGTATTAATCACAAATAAAACATAGTTTAATAAGATTGAAATTTAATTTTAAAAATGCTTTGGAAGTTATTCAGGATTCAAGTCATTGTTGTCTGCTTGTTAGGTCTGCTAATTCTACGAGGGATATTCGGAAACTAAGGTCCGAATCGTCGTAGCTAATCGAATGTCGCGCAAACATTGAAATGCGCATGCGTACCAACTCCCGGCATACCTTGCTCGTCAAACGACGCCATTTGCATTGGTATTGTTGCAGTGTGGTAAGTACAGTGCTACTTCAAAATGTTTAAAACAATCGATCAGCCCGCTGACTGTGAAATACGGTCAGTGATTCGGTTTTTGACAGCAAAGAACGTTTCAGCAGCGGAAATTCATAGACAGATAAGCGACGTGTATGGCCCAAATGCGATGAGTAGCAGCAAAGTGCGTAAGTGGGTGAGAGCTTTCAAGGGCGGACGGGAAAATGTTAATGATGAACCGCGTTCCGGTCGATCATCAGTGATCACAAATGATTTGGTCAATGCCGTGGATGAAAAGATTCGTAAAGGCCGGCTATTCACAATTTCAACTTTAGCATTAGAATTTCCGAATGTGGGTAGAACAACTTTGCACAAAGTCGTTTCCGAAAAGTTGAAATTTCGCATATTGTGTGCACGTTGGGTTCCCAGGCTGCTTACTGAGGAACACAAACTGAAAAGAATGGCTTGTGCTCTTGATTTTTTGGATCGATATCATAAAGAAGGTGATCAATTTTTAGAGAGGATTGTCACAGGGGACGAGACGTGGGTTTCTCACATAACCCCAGAGTCTAAACGTCAGTCAATGGAATGGCGTCACACAAATTCACCAGTCAGAGTCAAGGCCAAGCGGACAATCTCAACACGCAAGGTTATGGCAACCGTGTTTTGGGATATACATGGCACGTAGCATACACGTAATTAACTATACACATAATATGTATAATTAATTATACACATAATATACATAATTAATTATATACGTAATATATATATATATAATTATACACATAATTAATTATTAGACTGCATTGAATATTCCTTCAAATTGTGCGTGTAAAACAGAGGTTTCCAAACTTTTTTGTTTCATAGACCCCTTGCCATGTTTTTCGGTATGGGGTATAGACCCCTACTTAATTAATATTGAATTTTTGCAAATTTATCAACTTAAATGTCTTTTTGTGACTGCTAGTACTACTACTACTTTAAAAGAATTAAATTTATAACTAATGAAGCATAGAGTTAAAAGTTTAAAAATCATGCGTTAATTTATTAAATTAAAAGTTAATTAATATTTAAAATAACTGTTAAATAAAACAACCAAGCAGCATACAATTGATTTTAATGAGAGGGTTGAATCTGGCACTACAATAACAAATTTTCTACATTTAGTATCAATCTTGTCAGGTTTAACCTTATATATTCTCTGTTAGTAGTGTCCAGTTTCTTTTTTTGTGTCGGAGATAGGTAACTGCCTGAAACATCTTCTTACTAGGAAAAATAATTAAAAACTTCCTCACGATATTCCATAATTCTGGACTAATAAAAGGTTTGCTTTTTTAAAGCCAAAATTGCAGGAATCCGTTTCTAAACTTTAAAATCTTCATTGGTGTATATCACGATCAGTTCCCGTTGTCATGTGACATTTTTTCCCCAATGTTACAATGTAAATTCATTGCCTATTGTGGTATTACCATAGTCAAAGCATTCTCAAAATTGGTTTCAAAATCTCAATAAAAGGCAGTTAAATGTTGAACGATGGTTAAAACGTACTGACAGATTTTCTGGGTTAATTTGAGAAAATTCCGGACCTCCAGTATTATACTTCTTTAGTTTAACCCTGGAAAGAAACTCTGAGGTGGTCCGTGTTTTTAAAAAAAATTATGCTGTCACCTTGTACGGACAAATTAACGTCATTAAATCAAATTTAGTAAATACATCTGCTAAATAAGTAAAATTTGGTTTCCAATTCATTAAATTTTCCTTGAAAATTGAACTCACGATCTAGTTTAATGAGAGCCAATATCACTTAGACCTCTCTTACACCTCATTGACCCCCAAATTATTTTTTTGCTGACGTGGACCCCCTTGCAGGTCGTCATAGACCACTTTGGGAACCACTGGTGTAAAAGATCTTAATTAAAAAGGTACCTTGTAAATTCCTCTTAAAATGGCAATAGTATGCAATATATATATATATATATATAAATGTTGTGTTGGTTTGTGTATGCGCGCATAACTCAAAAGTTCTGCATGGATTAATCTGAAATATTGACACAACGTTGCATTTGTCTCCGGTCAGGATCTTATGTACTTTTATTTCGAAATTCTCTAAATTTTTAAATTTCATTTTTAAGTGATTTTTTGATGTTATGACGTCATATGACGTCACGATTCGCTCTGAATGCAAAAATTTAAACTTTACGCTTAGATTTTTCCAAATTATTGTATAACTCTTCTATGGTTATGTTTATGCGTTGTCATATTTATCTATTTATTGCCCTTTGATACGTGATTGGGATTATTTTTCGAATAAATCATTTTTTAAAAATTATTCTTTCAAGAACTCAAATTTTGTTTTGTAGGTTTGGCAACAGTTGGATAGCATTATCGCGGGATGTTTACGACTTTGATTAAATTCTACATCGTGTTTTTTCTGTAATTTTAAGCTAAATTTATTTCTCTTTATTAAGCGAAAATGAAACTAACATAATTGACTTCTGCACGCTACTTATTTTTCTACCAAATAGTTTCCGTCAACCATTTACCTGAAATAAACAGACGTAGACAAATGCCGCGATATAACATTCAATGTTTGGAAACAATATTTTTTCCCACTTGGGGATATTTTAATGTGACGAAATTAATCGACGGAGTTTTTAATAGGAATGTTTTTTTCTTTTTTCGACAACTTTTTAAACTTCATTTGATTCTTACGTATTATCGCAACAATCACCAACTTTAATGATAAGTCGCAAAGTTGGCCATTCCATTTTTGCAGATGTTGTAGGCGCGGAATTGGCAATCGTGCTTCGTTTTATACAATATCGCTAATAGCTTGCGATAATATGTAAGTACCTTTCATTTGATGTTAGTATTGAAATACAAATGTTAAAACTAAGATTTTCTGATTTTGAGTCATCAAAATATTGCACCTTATTTTGTTTTTCATTGCTTTATAAGATTATTACCTTCTTAAACAGATTCCATTAGTAATTTGTTAAAAAAAATACTGGAAGTTATTATGGTTTGTTTTTGTCAGGGACGTAGAGCTACCGCTGTATCAATGATGCAGGAGCCCCAACGAATGTTATTACAATTCCACTTACATGGTGCTCATATCTGAAAAAGGGCCACAAAGGAATTCGGATACAAGGCCCACTCAGAGCTGTTTTGTAATTTCATATGTTTTTCTTTAAACCTTCACATTAACTGCAGTCAATCGGCTTGAGTACCTAAAATTGTATTGCAGAAACTCAAACTTAGGTCATCATACTGGCCAAGCAAGCGCAGTGCGAGGGATAAATGCTGATCAAATTAAAGTAAGCATCAGTGAATGAGCAAAACAGACAGAGGGCTCAAATACATGTTGAGGAAGCAGGTTGTCATAAGATTGTAATTATTTTTTCAAAGTTTACTTTCGCGTTGATAAAGATAGTACAGCTCTTTTTATGTCAATTACTGTTCGTATTGTATATCATTTTTCAATTTAATTTTAAGCACAGAATATTTACTTTGAATAATTTTTATATATAAAATACTAAATTTAATTCTGTAGACTATGTATGCGTTTAGCGAGTAGTATACCGATTAAAATCTTCCGCCTACAGTAAAATCCGGCTTATAACACGCACTTTGAACACAAAAAAATAAGATCAAAATTTACAGGTGGGAGTTATACGCTGGGTATAAAAATGAGGGCTTTAAAAATTAAAAAATAAATGAGCATAAAAAAGTTAAACTTCTAAATATTTCGAAATACTATTTATTTAAAAGACATGACATTCTTATTGAACTTAAAAGGTGGTAGTTCTAAAAGTATACTATTTTTGCAATTGTTTAAATAAACACCTTGAATAAATCGCTTCTAAACATAACAGCATTGCATTTGTACATTTCAGGTTTCTTCGTAAAAAAGGGGTGCACATTATATAGCGAATATACCTAAAATTTAAAAATTGCAGCTTGAAAGTATAGGGGATCTTCATATGCCTGACTTTACGGTATGTTATCTTTCTCCAATGAATCTAAATTAAATTAATATATAATTTTTTATGGTACTTATATTTTTTCTTTAGTCGGCCATTTACCTAAAATCAAAAGACATTGCCGAATACTGCTTTATGCATTCAATAAGGGAAGAACATTCTATGCCTGTTTGTGCACAATAATAGTACTTTTTTGCACTTGGTAGTGAATTTTTCCATGAAATAGTTATTGTAGTTTTTAATAGTCGGGGCAATAACATTAGACTCACGAAATATCTATTTTGTGTCATTTCAAAATTTTATTTGGTGTTACTGTGAAATATAAATGGAAAAATTAAGATTTTCTGATGTATATTTTGTGTTTGTTTTGATATTTATGTATTATCGCAACCATATTGGCAACATTAGCACTTAATTGCCAATTCACCGTGTATGATGCGAACAAAATCGGGTTGATATAGTTGCAGCAGTACCAAGAACCTTTGTTTGCAACTTTTTTTTTGGTGATTTTATCAAAATGATAATTTGTTGTTAATAATTGGTTTTTTGATAGCTTTTTATCATTTAAGTTTGTTATAGCTAGCTAGCTGTACCCAATCATGTTTTCCTGTGGCTCAGTCTGGTTAAAAGAAAAGAAAAAGAGAAAGCACACATTTCTAATATCTTTAACTGCTTGCACTTGAGGTATGATTTTTATAAAAAAATGTGGAAATATACATTAACAAAACTTTTCTAAACAGATTTATTTCATTTGTAATTTGTTAACAGAATACTCCCAAGTTATGGTTTTTTTTTTTTCATGGCATGAATCTAAAATTATTTGCATTGTCTCCATAGAAGAGGTGCCAAGTTTGAAAACAAATTAAATGACTCTTCTTGAGGTGAAAGGGTTAATTTTACAATGCTTATGAGTAGACATTTTGTGTTGCTTCATTGTCTGTATATATACACAAATTGTCTGCTGTGCCTGCTTTAGAGCAGTAGTTGCCATTTTTCAACACTTCATGAACCACTTAATGTATAACTTTATAATTAGCGTTTCACTAATAGGATTGACCTCTATGTGGTGGAGCACTATAGCTATATTTACGTCTTTATTTAATCTTCTATGCCCTGAAAATAAGCTTCATGACAAACTGAAGTGTTTTGCCTACAATCTTCCAAAAAATGGTTGAGGTTACCAAAAATCTCTAACCTCAGGAATTATGTTTTTTTGTTTAGTTATTTCAGTAACTAAAAGCTTTTAGTAAAGAATAATTCGTGTTCCGTAATATGTTGTTTTGTTGTTCATCTTTTGAACTGAAACTGAATCTTCATAAAAGTATAAATAATTTCCCAATTTTTCTGCATACCAACCAATTGGTGACTGCTGCTCTGTAACACACATCAGTAATTATGTATTAGCATCACTGTAACAAAATTAGTGCCATGTATATCGTACCTTAATATCTAAACAATAAAGATTCTAACATTTTTTTATGAAAAAAGAAATGGAGGGAAAATGTTGTGATTTGCATGGCGATAATTTGGCTGTGGTGATGCTAATATTTAAGTACACAGATAACAAATATTTGTCCATGTGAAAAGCTGTCTGTGTCTAGATATAATCCACTCTGTTTTAAAGATAGACCCTTAACTTTGTTGATAACAATTGCTAATACTAATCGAATTATGAATTGCAAAAATACTCCCATCATTATCAACACTTTGTGGTAGTTTTCTGCTGCAAAATCCGTGTTTATATTGGAATTTTCCTGGCGTATTCGATTAAAAATACCTTCAGCCTCTCATTGCATTGAATTTCAGCTGTGTCAATTGATGCACGTTTAAAGTTAAATATTTCATTAGCATTTTTTTTTATTTTTTCCTTTTCTTTTTGTTTCTGATTTTTCTTTTTTTTCATGTTTTGAAATTTTATATGTTTTTGTTTAAATTTTCTTTTCTTTTTAAGTGTAGTTTTAAGTTTTTAAGAAATTTTAAATGCTTTGTTTGGATTTTTTTTCTTTTTAAGTGCAGTCAATTGGCTTCACTAGATAAAAATAATGCCTTGTGGGAAATCAAACTTAGGTTGTCATACTTGCAAGGCAAAAGTACTACAATGAGTTTAATTGCACATCAAACTGAGAAAGAATGGATATCAGCAAACGAGAAAAGCAGACAAAGAATGTCACAAACACAGGCTGAGGGTGCAGCAAAGCAACATGCAGCCAGACTTGAGGAAGCACATTTGCGAGCACATCATTCGTGTTTTACAACATCAGAAAAATGTTAACCATAAACAGCACATCTGCGTCAAACATGACTTTGTGGTGAGCAATCACATAATAACAGTCAACTTGCATTCCGGTACAACCCAGTGGAAGATTCTAGGTTCAGGCAGCATGTTCTCATTTACGCAATGATGGAAGTGTATCCATATTGCAATGTTCTGGAATTTAAGGGAGAAACCAAAGGAATGTTTTGTACCACTGAAAAAATTAAACTGCCTCAACTCAGAGAACAGAGCCATTACAAATTTTGCTTGCTAGATATACTGCGGAATCAAAACATTTCCTATATGACATCAGGAAATACAATTCATGTTTCCAAGTGACATTGTTTGGATAAATGGGCATTTGTGAACACACCTCTGATTTAATAAAAATATCCATAAGCATTGTAAAACTAACCCAATTCCCTCAATGAATCCAGAGTGGAGCCATTTCAAATTATCTTCAAACTTGAGGTCGCCACTTTAAAGACAATGTAAATAAATTTAGGTTCATAACATGTCATAAGGACAAAAATAAGCTGTAATAACTTCAAGCATTAGGTTAACAAATTATAAATATCAGTTTAGGAAAGTTTTTCGTATATATATTTATACATTTTTTTTACAAAAGATCATACGTGCAATGCAAATAATTAACATACTGAAAATATGTCCTTTCTGTTAAACAAGACTGAGCCACAGCAACGCGTGGCAGGATACAGCTAGTATATATATATATATATATATATATATATATATATATATATATATATATATATATATATGTGTGTATATGTGTATGTGTATGTGTGTGTGTGTGTGTGTGTGTGTGTGTGTGTGTGAAGTAGAAAGCGCTATTGCAAGCCCCCGTAGCATCCCCCAGCAGATAGTTTTGAAAGGAAACCAGAGGGCAATGTCCCCGACGGGAAAAGGAGCAGCGAGAGAAGGAACATGAGAAACGGAGAATACGTTTAGACCGCAAGGGAAGCAGACGCATATCGACAGAGCCGTTATATTTCTTTAAAAATAATGAAAGCCAATTAGGCAACAATGTTTAAATGTTCATTTAATTAATTAATTGTTATTCTACATTTTTATTTATTCTTATTTTAAAAATAAACAGATTATTCTGTCAAAGGAGTTTACGAATTAATCCCAGTAACAACATAACATTTGGGAGTTCGGCCTCAAATTAAATTAAATTAATTAAAAACCCCTAGAAAATACGACGAGTCAAGACTGGTGGACCACGCACGCTTCAACAACGGAACCAGCAACGCAAGCCACAACGACGAAATCATCAACGGCGAGTCCATTCCAATTTACTCCTTTATTGTTCTGAAGATATTTATTTACGATGGTCTGTCTAGAGGAAATTGCTGCTATTGCGAACATATTAAAGACGGCCTCTGCTTCAACGGTGCAACTTCTGCACAAAATTGTAAATGGCGAACCTTACAGTAAATCTTTTAGGAAAGAGTTAAAAAAATTCGCGGGTTTCCCACAAAATTACGACATTGAAGCACGAAAGGATAAAATTTTAAAGGACTTTACGAAAACTGAACTTATTACCGTATGCACTATATTAGGACTGAATTGCGCGGGAAGCGCCAAAGAATTAAGCGAGCATATATTTAAAAATTTATCAGACCTTACATCTTTAAAAAATAATTTTACCGAACAATTGACGGATGACGAAGACTCTGCGCCCTTTTCGCTAGAATCTACGAACGACGCGAATAAACAACCCCTCACCCCGCCAATTTTTCAATCTCCCTCTCCACAGGATGTTTTTGCTCCCCTCCTTCAAACACAATGAAATCAAAGCCAAAGAGGGAACGAGGAGAATGCATTTTTGTTAAAGGACCTTTTTTCAACTATGAGGTCGTTTACGGGAAATGATAATTACAGCGTTAAAGCTTTTTTTCGCGACGGGGAAGAAAACTTTATTTTTATCTCACACATATCTGATTTGCAAAAAATTATTTGTGTTAAACGTTTGCTTCAAGGTCCTGCAAAGACTTTTACCCAAACTCTCCATAACATATTAACGTATAGCTCTCTTAAAGCTGCATTAATTGAAGAATTTTAAGATTTATTTTGTTCTTGCGACATACACAAGGAAATGCAAAAACGGAAATTACGCCCTACGGAATCTCTATTTGAATATTTTTTGGCCATGCGTGAAATTGCTTCAAAAGCACACTTTCGTTTAGACGATCAAAGCCTAATTATGTATTGTATAAGTGTTATATCTAATTCTAACCATAATAAATTGATATTATATGCATGTAAAAGTATTTCAGAATTTAAAGAAAAGTTGAAGATATATGAAAAGGTTTTTATGCAAAATAATTCTTATAGTATTGATATTAAAAATAAGCGTACAAATGTTAAGCAGTATGTTTTTCCTGCATCTAATAAAAATATGTGTTCTGATAATAAGTTTCATAAAAAAAGGTCAATTTAATGATGCTACTGCTAATAAGAGTAATGTACGTATACGTTGTTATAATTGTGGATTATTTAATCATACCTCTAATGAATGTTACCATAAAAATAAAGGTTTAAAATGTTTTAATTGTAACCAATTTTGTCATAAAAGCTCTCAGTGTGTATTTAGAAAACCTGATGTTAAACATGATGTTGTTAATGAGGTTGTTAGTGAAGTTGTTAATGAAATCAATTCCTCATCAGAAATGCGTAAAACTGTTAAAATAAATGGCTATGATTTTGATGCTCTTATTGATACGGGTAGTACTATATTACTTTAATACGCGAAAGTGTTCATCAAATTCTTGGAAGACCGACGTTAAATCCAGCGAAAATAATTTTAACCCTCTGAGTGGATGACCCGCTAATTGAATTTCACTTCGAAAGTGGTCTACTTTTTCAAAGCTAGCGGTAGCCAAAATGTTTCGATAAATTTCGCGAACTGCTTCAAAAACGCACGGCAGTTTAATGCCTTCCCCTGTTGAAACTGCAGGATGTCCTGAAATGGTTTTGCAGGGGATGATTTTATTGCTTTTTGGTCTCTGTGTTCTTCGAAACGGGAGGTTTCTCATTCACAGCTGTGGCCTAGGGCGAGGATTGTGAAATGGACATTTTCTCCACTTCACGGCCAACTGAGACTTCACCCAATTTATTGCAAATATATATTTGATATATTTGGAAAACTTGCTAAATTTCTGATCTAAAAACCAATTAGGTTTTAAGAAATTTTAATTTTCTGAGTTTTGATTTTAAATTCGGTTTCATTTTAAAGCATTTTTGCATTCCTAAATTGAATTAATTAAAAATATTTTTTAACACAATCCAATATTTCGTGTGAAATGGCTATTAACTACAATTTTAATTTTTAAAATCATTTCTGTTTGCTCATGTTTTTAAGTTTTTGAGTTTTCTCACATTTACTTAATTAAGATTGATTTAAAGACCAATATATTTTTTGACACATACATTGGTGTGCAAAAATTAAAGACGAATTCGAAAAATTAGCATATCAGCTGAACGAAGAGGCAGAGCGGACAGAAAGACCAATCAGGAGATTAAGTAAGGTGATGTACGGTAGCACATGTGCAAATATGCAGGTAGATGTAATGGGGGAGCGTCTGAGTAGTATAAAGCATGTTGTCGGTGTAAGATCAGTATTTCTGGCAAAGAGATTGCACGCCGTATAGCAGTTAAAATTACACCGAGTTGCTGCCTCAGCGAGAAATGGCGAATAATCAATCTGTTAGACGACATCTGGATGCTTTTACCCGAGATCGAATCATTGGGAAGTTGGAGGAAGGCCGCAGTGTGACAAGTGTGGCTGCAGAGTTCGGAATTGCTCACAGCATCGTTTCACGACTTTGGAGACAATTTCAAACTACAGGAACAGCTATCCAGGGGTTCAGTAGTGGTCGTCCACGAGGAACCACACCCGCAGATGACCGGTACATTGTCTTACAGGCCAGAAGAAACAGGCGGCAGACATCGGGAGAAATCGCTAGACACACGATACAGGCGACTGGACGACCGATATCGCGTTTTACCGTGGCCAGAAGACTGCACGGTGGTGGTATGTTTGCACGACGCCCTGTACGGTGTGTACCTTTAACGCCTGCCCATCGGAGAAGGCGTTCTCTGTGGTGCCGGGAACTCCGGAATCGAATAGACAATGAATGGGGACGAGTACTCTTTACAGATGAGAGCAGATTCAGTTTGAGTAGCGATTCTCATCGCGTACTCATTAGGAGAGAGCGGGGAAGCCGCAATCATCCCTCGAACATCATTGAAAGGGACAGGTATGGAGGTCGCGGTGTTCTCGTTTGGAGAGGCATCATGCTTGGTAGTCTTACAGACCTTCACATCTTCGACGCAGGTTCAGTCAACGGGACCCGTTATTGTAACGAGATTCTTCTTCCATATGTGCGTCTTTTTAGAGGCGCTATGGGTCTGCAGTTCCTTTTCATGGACGGCAATGCACCATGCCATCGCATAGTAGCTGCCGAACAGCTCTTAGAGAGTGAGGATATTGATCGTATGGATTGGCCGGCACGATCTCCGGATCTCAATCCCATCGAGCATGTATGGGATTTTCTAGGCAGACGCTTGGCAGCTCGTACCTTCCCACCAGTAACGATTCGGGAGCTTCGATTGGCGCTGCAAGACGAATGGGCAGCAAGGCCTCAACAACTCTTTGACACCCTCATTCTCAGCATGGGCAGACGCTGTGAAACCCGCCTAGCAGTCAGGGGAGATCATATCCCCTACTAAAAACCGGATGTACCTTGCTGGACACCCATCACAGGCATGTTTCGGCCTTCAGTCGCATTGCGCTCCATGCTACTTTTTCAATAAAGCTTCTTTTTATCCTTCTCATTTCTCTTTTAATAAGTGTTGCTTACATATTACACATGTCCTTACGTATTGGGGATCTTACGGTATTAAATGTGTTGATTTGGAATGCTTTTGTACAAAGTTATATTGAAAAAACCATCTCGTCCTTAATTTTTGCACACCAGTGTAGTTTATATAATTTAAAAGCTCTATACTTTGTCTTCATCAATTTTTTCCCTTTGAAAAATGCCATGACCAAAATGTACGCAGGGTACTGTGAGAAATAATACTCGAAAAGGATGGAATATGACTGAAAATGGTAAATCTAAAATGCAGCCTTTTCAGGTAATACACTGCTGGACAATTGCTAAGGACGGATCACAAATTGCTATGTAGCATAACATTAAGCGAGACATGAGGTCTAGTAGGATAAAATATAGTTGCCACAATGTTCACACATTAGAATAAAGAATATTTATTGTTCTGGAAAGTACAAAAGCTGTGAAACATCTGAAAGAAAAAAAAATGTTCATTTGATCTGCGTACGGAGAAATTGAACAATGCATCTAAAAGTCAACAGGCACCTTAAAGAAAGGTATCAGTGTGGGATATGTCCACCGTGAAGTGTGATGCAACATTCCACACGTCGTACCATACTTTGCACAACATTATCCAGCAGCTGTTGAGGCAATTTATCCCATTCCTCTGTGAGTGCACGGATGAGGGTGTTCTTGTTTGTCGGAGGATGGTTTCGACCAGCAACTTGCCTCCCCAAAGCATCCCACACATTTTCAATGGGGTTTAGATCTGGAGAACGCGCTGGCCATACGAGACGTTGAATACCATCGCTGTCTAGACAATCCTGAACAGCGAGTGTTCGATGACATGTTGCGTTGTCGTCCATAAAAACAAATTTATCACCCACAGCACCACGAAAAAGGCGAACATGAGAAGTAGAACTTCATCAATGTATCGTTGGCCCGTCATAGTCCCATTCGCAACCACATGTAGGCGCGTGCGGCCATTGATCATGATGCCGGCCCACACCATGATACTGCATGTCGGATATCGGTCCTTTTCCTGGATATTTTCTGGACGATAAGCAGTACCACTCTCGCGCCAGATCAGTTGGCGTCTACAATCCGATGACAGACTGAACCTACTCTCTTCTGAGAATAGTACGCATGCCCAGTCCTGTTCAGTCCAATTGTGATGCTCACGACACCATTGCAAACGGGCAGTACGGTGCTGTCTGGTCAATGGGACACACACAACAGGTCTGCGTGCGTATAGTCCTCCTTCCCTCAAACGTCTTGCAACAGTTTTTCGAGAGATCTGCTTTCCTGAGGCAGCAAGAAACTGATTTGCCACCTGCTGAGATGTGGTGCGCCTGTTCCTTTTTGCTGATAGGACGATATATCTGTCTTCTGCAGGCGTCGTACTTCTAACACGACCTCCCCCGTGCCGTCTACTACACATTCCAGTAGTTTTAAATGACTTCCCCAGCCGTGAAACAACGCTGTGAGCGATGTCGAACTCCCTGGCAACATCTGTTATTTTTCGCCCTTCTTCGATCTTTCCAATAATTCGGCCACGCATAAAATCATCTATGTCATGTCGGGAAGACATGCCAAAACTTTTAAGTTCGTCTATTAAATCTTTCCTGTAAAATTTTGACTTGAAACAACAACTGTCCACACGCGTCAAAACCTTTAAAGCTCTTTTGAACGCTATCACGTGATGACCAGACGTGGAAAAAAAATTTGCATACTCATACTTCTTACTAATATCCCGCACTTATTCTAATTTTCCACATTTTGCTTCCTTTCATTTTGTGGTTGCTATGGATGATAGTGTTATCCGTCCTTAGCAATTGTCCAGCAGTGTATTACAATTAGACTAGAGAATACAAATGTTGCAGAATGAACTAAATATTTCCCTGATGTACCACAAACTACATTATAATAAATCTATTGTAGTACTACACTGCAGTATTTTAAAGTCATGCAACAAAAACTTAAACTTGCTTAACTGACACGATGGGGAACTGAGAAAAAAATAGATATTATTTACAAACTTGGTGATTTCTGGATTACGTTTGTATAACTACTAATTTCTATATTAATATTTTGCATTTAAAACTCTTGTGAATATATAAGGTTCTGATAAAAGTGAATAATTGATCAAATTAACAGTTGTTATCAATGTTATGTCTTAGAATATTTTGAATTAAAAAAGATATTTCAGTCATATTTATTTCAAGTAGAATTTTCATGTAAAGCATAAGTTGGATAGTAACAGATTAAAAAATTAAAGCTTTACAGGCATTGCAATTTTTTTTATGCCTTTACAAATTTTAAATATGTTTTTCTCAGAATTTTAATTTTGAATATGAGAGTGTTTTCTAATCCCTAAGGCGTTTTTCCTGTTCAAGATAGAGTCTTGAAATATCTTGTAAATGTTCCCTTACATATGTTTTATAAAAGTTCATATGGATTTAGGTCTGAGAGCTCTAGTTATTTTTTAAAAATATCTTAATGTTAATATTTAAAAAAAATTGGGTTTTTTCCAGGTTTAGCCATAAAAATAATTATTAAAATTCAACAAAGAGATATATTTTAAATTTTATACTTTTTGTTTCCAATAATCTAAGAAATATTAATCACTTACAATAATTAAATATTTTTAATAATTTAACATTTTATAAAAGTTTCAAAAATTTTAAAACTGTTCAATGCTTTAAAATTGTGAAATAATGGCTTGTCAAACTAACCTATTATTTTCAGAATCAATATAATAGTATAATTTGAATATAAAACAAAAATTAATTTTACTGTGACAAAACTGTTTAAGACTTCTACTCATACTGTAAAAAGAATGAAGGATAAATATATAACATAGTGGCAGTCAAAACACATTCATAATATGTTAAAATCCTGTCCCGATACACATTTCAATGCATTTTCCAAACTGTAGCTAAAAACGATTATATGTTTATTGGGCCAGAAATTATTTATATTTAGATATATTTTTCCTTATTAAGTACATAATGAATAATGGCAAGATAATTTGTAAAATCCTGAAAGATTTTAATGAAGAAAAAAGCCAGACATAATTTTTGATAGTTAGAAATTTAATTATATAATACACAAATATGCATGTTTTAAAAGAAATAAGTTGGCTAAAAAAATGAAATTTACTAAAAATTTCCTGAATAAAGTAAATCAGATTTCATCCTCAAATACATATAATTGTAAGAAAAGGTTTTATTCAATTTACAATTAATTACAAAAAACCTTTTATAAAAAAATAATTTTAGCAGGTATAAATAGCAAAAAATATCAAAGAAGTATGAGAAAGACACATACATGTCGTTTACAGAAATGTCACAGTGTGATATTTTTCGAAACACGGCACTGCACACAGTCCAACATTACAGTCTTTACATTGAAAACGAGTTTTTGATGTTTAACGACTAAATCGTAAATATAAGAAACAACAGTCAAATATCACGAGTGCAGACGGCGCTCGCTGATATTTGAGTGAGAAAATTACAGCAGCATAAAATGCGACCTTGTTTGAATTATATCTAATGTGCATATTTGGAACTGTTTAGCGTACTCGAATTAACTCAAGTGCACACGTCAAGGGTTTATATTGCATTCTAAGTCAACACGGTGGCTACTGACGAGCGACTACGTAATTTTGAACCGCGGTTAAGTGACGAGGACGATACCTGAGCTGATAAATCCTCTTCCAAACTTCCACATCACACCAACGTGAGGACTTTTGACCTCGACGTGTTTAACGTGCATCAGCTCCTCTTCAACGCTAAACTTTTGTGGTACCAGGGCTCGCACACGTGACACGAGTTCATAACCATGACCATCAGGCTACCGTGGCCGCAAAAGAAATAGCAAGTTTAAAAGAAATGTAATGGAGAAGTATATTTGAAGAAATAACTTCAAAACTTAACGAAAAACCAAAATATCAAAATTTATTTTAGGAATAATAGTGAATATAACTTCGTACACCTAAAACCACTTTACGCAGTGTATTTTGAAAGTGAACGTTTCCCCTTTTAGAGAAACTTACTATAATTATGTCAAATTCCTTTCATTTTGCTCTAAGGGGATCCCCGAAACAACGTAATTTTTTGATACACAAAATTACTTATGGTTGAATCTAATACAATTCCCTACAAAATGAATGAAAACCCTTTTTTATCATATAAATTGTGTTTGAATAGGAGATGGTTAGTTAATAAGTACATTTAAAACGTGTCGGCAATCTATGGACCTGTGGCACGTGGTACAATTCTTAGTGGCACTCAGCACTACTCTACAAATTTGTCAATTCTTGAGTGGATGGAAGTTGATAATAGACCTTATTTGACAAACATCTTCTGAGTTATGGACATTTATGGAACTACAAAATAATCTGAAAGATAATTCTAAGGATAAATTTACAGCTATTTTGTAAATAATTGAGTGTTATTGCTAGGGGATTTAATTGTTGAAAAAAGAAAGTTGCATGTATTCTGCTTTCCACTTATGATTCGGCATATCAAAGTAAAAAATCTTTCCTAATATGAAAAATATTTCGACTCCGCAAAGAAATTGTTTAACAACTGAATGCTCAGAATCGTGTCATGCATTATACCCCTGGTTTTGTGATATGAAAGAAGAGTCGTGAAAGAGTTAATTCGCACTACAATTTTTATTTAACTGTAATGAAGGGAATCATTTATATTTCACTTTGTCTATTTCTTATTTAAGTAAATATGTTGGAAACATACATTCTTATAATTTTTTTTTTTTTTATCTTTGTTGAAGAAATAGTAACATTTCATATTGTTTATTTTTATGTTAATAAATGTATTTTATTGATCCATAATTAATATAAAATAAAACTGTAAATCTAAATTATTTACCTCTATTCTTTAAATCTGCAAATATTACCGTAAGAATCGAAAGATTTCAAAAATTTCCTACAATGTGGCACGCTGAATGATACTGACAGATTGGTTTGGCACGTCTTAGCTACACAGTTGCCGCCCCTGATTTAAAATGTTGGGTAAGATAACCATTATATTTCTAAAAGTTTATAAATATACAAAAGGAGAGTATTTTGGCAATACATGTTTTAAAAGGAGTAAAGTTTACGAGAACGAAATATAAAAGTGCGTTAAAATTATTGGTACTCTATCAACCGTACTTCTTTATATATATATATATATATATATATATATATATAAGTACGGTCGATAGAGTACCGTAAGCTACCAACTCGTGACAATGAATTGGAAATTAAGTTCACAATTCATTGTTATTAAAATATATAAAATTTTACCATGACTTATTTTTGTATTTGTTATTTTTATATTCCTTACTGAGAGAGAGAGAGAGAAAGCAACAAATGGGAGTTCATTACCTGCCAAAACTGCAGAGGCCTGGTTGTTTACTCCACAAGCTCCTAACTTATGCTTACTCTGCCCTACTAAGTAAAAATGCCGTCTTCTGCTCGTCAAGATCATGGAATTGCAGATATTGTTTTCCATATATTTTCAATATTAGTTTTCTAACTTCTATATCAGCCTTTTAATAGTCTACACTCCTGCAAAAAAGTCTGAATTCAAAACTATAAAAACTTATTATTCCCAACAATGTCATTTATACCTTTATTTTTTATAATCTATGAATGCGTTAAACTATTAATTTGTTATCGCGACTATTTAATATTAAATGCGAAAAAAAAACGAATAAGTTTCAAACTGAAACTTAAATTGAATTTTTCAAAAATTGTCATCGATATTCTCATAACTTTTACATATTGTCATTTTAGCATATCACACATCTATCTTCTATGCAAAAATCTATTATAAGTTCATCAAATGTTTCAGCATATTTTTACTCATAACATGCAGTTTTCAACCACATTGTGAGGCCGCGGTAGCCTAATGGTCAAAGTAACGGACTCGTAGCTGGCGTGTCATGAGTTCGACCCCAGCGCCACTGAAGATCCGCCGTGTAAGGGAGCGATGCTCAAGCGTCATCCTCGTCACTTGACCATGGTTTAAAATAACGAGGTCCGTCACCAAGTGAGTGAATATTAACGTCGCACTGTTCAGCTACACGAGGGCTTTTAGTGATGGACCTCGTAATTTTGAAGCATGGTCAAATGACGAGGGCAACACCTGAGCTGGCGCCCCCTCTCCTAACTACCACACCTCACCAACGAGAGGACATTTCAGCTCTCGGTAGATTTAACGTGCATCGCTGCCCTACACGGCGGGTCTTTTGTGGCACTGGGCTCGAACTCGAGACATGCCAACCATGATTGGATACCTTGACCACCTGGTACCCCGGCCACAGGTCCATCGCCAAAAGCCCTCAAGTAGTTGAGTAGAGAAGAGAGAGAGTGCGACTTTAATATCCCCTCACTTAATTAAATTATATGAAATTTAAGGAATACTTGAAAAAATATTAAAGTCGAATATATATATATATATATATATATATATATATATATATATATATATATTAAAAATTAATCTAATGATAATTTTAAATATCCAAAGAATTATTAGTATTTATAGTAAATACATGTTTTTCAACTGAGTATGTGAGACACGCAGAATTTCAGTGGAGCTAATACAAAATTCCTAGTTTTGCATGGTTAAGATTATAAAAATGTCCAAATTTTAATAACCTTTTCTTCAGTCAACCACTAATGGAACATGAATGATGAGGGATTATGCATAAATATATATTTTTTTAACTTGAATTTAAAAAGGATCTTTATATTTATTTATATGCGCAAATGTTAACTGTAAATTTGTCCAGATGCTTTTAAATACTCTTTATTTGAAGATTCCAGTTCAAAAATATAAGCTTGTAGTTAAAGTTCTCTCTTTGAATGAAATTAATGTTCAGACATTCAAAATTCAAATATAATTTGTTATCTGAACAATACAAAACAAGGGATTCTATGTAAGATGCCCTGAATATCTGGCTTTAAAATTATGAAAAACTAAAAAGATTTTTAAATAGGGTTTTTTAACAATGCATAAAATTTTTTTGCAAATAATGTAATACAGAAGCTTAAAAATTATTCATGTTTAGAAGTGTCCGAAATTTTAAAAGATTTTAAATTTTGAACCTTTTTTTTAATTTTTTTGACACATAACAAAATAATCATTTTTAAAAAAAATCCCTGGAAGTATTGATTAAAATAAGAAAAATGAAACAGTAAATTATCCTCAATGTTTTAATATATAATTTGAATTTAAATACTACAGATATTTTTTAAAAACTTAGACATACATTATAAAAACTTAATTCTATTTGAGAATTTTAAGGTAAAGAAAAAAATGAGAGTTCTCAACTCGTTGACTTGCTATTTGTGTACACTTTAGGGTTTAAAGAAATTCTTCCCAGATTTTACGATTGCCACAGGAACCGGTCTCCCCGTGAGCCATAAAACTTCCCCTCAATGCCCATTGTGTCTCCCCGACCGTCTCTAATTATCTTTCAAGATCGTAAACCTTTAAAGTGGGAAAAGAATTTGGAAAAACTCGACTTTAACGTTTTTGAACACATTACTTGAAAGGGAAAAAATCTGTTTGGTTCATTTTTGGTGAGTCCCCGGCCTTACGAAAAATTCAGTGTGGTCCGTTTTCGAAGCCTCTCTAGTAGGGCGGAAAAGTCCATACTGTCCGTTTGGAGGGTTAACTTCTTTCGTTAAGAGTGAAATTAAAACCTTTGGATCTTTTAAATCCACTATTGATTTTGATGATAGCAAATTTATGACGGACATTTATGTTATTAACAATTCGCAAACAACTATTGATGTAATTATTGGAACTGATGTTTTAAAACAAACTGAATTTAAAATTAGTGCAAATGGTATAGAATTAATACCTAAGAAAAAGGATCACTTTATTAATTTAATTAATGTATCTAAGGCACATAACCAATCGGAATTAAAAGATAATGCCCTAGAAGTATTACAACTAAAATTAAAAAATGCAGAAGATAAATGTAAAAATTTAGAAATGCACGTATGTAACACATCTACATTAACATTAAAAAAAACGGTGTTATTAGATAAATTGTATAAATTAGAAGAATCAAATTTAGAAAAGGTTGACAAGTTAGTTAAACTTGAAAAAAGTACGAGATCTTGCAAGAAACATTTAAAATTACAGAAAAGCGACTTGTTGAGAAAGAAATTCAATGTAAATCGTTCACAGAAAAAATACTCATCGTAAACGCACTAACGGAATCAAACGATAATCCTAAAACATCGATGTCAACTAAAGAACGAGAAATTAAGCCTAGCAAGCGCAAAACTAAGAAGCTAAAGTCTAGTGGAAGAAATGCTAATAAAACAAGTGATAGTGATGAGAATCAAGCCCTTGCCAAAGCGAAAAACGATTTGATTAGACAGATTGATTTCCTTAACTCCATCATTTTGGATACGAAGTTGAAAGAGCCAAACAAGAGTAAAGTCCACTTCGTTAAAAAAACGCAAACAACACATATGTAAAAAAGACTAACCAGTGACAATCAAAAGAACCCAGTTCGGAACACGACTCAAATTACGATCCAATTTCTACGGACCCTACCTAATTAAGGCCATCAAACCCCATGATAGATATGAAGTGGAAAAGGTTGGTCAACACGAAGGCCCTCATCTTACATCTACAGCTGTTGATTTCATGAAGAGGTTGTCAACCGCTGATGCCTGACGATTTTACGACTGCAATTTGAGTATTCCCCACTGTGACTCTCTGTGAACAGAACTTTGAATAACGAACTGAACTCCTTTTTCTCTTTCCCTTTTTATAGCTTCTTTTTTGTGAATAGCTGTTAGCAGCAATGACGACCCACTTCCAGAAAAACAACATCTGTGTGAAGTACTAGAAAGCATCGCCCTTAATATTTTTTTCTTTTCACTGTTTTCAATTTTTGTTTTATAGGTTTGCTTACAACATTTTGGATTTTCTTTCGCTGTGGTCAGCTCATTTTCAGGATGGCCGATTGTGAAGTAGAAGGCGCTATTGCAAGCCCCCGTAGCATCCCCCAGCAGATAGTTTCGAAAGGAAACCAGAGGGCAATGTCCCCGACGGGAAAAGGAGCAGCGAGAGAAAGACCATGAGAACCGGAGAATACGTTTAGACCGCAAGGGAAGCAGACGCATATCGACAGAGCCGTTATATTTCTTTAAAAACAATGAAAGCCAATTAGGCAACGACGTTTAAATGTTCACTTAATTAATTAATTGTTATTCTACATTTTTATTTATTCTTATTTTAAAAATAGGCAGATTATTCTGTCAAAGGAGTTTACGAATTAATCCCAGTAACAACATAACACACACACACACACACACACATATATATATATATATATATATATATATATATATTGTTCAAGTTTTTTAATAATTTAATCTTACAAAAGAATGGCTAACTTAATAGTTTGAGAATAGATTAGAAAAATTATGTACTTATTTCGCAATTTACATTCAATAAAAAGAAAAAAAAGTGTCTACATAGGTAAAATTAACTTATTTTTTTTCTTGAAAATTCTTTTAACAGTTTGAAGCAATATAAATTAAATATTTAGCAATTACAGACTAGTTCATTTATTGTTAAACAAAATTATCACAATATATTGCGACTACAAAACAAAACCATCATAATAAATGTAACTACGTTATATTTTAATTTCGAGCTATTGCTGTTAGATCCTTTATGTATGGTAAATAATTAATGAAAGTACTCAAAAGCTCATTAATGTTTTGCATTTTAAATGACCTACTATCGTCCTTTATAAGCGACTAAGGAAGTTATTTTTATATGAGAGGCAAATAATATTTTTTTCATTTGAATAACAATGTCAATCGAAAAGGTTTAAAAAGATTACAGTACATTCAAGCTACGAAAACACACATACTTAAAAATGTTAATCAACATGAAAATATTCTACGAAACTTATGACATTAATATTTATGTATAAATAAATACATAAAATAGAAAAAGAGCAAATGTAGCAAAATAATTTTTTCTTTTCACTTTATCTTACGCGATGATCAAAATTCCTGGACATTAAATAGCTAAAAAAGAATTTGAAAATGAAAGAATTACCTTTTGGTTGTCCTACTTTGTCTTGTCTGTTTAAGTACAGGGAACTAAAAGAATTAGTTCCGAACTCAAATTGACACAAGATTCCCTCAGTTTTCTTCGAAAAAGTGTCTTTTTCTCAGGGTTATCCTGCCCCTTTCTTTTAGTTCATAAAACTTGACCGTGCTTTTCATCACTTTTGTTGAGACTAATCTCTGCCCAAATCTTTCGCTTTCAATAGTACCGGAATTCACGTATACAAAACAGTAACACTAATAGGGAATCAGTTGAAATAGAAGGAACCGGATGCCGAAATTCTTCTTTATCACCCCCTCTCCCTTCTCCCATGGGACCAGCGTCGGGAAACACGGATTTAAATACTAATGAATACTCGTTAAAAAAAAACTTTAGGACTCCACAGAAAACGTGGATATTTTGCATACACATTTTTAATTTTTTTTCCTTCGAATTTTTATTCTGACTCGTTTATTTTCCTGATAAACTAGTTAATTTTATAGCCAGTTTGCCGCCTCCTAAGGTTGCCACCCCAGGCAGGGGCCCAGCTTATCCCCCCCTAGCGCCGGCCCTGGCGGTTGACATTATCCCGCTCATTGTGAGTTCAAGCAGCAATTTTTCCTATCTCTATATGATAAAAAAAATTCGAGTAGTTGTGAGTAAGGTTTCTGATTTCCCGGTAAATTCCATTCCCGGAAATTTCGGGGGAATTCCTGGAACATAATAAACATTCCCGAAAGTACATCAAAATTTTGAAAAATTTAAAAACAAATTATTTTTAATTGAAATTAATTTATAATGATATAAAGTAAGGATACATATAAATTGCAAAGTTTATACTCATTTATACATGTAGCAAAAAATACAAAACATTTTAAATATATTAATCATTCCTTTTTAAAGTGAATAACCATAAGCAATCTACGCTTTTATCGCTCAGTCTTGTTGTTTTTATTATGTCAACCCTGTTGCAGAAAATGATCTCAGCTGATGTCTGAGGAATTGTTTTCAAAGCCTCACCCAATTTCCTGTTTAAGGATCAATTTTCAATTTATGACAATCCCC
>BMAU01002797.1:20000-34531 GCA_019973935.1 Trichonephila clavipes | reverse complement strand
TTAATAATAAATTAGTAATCATTTAAATAATAAATTAATAATTTTAAAAATAAACTAATGCTTTCAATAATAAAAGTAATAATTTTAAAAATAAACTAATGCTTTCAATAATAAATTAATAATTTTAATCATAAATTAAAAATTTTTAAAAATGAATTTCAATAATTTTAATAATAAATTAATAATTTTTTAATAATAAATTTTTATTAATTAATTTTAATTATTAATTATTTTAATCAGCAATATTTTAAAAAAATTAAAACAATAATTATTTAAAATAATTTTAAGTGTAATTAATTATTTTAAATAATTTTAAATAATAATTATTTTAAATAATTTAAAAATAATAATGGTTTAAGTAATTATGAATAATAATTATTTTAAATATTTTTTTAATAATAATTTTAAATAAAATTTAAGCTCAAAACTAAAATAGAATAAATTTGTTTTTTAATTGTTTTATTTTATAAAAATACAAAATAGTTACATCAAAAAAGGATTTAATATTAATAAACCTTTCATACATGTAAGTTTATTTGAGGGGTCACTCTCACGCAGCATTTTCCCCTATCTCCCGGTAGTGTTAAAAATGACCAAGTTTAAGGAACATTTTTTAAAAATTGGCTGGTTGTACAGTCATGAATTTTTTTGTGTATTCATTGTATTGTTTTTATTATTTTCAGATGGGAGCATTTTTCCAAATTTTGATTAGTTTTTTAAAAAAAAATTCAGATGTGGAGTAACACGTCAAAAATGCTAAAAACGATGAAAATTCTTGTGTATTTAATCCATAAATATTTTTTGAATAATTTTTTTGACAAAACCTCTCATTAAAATATTTATTTGTATAGTGTTAACATATGTGCAAAGTTTCAAGGCTGTAAAATAAGTTTTTTCAAAAATGTTCCTTATGTGTTGAAATTTACACTTTTGAGAAATAGTGAGATTTTAAAGTAAACTCACCATTAACTAATGCATACCAGAACTATAACTTGATTGTTAGTGTCATCTGCAAGATCCATGCATCTTCTTGCTCACATTTTTAATTGTTTGTTTTTAATTCTGGCTTCTTTGGTTCATTGTAAAACTGACTATTCTGCTTTCCCTAATACACGGGATGATCTACTTTTGCAATGCCTTCGACATTGGTAAAATCTTCAGGTGTTGATTGTTTAATCACATCTAAAACTTTCTTTAATTTGGTAATGAAGCTTTGATTATATAAGTATATAGCTTCATGTACTATAGTTTTTGAAGTTCCCATCAGACAAATACAGTTTTTGGAAATTTATACACCAAAACTATTTCCCGCTTTCTACCAATATTTTGAGTTTTATTAAGCAAGCATCCAGATAAATATTCAAGATTAGTGACCTCAAAATACTTTGTTTATGTAATTCCTAATTACAATAGGTAAGTCGTGTTTATGCTTGTATGTGTAACCTTTCAGTATGTGGGACATATTAAATCTTACACCACAAGTCACATCCCATGGGGCATAAACCGTGTCGTAGATTCAAACATGTGAACATTTTATCAAAAATTATAGCTCCACATAGCTTTTTGCCTTATGGCTGACAAATTTTCCCGGAGTTGTTTTGAACAGCCAAAACATAGCAACTTTTGCAATTTTGTTTATTTCAGCATCTGTCAAGCTCATTACGGCATCCTAGAGATTTTTTGTCTTTAAGCTTTCTGTCTTTTAATCTTAATTTTAAGGCCCTAAGTCATGTCCCCATCATTTTCTCAACATGTGATTAACACATTCTAATTGTTCAATATTGACATATATTTAGATTCCCAAAACTGATTTGTATGCTTTATAGTTCCCATATAGTCCAAATATTGTGCATATTTCGTAAATTGTGTAATGTCTGCGAGCGATGAGAGATACAAAAAAAAAAAAGTGCACCTCTTCAACTTCCATTCCCCCTACTATTTTCAATGTAACTAGCCGAACACTCATTGCCATGTACATCGCTGTTAAAATTACAGAAACATATCTGCGATAATATTTTAGCATCAAACAACTTTCCCAGTGTCCAAAAACTAACTGCCGTAACAACAATTCTCATTTAGGAAATATATAGCTTATTTTTAGCCAGGTACCATTGATAGCCACTCGGTACATTTGGTTATCCATCATTAAATATTGTTTCGGCAGCAGCTAAAGCCATAGAAACTTTGGTTACTTTCTCTGTCACATTATTAAATGTGTATGCAGCTTCTGGATCACAAAAACCACTATGGTAAGTGACAAATGCATAACTCCGCAAAAAATATTTTTGCAACTGCTACTTTCCCTTAAATAGACCCCACAGACATGAAATTTCATTGTGTCCACTATATAATTTTGTACCTTTTGATTAACTAATGCCTTAGGAACTGGTAATAAGAAATGTTTGAAATAAGACCACAAAAGTTACAACATACTATCAACCTTAGCAACCCTGGATTTGGTGACTAAAATTTATGAATACCTTGGTTTTTACATTACCTTATGTAATTAATGTTGTTCTCAGCAATAAAGAACAGTATAATGTCAGGAATCTCCCACAGAAACATTCAAAAAGTCTGAATCTAAAAAGCGTGAAACATACTTTATTAAACCTATCCCACCCAGAGACTTTAGTTTCTGATCCATTTATATGCTGAATTGTCTGACTTACTCAACATTTAAAACCCATAAAAGCTTTGGAATGTTGTACATTTCTTTCCAAACTCTCGTTTTTTAAACATTTTATTACTTAACAGAGTTTAAAAACGTTTTGTAAATGTTTTAATAATGTTTTGATGGAAAACGCTATTGAAAACGGTGATCGCAGAAATCCGTTGCATTTAAGGAGGTAAAAAATAGGCTGTAAGTAAACAAACATCTATAACTATTCACTTCACTTCCTTTCCCTGATAAGCGTTGATCAAAATAAAGCCTTTAATCAATTTAAACCATTTGATAAGGCTAGAAAAGTAGTACGTGTGTTTTGTTTTGATTTGAAGAGGGCGGGCAACTCAGGTTTTGGGGCCTGACAGATGTAAACAACTTTTAAAAAAATATTAAAAAATACTTAATTAAGCTAGAGCAAAATTTAAACTGCATTAGAGAAAAAAAAGAATGGTATTTTATGCTTCAATCAAAATTGAAAAAAATCGATTATTTCGCTGGATTTTCGTGAAGTGACTCCTTAATTTTACAAATAATTAAATGAAAATGAATATAAACACACTGACCGATGAATGGAACCCAAACTTCGCGCAAAGCAGACGATATATCGTAACTGCTACATGAAATCATTAGAGGAAGTTAAAGTTTAATTGTATTAAAGCTAAGCATGAAATTTCGAAGGCTTTTTTTCTCCGAATTGACTGGCAATTCCGCAATTACATTGAAGGTTGTACAACCTAAAGTAGTACTACTATTACACCAAGTCTCGATATCAAATGAATTTCCTTAGTCGTGCCCTCTCTCCTTGTTAGTTTTTTAAACATAGTTTATTGTTTAAGTTCTTAAATTATACTTGCTGAAAAGTTTTCGAATAGTACTTATATCAATAACAGTAATAGTCAAACGAATTATTCACGGTATCTTCAAGATAGTTTTAAGGTGTAATTTTGGGACATTATAAACATCTTTGTACGATTAAGAAGACTAAAAAACCGATCATACAGTTGATTGCATTTTAAATATTAAAGGAGGTAATAATGATAATACAAACACACACACACATAACGATATCTTACAAAAATATTTTCAATTATTTTCGTTATGCAATTGTACATTTTTTTTATTTTGCGAAAAAATTGTTTCCCATTCTGGTTTTAATTCAGAGAATTTTGCCAAGAAACGTTTCTTTATTTAGAAGTTCCTGAATAAACAGATTATATATATATATATATACTTCGATGTATTGTATTATTATTTAAATGTCCTTTCTCAAAGGTTTGGATTAATTCTTTTTACAAATTATATTTGGCTAAATATTCCATTGCATTTTTCAAAAAAAAGAGTGTATTTTATAATGGGTAGTTTGCAGTTAATAAAAATCACTTATTCTAAATATTGCTTGAGAAATATGAATGATTTCAACAACCTAAATTTCAATACAGGGTGTAGACAAATTAGTTGAACGACATTGTAAGTTAAGAGCTTCTGAAAAATTAAAGGAAATTAACCTGCTGAAAGTAAGCCTAGTAGTTATATATCCTAGGTTTATTCATAGAGGGCGTAAGAAAGATTTTGGGGTCAGAAAATGCCCATGCCATTCTAGAACATAAAAAGGATGGTCCCAAAGTAAATTTTTTTCTGTACACACACACACACACACACACACACACACACACACACACACACACACACACACACACACACACACACACACACCACGCACGCACGCACGCACACACACACACACACACACACACCCTCTCTCTCTCTCTCTCTCTGATATCCTCTAATGTTTACTAGATATATTACAGCATTTTTGTTAGGAAATTTTTTCCATCATTTTTTATTAGGAAGAATATCAGCATTTTTGTTTTCAACAGCAATACATACATCGTATTCACATTACAAGTTTTGTTCATAATCGTGTACACTTCCTTGGATTCATGAAACGATCTTTGAATTACTACACTTTTGACAAATATTTATTAGAATTAATTCAAAATTTGGAGCATAAAATACATCCATCCATAGAAAGTATTATTTATGTAGAAAATATATTTTCAAATTTTTGAGGTTTGTATCAGGATGAACCTTATTTTAAGTAATTGACAATTTAAATTTAAAAAAAAGAAATTAGTACATTCCCTTCTTTATTTTTTTGGAGGAGGGTATAAAAGTTTAAAAAATCTGTTTTGAAATAAGTGAAAGTTAGTTAAAAAATTTACTTTTCAAAATAAAAGCGGAATTTTTCAACAGATGAGTATGTCTTTAATGTCCTGAAGGAAAACTATTTTGTTTCGAGGAACACACTGTAAAATCGGATGATACTGGATGGCAACACTTTTCTTAAAATGATTACCTTCATATTGAATATAATTCAAACTTTAACACAGTCGCGCAACAGCCCATGAGGTCCAGGCCTACTCGTGCCAGTCACAGTATACGCGTGAACATTGGGCGCTGAGGTGCATGGAGCAGATGTTCCGTTCAGGTGGTCAGTCTCAAGTGAGATCACCAGTGTTTAAGTCCTGAAGCAAGCTTGGTACTCATTTATCGACCTACTTCAGTAGGGATGAAAGACCGAGTCGACCTTGTCCAGCCCGGAAAAGAACCCGGACCTGTGGTGTGGAAGCGCGATACGCTAACAATCGACCACTGAGGCATCAAGAGAATATGATTATGGTAACTTTTTTCATAAAGATCGATAAATATAAGTTAAATAAAATAGTAGTAGTTTATTCCTTTAATTTTACTAATTTCATATCAACTATAGTTGCAAGCACATTTATTTTTAATTCAGTTTAATGAGACAAATGTACCCTACCTTATTTTTCTATAATTTTTTTCAATTCCTACTATTAGCTCACACTCTCTATATATTTATTTATTTATCTTGGTGAAATTTTCAATCGTTCATAAAATACATTTTAAAGCGCTTAATTGAGCTGAAATTTTATATACATGATTATTTTGGATGACAATACAATAATTAATTTTTTTAAAACTAGTTATTTAAATAATTACAAATACAGCCTCGTTGGCATCATTTTTGGCGACTTAGCGACCCTTTTGGTGACTTGTGTCAAAATTTGAAAATATTTTTTTTCTAATGTTTTAAAGCATTCAGTTGAACTGAAATTTTATATACACGTTTTGGGGAATGATAATATGATACTTTAATGATAATTAATAAAATTGAAATACTCTACTTATTGTGATTCTGTCATAAGCACATACATATTTATATTAATTGTAACCTTTTAATAAAAAGTAGCTAAAATAAAATTTTTCCTTGTTGATCTATATATAAGTATAAGTTAACTTATTTTTTATTACTTGTTTTGATATCAGGAATTCTCATCACATCCTGTCAGCCAATTTGCATCCATATTTACTCCTGTTGATCTCCATGCAAGAAAACTTTGCTCACGAATTTATGTCAACCAATATAGAAAACATTTTTTCTCTGACTGTTTTTCTAACTGTTTTGGTGGAACTTAAAAGCTCTGTGCATGTACAATTTTATTCAGCTGTTATAATAAAAGTTTGGAGCAATTCATATGCAGATATTCTAGTATTTGTATGTTTCACTATTTATATTAAATGAGTTTCTCACGTTTCTAGGAGCGTTAAAATATAGATTTTAATAGTTAGACACATGTAGGATTTAATTAATGATTTTAAGTTCATGGAGGTCACTTTTCTAATTAAGTTTTATATGTTAACTGTCAAGCTCTCCTTAAGTTCAGTAATATCCTTCTAATTAACTTCCAACTGAGTCGAATAACTTCAGTAGCAATAACAAATTCTTACGTAGCCTGTAAAACTAGCATGGTGAATTTTAAACATCAAGAGAGTGTGTCTAGACGCCAAATTTACTCAGTTATTACGGAAAAATGTAAATAAAATGCAATTAAGATTTTTTTAAAAAGATTAAAAGATGCTTTTTAATGCATATCAGAGTAATTTAGTATAAGAAAAATGATTTTTATTTTCAACGATTTGCATAAAAAATTTTTTTTCTCGGTGTTAGCGAAAAATTAGATACATGTAAAATACTAAGTAGTATTTAAATTCTTTCTTTAATTAAATGTAAATATTGGTTTTTTTCTAGAATTTTAGCGTTACTAATGTTTACGTGTAAGGAGATTAAATTAAATATATTTTAAGATCGATGAAGAACTTAATTTATTTTAAAATAAAGTTTAAGAAACAATGTTTTGTGTTGAAAAAACATTTTTATTTTGAAAGAAGTAATCCAAAAGATAATAATAAACCGATTTTAATTAAATACTTATTGGAAGTTTGACGCCACTTCCCTAAAGTTTCTTTTATTCCAAAAACAATTATTTCCCTTGCGGAAAATAATTTAATCTTAATGTAAGGTAACGATAATTTTATAAGGATATATCATATACATAAGGAGTTTAAAACTGAACATTCACATGTTTTATTCTGGTTTTGTAAATGATTTTTCATTATAGGAGAACGATAAATGAAAAAAAAAATGTTTGCAGATTTAAAAAATAAATAAAGTAAACGATACATCTATCAATGTTATTTATTTCTACAATTATCGGTATATAATCAAGAATTGCCAGTGATTAATTTTTCAAACTATTTGATAAAAATTGTTAGACATAGCGGAAATTTAATTCATTCTTTGCCGTAACCCTAAGCAAATATAAATCTTTCAAGGGAAAACGAATAATTGGCAAACGAGTAGAGAAAGATCAATTTTCAAAACGAGAGGAGATATCCCAAAATATCATAGGTGGCCACAAATTTTAGCTGACTGAAAGGGAGAATTTATCCTTGGATTCATCAATTTCACTCTTTTACATTATTTTAGCTTGTCAAAATAGAACCGTAAAATATATGTCCAAAATAGTTGTACTCGTAGAGAATCTAATTAATGATTTTAAGTTCAAGGGAGTCGTGTACTTCACCCTAATTAACTTTTGGTCTGTATTAGTCATCAAGGTGCCCGACTTTCAGTTTTTGCACATTTAATTTATTCTTAATTGAGTTTTCAGTTATAACCCTGGGATAATAACATTGTTAAACTAGTTTGTTAAATGGACATTTTGCTAATCAAAATTTAATAATACCTGTCTTTTACCGGCAGATTAGTTAGTTATTTAAAACAAATACATGCAAAAATATTAAGAATATTCTGGGAAATATTTTTGTTAACGTTTTAAGTCATGTGAATAGACCTTGAATCTGAAAACAGTTATTATTAAAGTATGAAGCAAATTTTAAAATTAGCATACTACTCGTAGAATAAAATTATTTATAGGAAAGAAATCGGGTAAAGATATGCTAGGAAATTATCTTTACAACAATACTACTATGAATTTTGAAACAAATTTTGCGTTAGTTAAATAAAAAGGTCTAGTAGCTACAAATTGAGTATGCGAATAAAATGTGCTTTAAATACATGCTGTAAAGTTTGTGAGTATTATTTATGGTTTAGACGGGACGTAGTGAGTTGATGTTAGAATACCTTTGAGAAGATGTAAAATCTATTAATAACAGTTCATTGAATATGAACGAGATCATAGCATAGGATTAAGGAAAAAGTATTATTTTCTTTCAGCGATATTGCAGAAAGACTTGGTAGGAATGGATCAATGTGCATGATCGTTGTTGAAGGTGGTAATGGAAAAACACACTATCGAGAAACTAGAGTCCATCAGCGTTACTGTCACCTCTGACAGAAGGCAAATGTATTCGCCAAAATGCTGCAAAACATTGAAGTACATCTGAAGAGAAATTATAGCTTTCGATGGCACCAGAGGGACACAGTGAGTTGAAACAAATCTATTGTTTGGGGAAATAGCTCCCAGGCAGACACCCTGTAGAGCTTATACAATTAGCTCTAAGTCACTGATATCTGCAACCTCGGTGATGTCATGCAGAGCTTTAACAAGGTGGATTGGAAATGCGTCCTCCATTGAAAAAATGTGTTTCTGCCTTTTTGCCAGTGATGACTGCACATTGATAAGAAGATGGCCAGGAGATGCCTACGAACAACCTCTTTATGTAGTTTGGAAACACCGGACCTGCACCCGGAGTTATGGATCTAGGAAACACTCTTGGGTAATTCTACACTCTGGCTACACACTTGTACAGCAGTCTGAATATACAAACTGCTGCACTGAATTTTATGAACTTTATTCAAGGGGGTGTTTTTCAACAGCATAAGTTGCACTCTCAAGCTATTGTTGTAACCCAGCATGATCTATAAAGTTGTAATGGTCCCTAGAGACCTCACTTTGAGAACTAGAATAATTATGAGATATAAAAAACCAGTAGCCATTATTATAATTAACTTTCTTTATTTGATTATCTTTCTCAAATAGGATCAAAGACTTATAACAACAACAATGTGAATATTATGAGGTTTTAAATATAATATTCTTCAAATTAACTCCATTAATTAATAATCTAATTAATCAATTCATTAAATAACGATCACGCGAAATTACCACGATAAGAGATCCCAGAATTATATTCAATAATGTTCTAATGAACATTTAACTTTAATCTCACTCTTAAAACTTTAATGAGACTTTAAATACAATTTTATATTTTACCACTCGGAATCTCAATTCTTCATGAGATTAATTTATCTTCAACTACAATATTTCAATTCAAAATCACTATAACTCTATGTTTCAATATCTATCTCCTACTACTCTAAATTTACTATTTCGTTTTGACTTAAATACTGAATCTAATCTACATAACAAGTAATCCTGTCCGCTCTTTGGAGTTGATTGGAAATAGGTAGGGAATTAAATTTCCCTAAAAGGTCGGTTCAGAAGGTTAGTGATAAAGTTCCGTATAGATTCGTCACAATCCCCTCCAAAAAGAAAACGGGATTTATTCGAAGGACTCAAATGTCCTGAAAAATAAATTACGTAAATCTATCTTTTTGTCTTATAGTACAAACGATATTAATTTCTAACTGTATATTAGTGAAACATCTTCCTTAATGAAAAATGACAAAATTAAAATTAAAATAATTGTCAAACCTCATAATATTTTTACAAGTTTTAAATTAATCCCTGCACTCTATCCATTCGGCAAGGGAGCGTGGGAAAAACCACCTAGTGGTGGCAAAAACCAACCCCATAGAGTATGACTTAACATATGTGCACAAAAAATACAATACAATCTTCTGTGGCACTGGAACATCCGAAGACTTCAGGGGTCAGCTACCCTGAAAGATTGATATCCATTTGAGAAGTAGGTAAAAGTATACATGAAGTTATACATTTGTTATGAATGTCATACAATAAATATCTGGTTCCTTTGCCTTCTCATTCGAAAAACTTGATGCGCTAGTTAGTGTTAATGGTTAATCCTATCTAGCGCCGCGTAATAAGGCACCTGATGTGAAACAAAACATACATAGAAACATACATAGCATATAATAATAATCATTTTGTAATAAACAAATAACACAAACAACCAAATGAATTGTCGCATCTTAGCGAAGTCATACATCGAAGTAAACAAATGCAAAATTTACAGATGTTTTCTCCAAAATACAAAAAGTAACACAAAAGTCGTTTTTTTCTGTTATAGAAAAAAACACACACAATGCAGTGTGTCCACTTTTTTGTTAGTCTTCTTAATTTTAGAGAGTCCGCCCGTGACTTGCTTTAATTGCAAAAATTCTTCATTTGTTCGTACCGCGAAGATAATGAAACAATACAACCTGGATTTTGTCTGTTAAATCTATGCACTGGATCTCCATTCAACGCTTCCATACTGAGGCTTCTTCTGCGGAATATGCTGCCAGGTATGCCGTTGATTTCGATGTTGTTGAGGTCTCATGGATTCTGTCTTTTCTTGTATACGGCTCCGTAGATAGTATGGGCAAAGGTCTTCTTGTATTGGTTTGATTCGACCGGACTGTTTTCTCCGCTTGTTCGTTGTGTCTTCTCGTTGTCGCTCTGGTCTGACGGGTCTGGTTATCACGTCCACTAACTTCATTCGGGATCCCACTTGTAGTCGTAGCATTCCTGCGATCAGGCAACTTTGATGGACCTGCAATGGACTGTACTCCTGGTGAAGAGGTATTGGGTTTTTAATTTGTAAGTCCTGGACGAGATCGAGGGAAGGGATCGACTCTTGACTCCCTGCCTTTGCTCTCAGGAGCGTGTCTTTTCCGGTCTGATGATCAGATCTTGTCAAGGATCTTTTCTTACATATCTTGGATCTTTTTATAGCTGGGTTCTTCGACGCAGTATTATTAATTTTACGTTTATTTCTGGGGATCTCCGTGTGGTGTTACTCTGCCGTGATCTACACCCCTCACTTTCCTGACTAGAGGTTTTCTTATGCTCTTTAAACTGTCCTTGATGTGATCTATTTGACTCATGACTAACTTCTTGTTCGTCATATGGGGATTTCTATCGGACTATCCGAACTAATCGTGTCTGACTGACGAGGTCGGTACACTCGAACCTGATCAATATTAACAGTTATATTTCTTCCGTTTTCCAAATAATTAAATTATTTCCTTTTTATTTCTAAATCCTTATAGGGACCTTCACATAGGCATAAATTTTTCCCACTTGTTTCTTACCCGCAGCACTTAAGAAATGTGTTTGAAGTAAAACCAAATCGTTCACTTTGATGTGAACATCCCTCCTTCTGAGATTGTAATGTTTTTCCCAAGATTTATGCTGTTTTTGCATATTTCCTCTTGCCTCATCGAATAATCTTTCGATGTTATTACCTTTTATATTTCGCATCCTCCTTAACATTTATGAGCTTGCTAAACGGAGTTATGATTTTCCTTCTAAAAACAACTCAGCCGTTGTTTTTGTTGTCGTCTCATTTACTGCCGTGCGCAATGCGAAGCGAACTCGTGTAGAAATTGGTCCCAGTTTTCGCATGATTTTCTTCAACAAAAGAAGCTATCATTTGAACTAAATTTCTATTCACGCTCTCTCCGTGAGGGATTAGACTGTGGTCTGTACGTTACCGTTTTTCATATGTTTGATGTCCAACCTGTGACTGAGATGTTCAAACACGTCAGAAATAAATTGGGGGCCGTTATCACTTATCAAAGAAATCGGAGCTCCGTAACGCGCTATATAGTTATTAAAAAAGGCATTAGCTACTGTCTGGGCTGAAGCTTTACGAAGAGGAATCAGCTCACACCACTTGATGAAGTGGTCAGTTATAACTAATATGAATTTATATCTCTCGGGTCGGGATGCGGGGTAGGGACCTACTAAGTCTGGCGTTACAATTTCATTTGGATATTTCGAAACTATAGGCATTAAACGACCAGCTGGTAGCGCGTTTTTATAATTAAACTTTTTGACACCGGTCACAGGTTGAAACATATTCAAATATATATATTTTCTCATAAATGGAAAATAGCACGTGTCGCGAAGTTTAAGATATGTCTTCCTCTTTCCGAGATGTCCTGCTAATGGCAGATCATGAAATTCTTTCATTATATCTTTTCGAAGAGAACCAGGAATATAAACTCTTAGTACTCCCAGATTAGAAAAATACTTCGCGTAAAAAGGAGACCATTTATTAACTTGAAGTCCTGGGACCAACTCTCATACCGTCACCATTAACAGAACCGTCATCAGGGTTTTCTAAGTATCGATAAATATGTCCTAATTCAGGATCTTCCTCTGTTCCTTAATGGATTGTTCACGGGAATTTATTGCGAGGGCTCTAAGAGCTGCGCACGAAATTTGCGATCCCTCGCATGTCTACTGGATTTCTTGATAAAGGTCTGCGACCACGTTTTGAACACCAGGTCTGTGTTCCCATTCTATGTTAAACTCTGACAATTTTAATGCCCATCGGATCATCCTACTTGATAAATTCTTACCATTGATTAACTTCGTTAACGCTGCGTGATCTGTAATCACTTTCACAGGTAGGGGTCCAAAATAAGTTTTAAACTTATTTAGAGCCCAAATTACCGCCAAACATTCTCTTTCTGTAACCGTATAATTACGTTCTGCTTTATTAAGGGTTCGAGACGCGAAAGCAATAGATTTTGATTTTGCTGAAGCACAGCACCAATTCCGACCCACTAGCATCAGTGAATAAATTGAACTGTTCAGAAAAATTTTGGTAATTGCAAAAATCGGTGCTTCCGTTAGTGTGCGTTTGATCTGATCAAAAGAATCCTGTGCTTCTCCCGACCAGTTAAACTTCGCCCCCTTTTTTCTTTTAATTGGTACAATGGTTCGCATATATCTGCGTATCGCGGAATAAATTTTGGTACCAACCCGTCATCCTAAAAATTTTGACACTTCTCTATTATTTTGGGAGGTTTTCATTTTCCGTAATTGCCCGAATTTTCTTATTGTCAGTTTCGATTCCTTCTTTACTAATAATCAGGCCTAAATATTTGAGTTTGTCACGAGCGAAGTGACATTTTCTTTATTTAACGTTAGCCCTAGCGTCTCGTAATAAAGGTAAAAACTGAGTTAAATGATCAAGATGGTCTTTGAACGATGGAGATGTAATAATAACATCACATCCATATAAACGGACACGAAACGCCCAATAACAGGTTGGAGGATTATATCGATAGCCCTTTGAAATTAGGTGCCGCCCCAGAAAGACCAAAAAGGCATGCGTAGGAATGCAAAAGTGCCATTGCGACGTGATAAACGCTGTTTTCTATGTCCTTTGGACTAATCGCCAACTGAAAATAGCCACTTCTTAGATCTAGAGTGGACATAACGTTGGTGTGAGGATATTGGTGAGTAAGTCATCAATAACCGGTAATGGATATCGAGGATATTTGGTAATTGCATTTAGTTTCCGATAATCGATCGCGAAACGATACGCCTCAGGAGAATCTGGAGGAAGGTCATTGTTCTTTCGAGTTAATACGACTAGCGGAGATGCATAGGGCGAATTAATAGGACAAATTGTACCATCCGTAACATCTTATCTATGTGATAATCAATAATGCCTTGTTTAACCCGGTCGTACTTGTATGGTCTCGACACTACCGGTCCCTTATCTCCAGTATCTATCTCATGATATACAACATGCGTTAATCGGTTGATCGGAAAATAACCCTTTAAAATTATTAAATAAGGCTTTTAATTGCCTCTGTTGCTCGTCATAAAGTTTCGATTCTGTGAGATCAATATAAACGAGTTTCTCCTCCTTAGGCGTTTGTTTGATCAGATGATCGGGAATGATTAAGGATTTCTGATCAAAATCTAATGTTAATCGCGACGCCTTCATAAAAATCAATCCCAAAATGCACTGATGCTGCATGTTATCAAGTATATGGAATTCCCAGGGTTTCTGAAATTCCCTGATTTCTAATTTGTAATTCGACTCTACCTAAATGATTGCACGGGGCTCCTTGTGCTGTCACGACTCTGTCTTTCGTCTTTTGACGAGGTCGGTATGAAAAATAATTGCGGTATACCTCCTCCGAAATAAATGATTTCTCCGCTCCCGTGTCCCATAGTGCGGTAATATAGGTTTCATTTAATAGAATAGGGACATACGGTAATTCGACTGGGGTCATTCTTATAGAGGATACTCTGATAGGCCGATGATCCCAAACTGGAGGGTTTTCCGTACCCCGCGATCGATTACCTCCATATTCGCATCGATCGCTTAAAAGTTTAAATTTCTACTTCGCGTTCATTTTGACCTCGAAATGAACTATTTCTCGACCCGCTTTGTCGACCGCCTTGACTGTGGAATGGTTGATCCGATTGTCCATCTTGGCGTCTACCTTCAAATCTGCGATTTGCGAAACCTTGGTTTTTTCAATCGATTAAATTCCCTTTTGTGGTCGGCTATTATTGGCGTATCTCTCATTATTTCTGTTTTTCCC
>BMAU01002797.1:0-5000 GCA_019973935.1 Trichonephila clavipes | reverse complement strand
GACATGCAGTATCATGGTGTGGGGCCGGCATCATGATCAATGGCTGCACGCGCCTACATGTGGTAGCGAATGGGACTATGACGGGCCAACGATATATTGATACTACTTCCTCATGTTCGTCTTTTCCGTGGTGCTGTCGGTGATAAATTTGTTTTTATGGACGACAACGCAACATGTCATCGAACACTCGCTGTTCAGGATTGTCTAGACAGCGAAGGTATCCAACGTCTCGTATGGCCAGCGCGTTCTCCAGATTTAATCCCCATTGAAAATGTGTGGGATGCTTTGGGGAGGCAAGTTGCTGGTCGAACTATCCTCCGACAAACAAGAACACCCTCATCCGTGCACTCACAGTGGAATGGGATAAATTGCCTCAACAGCTGCTGATAATGTTGTGCAAAGTATGGTACGACGTGTGGAATGTTGCATCACCCTCCACGGTGGACATATCCCGCAATTGATACCTTTCTTTTTAAGGTGCCTGCTGACTTTTAGATGCATTGTTCCATTTCTCCGTACGCAGATCAAATGAACATTTTTTTTTTCTTTCAGATGTTTCACAGCTTTTGTACTTTCCAGAACAATAAATATTCTTTGTTCTAATGTCTGAACAGTGTGTCAACTATATTTTATCCTACTAGGCCTCATGTCTCGCTTAACGTTATGCTACATAGCAATTTGTGATCCGTCCTTAGCAATTGTCCAGCAGTGTATATGTGTGTGTGTGTGATTTTCCGTTTGAAACATTTTATAAAAGGCTGGGTCATATCCTTTTCAGAAGACTATTAATGTCAATTTTGTTTATTACAGCATTCCGAAGCAGCGCCGGCTTGAATAATTTTTTGGCAGAGGCCTACTAACCCCCGCCGGTTCAACCCATCACGTCTTTTTGCGCCTTTCGCGCTTAGCGCGGTTTCAGTCCAAGCATGAGAAGTGTAATTAATTTCCCCATCTTCTAAAGGTATAACTCAACTTTCAATTAACCTAATTTCTGCTTGTCAGTAAATTAGAAAATCATTTTCTTATTAATGCCCCCAATTCTGAACGAGCCTCTAAATTACAACGTGAGCTGCAGAACTGCATGTCTGGATATCCTGAACTCTATAAAAAATAAAAGAATCCTCATCGCAAGAGTTTAATTACTGATGACATTGTCAGAAAAGGGAAGAGCTACACAGAACGAGAATGAAGTTTGTGAAAATCCGTGGCCTTTACCGCAAATATCTATTGTTGCAGGAGACAGTCCTCTTCTGATGATGAAGGTGATTTGGAACCACTTCGCAAACGGTGCAAACCATTATCAGATAGGCGATAAATGATTAAAAAAATGTAAAACTATGTGTATTACTTTTCCATAAAATAAAATGAATTAAGGTTTGAATACAAGTTTTTTTTCTAGCTTTTGTATGAATTTCTTTCAGACATTTTCGAAGTAATTTATCATGCAGCCTATTTCTTTCCATTTCTGCAATTTTTTTTATGCGGTTTCTCGGTAGAACGTATCTACCGCATAAAAACGAGACCCTGACTGTATATATATACATATGTATATATATATATATATATATATGTATATATATATTTGTATATATTTATATATATATATATATATATATATATTTATATATATATATATATATATATATATATATATATATATATTTATTTATGTTTATATATATATATATATATATATTTATATATATTTATATATATATATATTTATATATATATATATATATATATATATATATATATATATATATATATATATATATATATATATATATATTATATATATATATATATTTATTTATGTTTATATATATATATATATATTTATATATATTTATATATATATATTTATATATATATTTATATATATATATATATATATATATATTTATATATATATATATAAATATATATATATATATATATGTTCATGGTTGTCAATATATATATATATATATATATATGGTCATGGTTGTCAATATATATATATATATATATATATATATATATATATATATATATATATATATATATATATATATTTATTTATGTTTATATATATATATATATATTTATATATATTTATATATATATATTTATATATATATTTATATATATATATATATATATATATTTATATATATATATAAATATATATATATATATATATATGTTCATGGTTGTCAATATATATATATATATTATATATATGGTCATGGTTGTCAATATATATATATATATATATATATATATATATATATATATATATATTGACATGGTTGGATGTTATGAGCAAAATATGTGTATTTGATATATTAAAAATGAAATGTCGTGCAATAAGAAATGGATCATATTCTTGATGGGATACTGTTTGGTGAGTCTTTAATGATTTACTCTATTCATTTGTGAATATACTGTATTTTTAATGATTTACTCTATTCATTTGTGAATATACTGTGTTTTTAATGTGAACATTTGGTTTTTAGAAATTTTTAGTTTGAAGTTTCGGATTTTTGGCTTGAACTTTCGAATTTTTAACTTGAACTTTCGAGATTTTTAACTTGAACTTTCGGATTTTTAACTTGAACTTTCGGATTTTTAACTTGAACTTTCGGATTTTTAACTTGAACTTTCGGATTTTTAACTTGAACTTTCGGATTTTTAACTTGAACTTTCGGATTTTTAACTTGAACTTTCGGATTTTTAACTTGAACTTTTTGATTTTAGATAATTTTTGATTTGAACTTTCGGATCTCAAATATTTTTTGATTTGAACTTTCGGATCAGGAATTTATTTTTCTACCTTTACAACTATTTTAAAGATGGGTGCATCATCTTGGAAGTTTGAGGGTTCACTTATAGTATGTACTAAATTGTTTTTAAATTTTAATATTGCAATATCTTTCGGAATGTGATTTCGAATTGTTTTATTTTTCAAGTATAATGAATTAATTTTAACTTTTTAATTTAAAGTATAATAGTTTAATTTTAACTTTTTAATTTTTAATTTTTTTTCTGAAATTTGAAAAAATTTCCAATTAAATTACCAAGTTGCAAATAGGGGAAGGTTGGCGCCATCAAACTAGTTTAACCCCACTTATCGGTCCTAAGTCCGAGATTGCACTTGGATATTTTATAAATTTTTATCTTATATTTTAATTTTTTAATTTTGTTTGAAAAATGATGGAACATTATCTTTTATATTCGCCATTGATATTCTGAAGTGATTTGGTGTTTTGGGATTCATATATTTAAATTTTTAAATTGATAATTGTGATTGTTTTTATATATTTAAATATATATATATATATATATATATATATATATATATATATATATATAAATATATATATATATATATATATATATATATATAAATATATATATATATATATATATATATATATATATATATATATATATATATATATATATATAAATATATATATATATATATATATATATATATATATATATATATATATATATATATATATATATATATATAATTTTCAACAAGTTATCAGATCTAATCATAACAGATCAACTCAAACGAAAAACTCCTTTTGAATTTAAAGAATATTATCTTGATGAATGGGCAAATATGAGCTCCCCTGTTCAATTAGCAGAAAAACTAGAAGAATTCGAAGACTTTAAAAAGTCTCTGAAACAAAAATCTAGCAGTCCATTTGTGAAGAAACAAGAATTCAGAATCACAGAAAAAGAATCGCAGGCATGAAGCATCAGGAAAATTCGAGTATAACAGGAAATATATGAAGTTTCCAGCGTCAAAGAATTAGAACAAACATTACGAAGCCCCTGTTACCAAGTACGAATCTGTTCAAAGGATATCAAGACAGCGCGCAGAAAGGGTATTACAACAAAAATTACGAGAAACACTCAAATCACAATTCTTCCAAGCATGCTCAGACGAACTATTCAAAATCGCCGAAATTCAAAGAACCTCCAAAAGAAACTTGCACACTCCATCGTTAAGGAAGGTTTACGTACTAAAGAGATATTTTTGGAAAGGTGAAAATCACGGCGCTCATAGACAGTGGTAGTACCGTAAGTTTGCTTCTAGAAAACACGAGCAGAAGAATAATGGATCCAACAAAATTATCGAAGAACAAGATGCTTCTCACAGGTATTGGTGAAGCACAAGTGACAACTATAGGTTCCTTCGAACATAAGTTCCAAAATAGATGATGAAAATTACTCCTGTTAACTTGGCATGTTGTACCGACTGATAAATTAAAATTCGAAGCAGTTATTGGATCAGATCTTTGGAACAAGCATCGATAAGTTTTACTAAAATGAGTTAAATTCAACAAATATGAGAATCATGCACAGCTTATGCAAATGTCTGCTGAAAATCTTCAAGAAGAACTTGACCTACATCATGTTGAAAATCGTCAAATCAAGAAGGAACTTGGAAAAGGATTAATTCAAGACTACAAGCCAGAAAAAACAGCATCTACCGACGTCACAATGAGAATTATTTTGAAAGACGAAGAACCAGTCTGTCAACCTCCTCGTCGACTAGCTTTCACAGAAAGACAAAAAGTAAACAAACAGATAGAAGAATGGCTCAACGAGAGGCATTATACGTCCGAGTTCTGCGGAATATGCAAGTCCAATCGTAATGGTAAAAAGAAAGATGGATCTTCGAGGAATGTGCATTGACTACAGAAAATTGAATCAGAAGCTTGTGAAAGATAAATTTCCGTTACCTATCATCGAAGATGTTTTAGACACTTTGCAAGAAGCAAAGGTATATTCTACATTAGATTTACGCAATGGTTTCTTTCACGTCGATGTTGACGAAGATTGCAGAAAGTATACATCCTTTATCGTCCCAGATGGACAATTTGAATTCAACAAAGTTCCTTTCGGACTAAGCACAAGTCCAGGAGTTTTCCAACGCTACGTATCAAGTATATTTAGAGATCTTACTCGGAAAGGAATTGTAATCAGTTATTTAG
>BMAU01002796.1:0-16262 GCA_019973935.1 Trichonephila clavipes | reverse complement strand
TATTGTAACACTATTGTATTGAATGTATTACTGTATTGAGCTTTTCTCGTACGTTCCGGATTTTGCTAGACTTTCTATTTCTCGATTATTCTGGCAAGTGCAAGAGGTTTCTGACCGAAAGGTATAAAAAGGCCCGGGCCGGCTAGTCAGTCAGTCAGATCTCAGCTTTCATGCAAGTGATACCTCTCTGAGCTTGAGAGAGAGACGATTGCATAGTGCGTGTGTTATTGCTTTTATTGAGTTATTATTTTTGTGCTGAGTGTTTACTATTGCTTTTGTTAGTGTATTACATCTGTGTTATCAGTATTTTCATCGATTGTACGTGACTTTCTCGAACTGTTCTACAATTTGTGGAGGACTGTTTTGGCCAAGAATAAAATTGTTTTGGATCCCGCTCTTCGGCTTCAATCATTTCGAACCCCGAAAATGTAACAATTGGTGTCAGAAGTGGGGTTGAATGCCAACAACAAGAGCGATGGAGGCCCAGTTCCAGACTCTTCTAGAAAAATTGACTTAAATCGAAATGAAAATATGGGCGAAATGAAATCTTGACCGCCAGCATGAATGCCAATATGGGCGAAATGAAATCCCGCCAGCATGAATGCCAATATGGGCGAAATGAGTTGACCGCCAGCATGAATGCCAATATGGGCGAACCCGCCAGCATGAATGCCAATATGGGCGAAATGAAATCGGAGTTGACCACCAATATCGCAGAAGTGAATACCAAGCTTACTAACGTAAACGAGCAGATCAGCGCCAATATGGACGAGTTGAATAACAAACTGACCGCGAACAAGGAAGAGTTGAAAAGTGATTTGAAGGGCATTGGCGACAAATTGACGACTATGGACAAGAAATTTGAAGAAATGGAAGGAAGAATCGAGTCGGTGGAAAATAAATTCGAAAACAAATTTGTGGATATAGAGAACAAATTTGAAAATAAATTCGAAGATATGGAGAGCAAACTAGAGGCGAAAATTTTCGAAAAGGTAGAAGATGTTTCCATCTCGTTCAGGAGTGACCTAGAGAAATTGAAGCAGAAAGTCATGACTGGTCAAGGGGATGAATTTAAGTTTCAAGCTCCTTATTCCAAGCCTTCCATCAAGCTTTCTACATATGACGGAAAGTCCTCTTGGCAGGTGTATAAGACCCAATTCTCCATAGTGGCGGATGCAAACCAGTGGGACTCCCAGACCAAGGCCTGCCAGTTAGCTGCTTCTCTTCGAGCCGACGCTGCTGACATTTTGCAAACTTTGCCGGAAACACAGCGGCTGGATTTCGACGCTCTCGTTAATGCTCTGGAGTTACGCTTCGGAGAGAAATGTGTGAAGGATTACAGCAGACTCCAGCTGAAGTCACGGCAGCAGAAAGTGTCCGAAACGCTCCAAGAACTGGCGACGGACGTCGAGAGGCTTTCTCACTTGGCGTTTTCTGACTGTCCGACTGAAGTAAGAGAAGTCCTGGCGCTGCAACACTTCATCGACGGGGTGCGTGATCCGGAAATCCAGAAAGCTCTCCGAATGGCGGATCTCAAGGACTTAAAGGGGGCCCTAGTGTTTGCTATGAAATTCGAGGCAGCCCAGCAAGCAACACGAAAGGACAGACACCCCATACGAGCCGTCAACGAATCGGACACGTCGAACTCAAGTGTGGAGCGGTTAGAGCGACAGATGAGAAGCTTCATGAATAGAGTTGAGTCTTTGATGTCCCAGAAAGCAGACGGGAAGAAGACCCTTAAATGCTGGACCTGCGGTCGAGAAGGGCATCTGCAGAGAAGCTGCCGGGCACGCCAAGGCGCTGAAACTAATAGCGCCTCCCAGAAGGAGGTGTCGGAAAACTAATTAATGGCCATCTCGTGGGGCGGAGGTTGCCAGATTTTGGAAAGCCCCACTTTCAAGTGTGTCAAATTTCGACAAAGAGTACCGGTGAGAATGGAATTTTTATAATGGGACATGTTAACGAGCTTCCCTGCAACATGATCATCGATACAGGAGCCAATGTGTCTATCATTCGGAACGATCTGGCTCAAAAATTAAAAGAGAAACTTATCTGGACCCCGCCCCGCGTGGTGCTACAGACCGTGACGGGGGAAAAGATTGATATTCACGGAAAATTAAAAGTCAAGATCAAGTTTGGAGACACTACCTACCAACATGCTGTGTATGTCGCAGATATTGCAGACCCTTTCATTCTTGGACTGGACTTTCTAAAGGAGCATGGTTTCACTCTAGACTTCAACAAGAACGAATTACGTTCCATACACGAAGAAGTCACTATATTCAAAATTGAACACAGGACAGAATCTATTCGACAGGTAACCGCTAACGAGAATATTACCATTCCCCCAAGGACTGAAATCATAGTACCTGGATACATCGGTAACGATGTGAGTTTCAACTCTGGCCTAATTGGATCTGCGGAAAATAAAGCGAATGGATTGCTAATAGCTTCGACGCTAGTGGACCTTTCCAGAAAAACTATCCCGGTAAGAATTTGCAACGTAACTGAAAAACCTAGAGTGTTCCAGAAAGGTGAAGTGTTGGCAACCTGCAGTCCAGTAACGTGTGTCTGCAAAAGTTCGAGCTTGCTCCTATCCAACTCGCCTCAACAGTTGACTCCCGACCTTCTAGAAAATGCTGAATTGTCCCCCGAACAGAAAAGCTCCGCAGAAAGACTGTTCCAAGAATTTGAAGACGTGTTTTCTAGAAACAGTAGCGATATTGGCCATACTACAGTGACACAACACAGAATTGATACAGCAGACCATCCGCCGATTAAACAGCACCCAAGACGCTTGCCGTTTGCTAAACAGGAAGAGGTCGGAACACTACTACGAGAGATGCAGGAAAATGACATCATAGAACCGTCTTCGAGTCCGTGGGCATCTCCAATCGTCTTGGTTCGTAAGAAAGATGGCTCCACAAGATTTTGCGTGGACTATCGAAAACTTAACGACGTCACCAAGAAGGACAGCTACCCTCTTCCAAGGATAGATGACACCCTGGATACCCTTTCCGGTCATAAATGGTTCTCGACTTTAGATTTAAAGAGCGGATACTGGCAAGTGGAGATCCATCCCGAAGATAGAGAAAAACAGCATTCACTTCCGGCCAAGGACTATGGCAGTTCAAAGTCATGCCGTTCGGGCTCTGCAATGCGCCAGCTACTTTCGAGCGCCTGATGGAGACCGTGCTAAAGGGTCTGACTTTTGAAGCTTGCCTTATTTACCTGGATGACGTCATAATAGGAGGGCGTACGTTTGAAGAACATCTTCAAAATATCCGGAAGGTGTTATCAAAATTAAGCGACGCTAACTTGAAGCTAAACCCTTCGAAATGCAAGTTCTTCCAGAAAGAAGTCAATTATCTGGGACACATCATCTCTGCAGAAGGTGTTCGTACGGACCCCGAAAAAGTGTCCGCCGTAAAGAATTGGAAACGCCCTGAAAACCTCCGTGAGCTGCGAAGCTTCCTGGGACTATGTACTTATTACCGAAAGTTTGTGAAAGGGTTCTCTAACATCGCAAGACCCTTGCACAAGCTAACAGAAAGTAAACAAAAGTTTCAGTGGACAAAAGAATGTGAAGATTCCTTCCTCCAGCTTAAAGAAGCTTTGACGTCTTCACCGATCTTAATATATCCACAACCGGACAAGCCATTTATCTTGGACACTGATGCCAGTAATGAGAGTGTCGGAGCAGTATTATCTCAGGAAATAGATGGCCAGGAACGAGTCGTAGCTTATTGGAGTAAGTGTTTATCGAAACCGGAAAGAAATTATTGTGTCACTCGAAAAGAGCTACTGGCTATTGTGAAAGCCATCGAGCATTTCCATCACTATCTCTATGGCCAAAAATTTCTTCTACGTACCGATCATGCCTCTTTAACCTGGCTAATGAATTTTAGAAATACTGAAGGCCAGGTAGCCAGATGGATACAACGGCTCAACGAGTATTACTTTGACATCAGACATCGTAAAGGCTCCTCGCATGGAAATGCTGATGCCCTTTCAAGAAGACCATGCCCAGAAAATTGTCGTCATTGTTCCAGAGTAGAGACCAAATATGACTATGCTATACGCCAGATAACAACTTCAACAGCGACGCCACCCGATCCCTGGAGTGACGAGAAAGTTCGAGAAGACCAGATGGCGGATCCTGATATTAAACCCCTTATAGAGTTTATGGAGTCTTCCAGCAATAAACCAAGTTGGCAGGACATCTCGGCTTATAGTCCTACAACTAAGCAGTATTGGGCCCTCTGGAATTCTCTACATCTCAGGAATGGTGTTCTATACCGAAAATTCGAATCAGAGGATGGAAAGACATTCAGGTGGCAATTAGTACTTCCTCGATCTCGTATCCCAGAGGTACTCAAAGAATTGCATGGCAGCCCAACAGGAGGTCATTTCGGCGTCATGAAAACTTTGCACCGAGTTCGAGAGCGATTCTTCTGGGGTAAAGTGAGAGCTGACGTGGAACAGTGGTGCAAGTCCTGTGATGCCTGTTCAGCTCGGAAGGGGCCAAAGATACGTAGCCGAGGGAAGCTGCATCGCTACAATGTTGGAGCACCCTTCGAACGTATCGCTTTCGATATCCTGGGACCTCTGCCAAGGACTGCGTCTGGTAATAAGTACCTACTTGTTGTCATGGACTACTTCACGAAATGGCCCGAAGTGTACCCCATTCCGGATCAGGAAGCCCCCACCGTAGCGGAGGCTGTAGTGCAGCACTGGATATCGAGATATGGGGTACCTCTTCAACTTCATTCCGATCAGGGAAGAAATTTCGTCTCTGCGGTATTGAAGGGGGTCTGTGAACTACTCGGAATTGACAAGACCAAGACCACACCTTTGCACCCACAGTCAGATGGCATGGTGGAGAGGTTTAATCGTACCATCCTGAATAACCTCTCACTGATGGTCTCCAAGAACCAACAAGACTGGGACCAGAAAGTTCCTCTCTTTCTGCTAGCGTACCGCAGCGCCGTTCACGAGACTACCGGATATTCACCATCCCAGATGCTTTTTGGCCGAGATCTTCGTCTCCCTTGTGACCTGCTGTTTGGTCGCCCTCCGGATACACCTTCATCGCCTGAGGAGTACGTGCAGAATCTCCAGGCACGTTTTGAAGATGTACACAATTTGGCTCGAGAACGGATCAACCTGAGGACGGAGAAGATGAAGACTCGGTACGACACAAAAGCCACAGGACATCAATTCAAGGAAGGTGACAAGGTGTGGTTCTACAACCCGACTCGACGCAAAGGACTTTCTCCTAAGCTACAATCGCATTGGGACGGTCCTTATACAATTTTAAAGATAATAAACGACGTCGTAATCCGGATCCGTAAGTCAACGAATTCGAAGCCTAGAGTCGTTCATTACGACAGGCTTGCTCCATATTATGGCCATAATTCTTAGTGTGTCAATTATCGTGTAATTTATTTTGACCATGGTCTTGTATAAATAAGTTAGTGTGTAAATAATCTTGTAAATAATTTTGTTTATTGTTTTGTAAGTGTTTATTTTCTACTATGCATTACGTGTTTATTTTGTACTATGCATTAGGTGTTTATTTTGTACTATGTATTACATGTTTATTATTGCATATTCATTTAGTTGTTTTTAATCAATTGCTTTATTATTATGTTAACGTCTGATGAAGGGTTGTACTGCCCGGGACGTGCAGTTCTTGAGAGGGGGCAATGTTACGAATTTAGTCTTATTCTAATTGTTTCTACTCATTTGTGTTCATTTTTACAGTTTAATTTGTCGTATCTAATGTGATTTCAACCCTGTTTACCTGTAATATCATTTCCACTGCATTGCACGGCCCCCATGCTTTAACATTGGTTTAAATGGTAAACTCGCCAAATATTGCAGCTAGCGCCAAGTTGGCGACGGATTTGGCGACTTAATTTTTGGCGCCAAATTTGGCGATATATCGCCAAATGTGGGCGATAAGCTTGGCGACCATGGCAACCCTGCTCCTAATAACCCTGTCTGGCAACCCTATCGCGGTATTGTAACACTATTGTATTGAATGTATTACTGTATTGAGCTTTTCTCGTACGTTCCGGATTTTGCTAGACCTTTCTATTTCTCGATTATTCTGGCAAGTGCAAGAGGTTTCTGACCGAAAGGTATAAAAAGGCCCGGGCCGGCTAGTCAGTTAGTCAGATCTCAGCTTTCATGCAAGTGATACCTCTCTGAGCTTGCGAGAGAGACGATTGCATAGTGCGTGTGTTATTGCTTTTATTGAGTTATTATTTTTGTGCTGAGTGCTTACTATTGCTTTTGTTAGTGTATTACATCTGTGTTATCAGTATTTTCATCGATTGTACGTGACTTTCTCGAACTGTTCTGCAATTTGTGGAGGACTGTTTTGGCCAAGAATAAAATTGTTTTGGATCCCGCTCTTCGGCTTCAATCATTTCGAACCCCCGAAAACGTAACAATATCATTTTAATTTTTGAAAAATACTTGTAAATAAAATTTAGACTTATTCTAAGGATTCGTTAAGTATTATGAATTCTAATATATCAAAACAGAATGGATTAAGAGTACCAGGTATTCAGCAAATATATTCTAAAAGAAAGAAAAACAATTATAAAATCATTAACAGTGCAGTTTCCTAAGAATCATAGTTGATTTTTGACGATGTCCATTGGAATACATATGTTGCAAATACGTACAACAACTTTTAAACAAAACACATATTTCACGTAATTTTCTTCTTGATTGAAGCCGTATGCAAGTGTCTCAAAGTAGATATTTTCATTTTAAAAAAGATAGAGCTTCAAAGTTTTAAACTATTTTAGAATAATTCTTTAACGAACTAAGAAAATCTTAAATTTTACATTATGACATAAAGCAAGCACACATTCTCCATTTTCTTTTATTTTATATTATTGATTATACATTATTATAAGTAATTAAAAATTACATTATTTTTGACACCTACGTAAATCAAGTTTGTGTAACAAATTTCTGCATTTAATAGAATGAAAAATGAATTTATAATAATTTACATATTTTAATGCATTTACTGAAAATCAAAATATAAATAAGTTTTACTTAACAAAATTTAATTCATTTCATCTAAGTTTATTGTATCTTTAATTAAAATGAAATAAGTGCTTCTTTTTTTTACCCTATTACACCATTTTTTTGAGGAATTTAAATGGATAGGCTGGTTAAAGAAATGTATAGGACAAAATACTCAAAGACTATTACATTTTTTTTTTTGAAAACCTTTTTTTCTTAAATAATGAATAATTTTGTATTTGTGTCAGTAAGTATTTGAAAAAAAAGATTTATCGTGTAATTATGAAAAAATTTAAAAATTAATTACTGAATATAATTGTAAAGATGGAACTAAATTTATTGAAAATTCGGTAGGGAGTTTTCTCAACCGGTATAGAATTTAAATGTGATTATAGTTGGAAATAGATTCCAAAAGTAAAAGAAAATTCGATATTTATCATCTAGTTATTAGCCGTCATGTAGAAGTATTGATACACGTTAAATCTATTGAGGCCCAAACGTCTTCTCATGGGTGTGGTGTGGGAGTTAAGACAGGGGTGCCAGCTCAGGTGTCGTCTTCGTCACTTGATCATGGTTCAAAATTACGAGGTCCTTTGCTCTGAAAAAATGTTTATTCCTTAATATGTGTTCTTTGTTCATTAAAATCTGTATTTTCAACTGCTTTTTCTAATTTGATCATTTATATTTTGTAATCAAATATTATTCCTTAACTCAGTAGCGCAACAGCCCATGAGAGCCAAGACCTGCTGTGTCTATCTCAGTATACGTGACCTTGGGCGCTGAGTTGCGTGAGCAGATGCTTCGGTCATGTGGTCAATATGACGCGAAAGTCCCAGTGTTTAGTTCCCAAGCAAGCATGGCACTTATTTATCTACCCACAGGAAGGATGAAAGGCTGAGTCAACCATGCCCAGCCCGGGTTTGAAACTCGTACCTGTGGTGTGGAAGCGTGATGCACTACTACTCAGCTTCAATATTGTTCCTAAAATAATATATTTTCTGTGAGTATGTGTGATCAGCTTATTCTTTTTATCAACATTTAACATCTTTAAAATGTTTTACTTTGAGTGAGATTCAACGCGTTTGAAAACTAACATTTTATTCAAAATCTGTATATGTCATCTATAAAATTTATAAAGTTTTGACTACAGTTTATAGCATCAAAATCAATGTTAATACTTATATAAAAAAATTCTCTTAAAATTACCTTTTTCTATTACAAAATGGTAAATGTTTACACAGGCTTTAAAATCTTAAGAATAAGTAAAGTGTTTATTATCAGTTATAATTTCTTTTCTTTTTTTTGTTACATAAATAAATTTTCGTATCTTTAAACAAATTTTAATTTTTAAAAGCATGAAACTCAATGTCAGCATCTCTTTTGTTTTCCAATTAGGTTGTATTAAGATGACTTAATGACAATAAATAACTTTCGCATTTGAAATAATCCAAGCAAAAAAGCAGGCGTTATTGCATATTAGAAATCATTAATTCCGTACAAACTCACCCACCCATCCAAAAAAAACTTTATTACTACAGTTAATAATAAAACTTAATGTACATTCCATGATCATACTATAATTTCAAATATTTTTTCTCAGTTCCTTATGTATATAAAAATAAGCTAATTTTTAAAAAATAGCGCTTAAAATCCCATTCACGTTTGTGAGCAAAGAAATTATCTGAAAAGACATAAAAATACAAGTGCAGCTCTGTAAAAGAGCCATGGTTAATTGCCTCCACAGGCGAGGGAAGGGAGAGCCACCCTCTGAAGAGGAACAGGAATGACGTTACAGGAATTGAATATTAACGTCGCACTGTTCAGGAAATGCTTTTTGGCGAACCACGTAATTTTGAACCATGGTCAAGTTTTGGCGATCACGACAGATTTCAAACGGTTGACCTTCCCGAACTCCGAGTGGGGTTAAGAATGCTTGAGTTTTCCACGTTTCAAACGGTTGAAACAGATGTCTCTCTTTTATGGCCCCTAAATTCCTATGAAAGATCAGAGGGTCTTGGGTTATTCGTAGTGTTATTGAATAGACGTCACACAGGCTATAAAGAAAGATTTGCTTTTACTTTTTTTTTCTTATAAAGTTTCAACTGATCAAGTTTTCCGATGAGAATTTATTTTATTAGGAGTCAACACCTTGATATACCCCTAACAATTATAACTAATTAAATGGGGATCCAGGTTTATCGTCGTCATGCTATATCAAATACATTCTCTATACGTTCGAGACAAATTTTGTTGCATAATGCTGTATTTTTTTTTAACTAAATTATCACAAAAATAAATCTCAGCCAATAATACAGCTGCTTGCATATATGATCCAACATTAAAATACAGAGAATAGAATAATATGAAAGTTGAATTAAAAGCAAAATAAACTTCGGTTTTTTCGGTCAAATTATTGAAAATGGTGTTTTACCAGATTGAATGCAGTCGCATACTATTGAAATTAAGGCACCACAAATCTAAAGTTTCCGTGTTATTTAGCAGCCAATATCACAATTAGTCAACAATGTATTATATTCTAATTTTAAACTATTTTTAGATTGTCTCATTTCAAAACTATTTATCAAAATAACAAATGTACTCGTGTATGTGATCAGTTGTATTAAATGTGTTTAAAAAAATTACGTAGTTTTTGCATTGAATTTACAAAATTTGTTAAAAATCATGTGTTTTACACAAGTCCCAATTTCATTTAGGTTATCCTCTTTTTGTATGATATTTGGTTATTTACACACTTCTTTAAAAAGTTTATATATATATATATATACACTTGGTTCTCTTTTTATGCGGGTTTTTTTATGCGATTTTAGAGTTATGCGGTTTTTTTATGGCAAGAAAAAAAAATTTTTATTCATATTTAATTCTTTTTAGTGATTCACTTTTTCTGAAAACGAATAAGAATAACAACTACAGCTCTACTATTACGCAATCAATACAAAAATTTTTTATTCATATTTAATTCTTTTTGGTGATTCACTTTTTCTGAAAACGAATAAGAATAACAACTACAACTCTACTATTACGCAATCAATACAACGAAAGAATTTCTCCTTTATATGCAAATTTATACCTTGAACTTTTTTCTTTTATTGACATGTTTTCTCTTGATTTGTTCTTAAAAACAAAAAAGACAAAAACAAAAATATCCCCCTAAAATTGCGTGTTTTTATGCTGCATTTTGCATTGCATTTTGTTTTTTTATGAAACTAATTAAAAAAGCTTGCATATTAGAAAACATTAGAAAACAAAACTTTGTGAAAAAAGGTTACTACCGAAAACCGGAAGATAAATTTACTCAAGTGAATTGTAAGTTTTTTTGATTTTTTTTAGTGCGTAATTGTACATTAAGTTTTCTCTATAATTTTTTAGTCCTCTTAAAGAAAATGTGTGACAATATTAAAAACAAAAAGAAGTGCAATTTCGCTAGAAACCAAAATTAAAATTCTCGATTGCTTGGCGAAAGGAGAAAGATCAACAGCAGTAGGTAAACGTTTTCATTTAGGCGAATCTACTATAAGAGCAATAAAAAAATGAAGCGGCAATAAGAAAATCAGTCAGATCTGGTACAAATTTGAGTTCTAAAATTTCATCATATTCAAGAGACACTTTAATAGAAAAAACTGAAAAGGCTCTCGTAATTTGGATTGAAGATTTAACTCAAAAAAGAATTCCGTTAGATGGACATTTAATCAAGATGAAAGCCCTTAAATTTTACAAGGAGTTAAAAGAATCAGAGCCATCTACATCTTCATGTGAAAGTAATCCACAATTCTCTGCCAGCACAGGGTGGTTAACTGGTTTTATAAAAAGACATTCTTTTCATAATCTAAAAATAAAAGGTGAGGTGGCTTCTGCAGATGAAGAAGCTGCTAGAAAATATCCTGAAAAGTTAGCTAAAATTATTAAAGATGGAGAATATTGCGCTCATCAAGTCTTCAATGCTGATGAAACAGGATTGTTTTGGAAAAAAATGCCAACCCGTACTTACATTGCAAAGTCCGAAAAAACTGCCAGTGGTTTTAAAGCTGCTAAAGATCGAGTTACTTTATTGCTGTGCAGCAATGCATCTGGCGATCGAATGTTAAAACCGCTGCTTGTAAATCGATCTTTAAAACCACGTGCATTAAAAGGAAAAGACTTAAATACACTGCCCGTACATTGGATGGCTAACAAGATGGCCTGGGTAACAACGGCTATTTTCACTGAATGGTTCAATAAATGCTTCGTACCCGAAGTTGAAAATTATATGAATGAGATGGGTCTCGAATTTAAGATCTTATTAATTCTTGACAATGCGCCAGGTCATCCAATCTTAGAACATCCAAATATAAAGGTAGCTTTTTCCCTCCAAACACAACGAGCCTAATTCAACCATTAGATCAGGGAATTATTTCAACATTTAAAAATATTATGTAAAATTCACTTTCCAATTCATTTTCGATAAACTGGAATCCGAAACAATAACAGTTACTGAAGCTTGGAAACAATTTAATATCTTGAACTGTGTAAATCATGTTGCATTAGCAATTGCCGAAATAAAATCACAAACTTTAAATGCATGTTGGAAAGCTGCTTGGCCTGAATGCGTATCAAAAGGAAACGAATCAAATAGAGCAATAGTAACATCAGAAATTATTTCAATTGCTAAGGAAATAGGTGGGGAAGGTTTTGATGATTTTGGCGAGCATGATATAGAAGAATTGCTTGTGGACGAAGCCCTAAATGATGATGATATTTTGGAAAGTATGGAAATATTTGGAAAGTATATTACTAAAGATTTGGAAACAGTAGATAGCGAACCGGAAGAAGATGTTACTCCACTGGACGAAAAATTACTTCGGGAAGGCCTTCAACTTTCCGGTAAATTGGCAAATTTTTTTATTCAAAATGATAATGATGTAGAACGCGCCTTAAAATTCCAACGTGATCTGAAATTTTGTATGTCTGGCTACAGAGAACTCTACAAAGAACTAGTGCCATCACAGAGTTTGATTACTGACTACCTTGTCAAAGAAAAAAAAATCACTGAAGTTCCTGAAGAAGCATTACCATGTAGATCTGATGACGTAATTTTATCTTCAAGTGATGAAAGTGATCTTGCACCAATCCACAAACGGGTTCGCACATTATCAGACAGCGAATAATGATGAAAACATTCTTAATATGATTTTAAATGAAGTTTTGTTTTTGTTACATATTAAGTTTTGTTTTTGTTTTTAACATACATATGTGCCATTTATTAAAATATGATGGAAAAAAAATAAATCTTATTATTTATAAATCTTTTTTATGCGATTTCTGATGCATTTTAAAACATTATTTGGGTTTTATGCGATTTTTGAATAAATGGAACGTATCCATCATTTTGCATATAAATGTATGTCTTTTTTTGTGCGATTTTTTTTTATGCGGATTTCCCTGGAACGCATCTACCGCATAAAAAAAGAACCAAGTGTATATATATATATATATATATATATATATATATATATATATATATATATATATATATATATATATGTAATGCAATTATTTATGAAATCAAATGGCCTTTTATTTCAGCAAAAAGTGGTACAGTTGCAATTTGATAAAAATTATCTCTGCCATCACCCATTTTGCGCGATATTCAATGCTTCACCATAATCTCACTCACTTTGCGTGATTAAATATTCATGCGTCATGAGCTAGGATTGGCACAATTTACGGTATTTAACATTAATGAAAAGTAATTGATTTACTCAAGAGGAATGTGAATATTATCTTTGACTCAAAAGTAATTTTTTTCCAACTTCAGACTTTATTAAAAAGAACACGGAAGAGAGAATAACAAATAGAAGTAATACTATTATATGGTTGAATAAATAAACTATTTTCAGAGTATGGAAGTATGTAATTCAATTTTTGTCTTGTTCGATCTCGAATTTCATTAGGTATATATATATATAAAAAAGAATTGCTTGCATAAATATGTATTTATATATGAATAATTACATTTAGCAGTAACATGTAATTGAAATCCACTTTTTCATTATTTTATTTGGCATAAATTTAGTAACAAATTGAGTCGAGTTGATACATTATATGTGTAGATATATGATTATACTATGGAAGGATATATACTAATTTCCGTTTGAAAATGAGTTTAATTTATAATCTGATCTAGTTTTCAAGTATGAGAAAAAAATTGTTTCTAGTTAATTTTGGAAGTCTTTTATTTTTACAGAGGGAGAGTTTGTTATAAAGTGATAAAATATTAAGCTTTTAAAAAATTTTCGTTTATATTAAACAAAAATATCAGAGAAACTCGATTCATTGTCAGAGTGAAAACCATAGCTTCCGGTCAATCCGTCATTCGACTTGTATCATTATGAATATATATACATATTGAATTGTTATTAGTAAAACAAGTATTTACGATTACGTAACGATAAAAATGTAATTTGATGACCCACAGAATGAGCGAAGCAAATAACCGATTTAATAAAAATCTATTAATGAATATTCAGTGCACAAGCTATCTTAAAATTATAAATAAACATTATATTTTGTAGAATAGAAAACTAAATACGAAAATAAGTTTTTCAAATCACTTTAGTAAACGCTTTTATTCTGTATCAAAAAACTTACCCTTTCGATTTATAGCAAAAACACTTGTAAAAGATCAGATAAAATCACTTATTGGTTATATTTAAAATACTTATTCGTAACATCTACAAAATGTACAACAGAGGAGATGCTTCTTTTTTGAATTTCCGTGCCATGAGTAATCGTATTATCTAAATTAATCCAGTATCGTTTCGGTAAAAATCCGGAGCTTCAAAAAACAATCAAACAATAATGCAAGCGCTTTCTGATCGTATCACTTACCACCGCAATTACATAATTCAACTTTTTATTCAAAAAATAATGAAGAAATAAATTATTTAATTTCAATTAAAATAAATTTGTTCCATGTATTTAAACTTGCTATTTCGAAAGATGGTTATTTATATATTTTTTATGCTTTCGATATAAGAATACAGCTTTCACCGTGTGAACAGGTCCACGTCTAATGCGAAAATGAATGATTGGCATCGTATTCAAAGCAAGCGCCGATATTAGCGAGAAATTTCCTAAGCTCTGTAACCCTGCAGACTGTCATCCCCTGTTTCCTTTCCCTCTCCTCTTCTAAAAAAGTGCACTTTATTTAACAACTTCCGTGAAAACAACAATCATGTAACCTCTCTTCTAAGTCATTAAAAGCTAAGTTCTGTCCATTCGGATGATTTGACGGATGATTTTGTAAACAGGAATCTAGGATGCGCCAGCATTCTTCTATCCTCTATCTGGGAGTCTGATTTTCTTGGTTTGGGAAACTTGGGCTTGAAGAGAGGGGCGTGACTTCAGAAGAGGAGGTCCAATGGTAGTGCAGGAGGCGTTGGCTATGGAACGATCGTTGATTGGAGGATGGCAGTGAGCTTTTAAGAGTGAAATCATGTACTTTGTGATAGAAAGTGACTTTAAAATTTGAAAAAGAGAAATTCGAATAATTTTGAGAGAATTTAAAAATGTTAAGGGGAGAAAATTAAGAATAACAATTAAGAATAATAGGGAAATTTAAATTTTGTTCATTAAAGCTTCTGCCTGAAGGCAGGTTTTTTCTTCATCGGAATTTGCTGTTTTAAATTTAGAGAGAAGGTCGAGAATTTTGGGGTTTTTCTTTACGAGGTTTGAGATTGTATTAAAAAGTTCCAAAACTTGGGAAAAATCTGAACTGTTATTATCTTGGGTAAGGAATCCACTGGAAGAGTCTTCCTTTTTATTTGCAGTTAAACTTTCGGTTTCGGAAGAGGTCTGACTGGGGATTTCTCCACTAACAACGTTAGCGAAGGAAATTCCCTCTTTTGTCCATTTGCTTGAAATTTTTTTTCTTTTTATTGGGTCGGAAAAGTCAGTACCTTTTTTAGGTTGGGGGAATTTGGGACATTTTGTATAACATGCCGAGTGACCGAAGTCCTGGCAGTTGATACAAAATGGGTTTTCTTGTCGCTCTTTGATGTGACAATTTCTAGTGGCGTGATCTTTACCGCATTTAAGGACACAATTCGCGGCTTTGTGGTAGAAGTTATTGCAGTTGAAGCATTGGGTTATTCCTCTAACGAGGTAACCTTCTACTTTCACCTGCAAATAACCGAACTTTTTAATGTCAAAAATCTTACTATTGAAATCGTTTCTTGGTAGAGTAATTAGAAAATATGGGAGGGATTTTTTAGTTCGTTAGGAAATTAGTTGCGTGCAGCTATCAATATTGAATCCGATTACTTTTAAGTCGTTTGTGATATCATTAATTTTAGAAGAATTAGGGAGGCCTTTAATAACGGCTTTAATAGGTTTGTCTTTTTGGCGTTTAAGAATGTAAAATTCGAAATCCTTATCCGACTCTAAGAAGTGTTTAAGGTTTCTGTATTCCTAGTAGTCGGTGGAGAACATTTTTACGACGTCATTAACTATTCTGCTACGTAGGTTAGGGAATTTTTCAGAGATGCATTTAATTTTCTCTCTTAAATTGTCTTTAATTTTAAGCATTATAGGGTGGGGGGAGAAATTTTAGGTGTAACCACCTCGGTAGTTACTTTTGCAATCGGGGGATGCTCAACATCCTGTTCTAAATCAGAGAAACTATTGTTAGTTTCTATGGGGTCCTGGTCGGGGAAATTGGTCTGGCGGTCTTTTTGGGGAAGATAAACTCTTCCGTAGATTCCTTACTTTTCTGTTTTTTGCATAGTTTTTTCTTGTTAGGCTTGCTAACAGTTTTAATCTTATCATTTTCAGGAGGGGAGGGTTAAAAAAAAAAATAATTTCCTCTTCTACCGAGGTAGAGGGAATCTTATGATCCTGGCAGTCTGAGTTAGTACATGGTGGGAGGGTTTTAAGCTCACTTGCCATTTCCTCCTGATCATGGCCTGTGTGCTCGATATGTACAAGTCTGTGAAGGAATTCCTGGGGCTGGGTGAACGTCCGTCCATCCCGTAAATCGACTTGCGAAGGGTTGAGATACCTGTAACGGTATATATCTCTGAGTTTCTCGCAGGCGGAAACTTTTTTGAATTTTGTCGGCGAAAATTCCATATGATCGCTAGAATCACTCGATGATTCGAGAGGTCGTGAAGCTCGCAGGTGCGTGGTGTCCGTCCCCATTCAACTCAGTTTACTTT
>BMAU01002792.1:0-142533 GCA_019973935.1 Trichonephila clavipes | reverse complement strand
TTATTTAAAGATAAAAAATAATTCGGGTCTTAAAGGGATACACCGAAGATGGTTCTGCTCTTTAAAAAATACTATCACTCGCTTCCCAAGATTTTGAGTGGTGATTTTAATTTTAATATGAGTTTGCCAAAAGCTGAGCCTCTCATAGCTTTTTTGAATGATGAACTCAAGCTCGAAAATTAAAATGTTTCGACAAGTAACAGTGGTACTGTTATTCATGCTGTTTTTCAACGGTTTTTAAATATTTTGAAATCATAAGTAAGTGTGTCATATTTTAGTTATCATAAGTCTATTATATCCGCTCTTCCCCAAATTGAAAAAGAATAGTTATTTTTGATAAAAAATTGCATTACTCCTTGTGTTAATTAAATAAAATTTTCATTAAAGATAGTTATTCGATAGAAAATTATTTTCAATCATACCCGATTCATTTTTTTCAGGATATAAGATACTATTGCGTATTTACCATAAAAACATGTAAGATGTTACACATCATACAGTCGGTCGAAACATGTAAGATGTTATACATCATACAGTCGGTCGAAAAAATAGTTGAGCACCGTGACCCTTTCAAAAAATGATTCGAAATGGAAAACGACCTTTTTTGAAACCATCTCGTTTGAAACGAAAACCATCTCAACGCTGTATTTTTGTTGTTTTATTCCCACTTTTTCATTTTAAACGGCTTTTTTATATGACTATTGTACATTTTCACCTACTTTTTATCCAAAACTTGCATTTAAGGTTTGAATCCAGAAGGAAAGTTAAAACGGCTCTTTTATATGACTAATGTCCATTTTTCACCTAATTTTTTATCCCAAAGTTGTCTTTAGGGTCTCGATTCAATTATCCTTCAAAATTCTACTGAGAGCAACCATGTATGAACAACACAAAATTTTTTCAGATTTCTCCCAAAAATATTTTATCACGGGGCGAGAGAAAATTTTTCATTCTATCCCAGAGAGACGATTTAGACAGGGGTCATCAACAAATGAAATATAGACATCTTGAAGGGGTCAAATGAAATTCTTGGCATGTCAGATGAAATGTATACATCTTGGTGAGAAAACAGGACAGCAGCCAACTCAACAAGACAAGTCCTCCAATCTTGGTGAGAAAACAGAGCATATGCAAACTCAACGAGACAAGCCCTCCAATCTGGGTGTGTGAAGACGACAACAGGTAAGTCTAATCTATATTTGATGCATTCCTATCTTGGTGTATTAATGACCCGAAAAAAGGAGGACCACCCCCAATTTTCGGACTTGAAGATTTTGGCTAAAAACATTTACCGATAAGACTGCCAAAATTTGAGAATATTAATCACTTAAAATCCTGACAGTCTTGACGAAAAACATTTAACATGAAAATATGACTGAATGTTTGGCTGCTGGCCTTTTATACTCTAATGAGGTCACGTGAAACGATTTTTATTGGCTGGCGCATGTTGTGATCTTTCCAACGTTGGCATATTGTGTGTCTTGAAAAAGGGGGACCGAGTCGACTCTTGTGTCGACTCGATTCCCCCTTTTTTCGGTAAGATTTTTTTCACTCACTCTACTAGATGGGCAGTTTGTCTTTTGCATTCAGCCTGCAGCTCGTTAAAATGCTGCAGATATCGCGTAAATCGAAAAGATTTCACCATGGTGCACTCGGAAATGTCATAGTCCTCGTGCACTTCATCGTGCAGGTGGACAGGCAGGGTGCAGTCATTCAAATCCCGGAATTGGGCAATATTTCCAGGTTAATGGTAAAAAGTCCAAGCTTTTCAAAAAATTTTCGCTGGTCCGAGCCCTTGACGACAATCAGGCCTATGTTTCCTTGGGCCAGGTGACAAATCTTGTCCCTGACGCAGAAAGACAGGTATTCGAGAGGTACAGATCCGGGCAGGTGGCACTTCAAGTTGAGCCGTTCATTGATGTACCTGTTGGCCCGGCTGTCTTTGGCAGTCGTGAATAGATTCGAGTGGTCCACCGTGAGGCAAATAACTTCTGGGTCTTTGCCATCCTCCGGAATGCTAGCAATCGACAATTTGATAGGAACAGGCTGGCCACCATGGTGAAACACGTTGGCATGTGCAAAAAAGGCTATGTGAGACATGTTTCTGAGTGAGAATGTCTCTGTTGGATAAGCGCTCGCTTTTTACACTCTGCTGGGTCACTTGAATCGATTCCTATTGGCTGATGATTTTCCAACCTTGAATCACCAGACATCGATGAAAGAACTCTTTAGCGCCAAGGTTCCGCAATACAGATGAATCCAATCTTGCTGCATCAAACAGCGCCTTCAGCACGATTCAGTGCCAAGGTTCCACAATACAGATAAACTCAATCTTGGTGCATCAAACAGCACTATTCAGCACAAGTTTTTAAAATGTGCACTCCAATCTTGGTACACCATTTGGCCCGAAAAAAGGGGGACCAAGTCGACTCTTGTGTCGACTCGATCCCCCTTTTTCCTGGCCAATGTCCTTTTTTTTACTGTACCGTGACTTTCTAGCTCCATTCAGCATGCAGCTTATTAAACTGCTGCAGGTATTTGGCAAATTGATAAGATTTTAGCATGATGCAGTACGAAATGTCGTCTTCCTCGTGTACACCCTCATGCACGGGGTTGGGAAAGGTTCCATCGCAAATGTCTTTGAATTTCGGCAGGTTCTCCAGGCCTATGGCATACAGTCCGAGCTCTTGAAAATTTTTTGTTGCTCCACTCCTTTGACCACCATCAGGCCTCTGTTGACTCGGGCCAGCTGACTAATCTTGCCCCTCACGCAAAAGGCAGGTATTCCACGGGCACACTCTTGGGTAACGGGTGGTGTACCAGACGAAGGCGGGCATTCTCTTGGCAGTTGGCTCAAAAATCTTTGGGCTTGGAAGTTTCCCCGGCATGATTCACGGTGATGCAAATGATTTCGGGATCGTTGCCATCCCTGGGAATCGTGACAATGGACAATTCGATGGGCACTGGCTTGCCATCGGGATGAAACACGTTAGTGTGAGCAAAATAGGCTGGTTGACTCAAAACATACACGTGGCTTCAATTTGACAACAGCAGAATGATTCTAGAGCCTGGTTGCTCGCTTTATATATGCTCGAGGAGCGTGACGTCTGGTGGTATCCTATTGGTCAAAGCCTTTTCATGCGAGCACTGCACATGTTTTTCCAAAGCGAGCTTCCAAAGTTGGAGACCCAACATGCGCCGTGGGACGTTGTCGTCTCGATGCATTTCCCAATTGTCCAACCACGTCAACCATTTCACGTACACGTCTGCGACTCGAGGTCAGTCTGTAAAATCCAAAATGTACGCATCCGTAGTTTGAGGTTGCTAAGACTCCCAAACTCGGTGAGAGGGAGGACGACCCACTTGAAAGAATCTCAAACTCGACCCCTTTGTCCCAGGTCAGATTCAAATGACTCGTAAACACAATCACCGATTTTCCAAACGACCGAGGAATATGCACACCAAAGTTGGGTTCAAAAATGATGGGATAAGAAGAGTCTTGCTCGTAATACGTGACTCGATCCGGCAACCGACCCAGATTTCCAAACACAACATTGGTGCGATGTCGACACTGGTCTAATAAACTTTTTACCGAAACCATTTTTTTTACATACTCTTGTCTCCATGCTTGGTACTTTTTGGACAAAAAATGAGACTGTTTTCTGGCAAAAATGAAATTTATTTAGAAAAAAATATTTACAATATTTACATCAAAATAATATTTACATCAAAATAGTATTTACATGCAAGGCAAACAATTGCGTAGAGACAGATCCAATGGTTTAATCACTTTAAACCCAATAGTCTTTTTCACTTTTTTTTTTCATTCGGGGCATGGTCAAGTCCATGGGGCTTCTTGTTGTTCTATGGCCAACCCTGCTTCAAAATGGTCTAAAAACGAGATGAGATCATTACTCTCGTCAAACAGGGAAGGCACCGTGTCAAGCAACTGGGGTTCTTGGGTATGAGCCAGGGGAAGCCCTTGTTGCAAGCAGTCTCCTAAATACGGACATGATCTGATCTATTGAAGAGTCGTCCGTAGGGGTTGGCTCCAAAGTCTCGACCACAGGTGGTAAAAGAATCTGCACAGGTGGTGGATCTGGTAAAAAGAACTGCACAGGTGGTGTCGTCGGCACTGGTGGTTGAAAGACTGGTATCTGCACAGGTGGATCTGGAATCTGCACAGGTGATGTCTTCGGCACAGCTGGTGTTTGCACAGGTGGTTGAAAGATTGGTATCTGCACAGGTGGATCTGGTAGAAGGATCTGAGGGGTCGTCAGCACAGAAGGCTCTGGAATACTCACGGGTTGAGGGGTGGCCAAGGCCGTGGAAGGTCTGGTAATCAACACAGGAGCCACAGGTGGTCTGATGACGGGTTAGATAAACATTCTGTTCCGTTTGGAGGAAGTCCCTGGCTGTTCTTCCAAAGGTCGTTTGTTTGTCTCTGCAGTTACATGAGCCGGGGTAGGAGGAGGTAGCTTGTAGACCTTTTGATCGTACCGCTTCATTTTTCTAAAATCCCCCAGGTTAAATCCATTCTCCATGAGCTGGGGGAGAATGGTTTCGTGGATAATGTCCAATCCAAACATAGTCTTTTGAACCGTCAACAATTTGTAACGGGTTCCAGCCGGGATCGGGTACGCCGTGAGGGGTTCCAACACCATTCGATGATAGAGCATCTAAACATATGGCTCAAAGCTCCTCCTAAACAAATTGGGATTGGCTCGACACCTGAGACTGGAAGAAGGAAATTCATAGCTTAGCATCGGGACGTTGGTCGTTTGAATAAGGTGAATCTCGCCGGACTTTACCGTTCGGAAGCCAAAAGTAAAGTCTTTTTTCACAAAAAACATGTTGTTATAAATGTACACCATCCTCTTGTCGGTGTTTTCCAGGGGTCGATCGGGATTGGTCAAAAGTCCCTTGGAGATTTTCTTCCACAAGACATCGTCGGGCATGAATTCGTTCACGTGCTTTGCCTCCATGATGGCACGCTTGAAATTATCCACCAGCATCTTTTTTCGGTACCAATTGCCTTTTACAAAACAAGATGTGACGAATCTGTACGGAACCTTTTCACTAATTTTCTTAGGCGTCTTTCTGGGGAATATAAATTCGCGTTTATTTCCAATCAACTCCAAAAAGAAGTTTGGGATATTTAAATTAGATAAGGTATTTAAGTCGAGGGTTGCGAGATAGAAAGAGGGATGATGGTAGGCTATTGAGCCGATAACCTTAGAGATGCAAAACTAGAAGATTCAAAGAGATTAGATTCGTGAAGACGTCGTGCTGCTAGACGTACCAGAAAGCTGATATAAGCCAGCGGTAAATATAATTCACGTACGCTTAAAGTAAGCGTCAGTTTGAGCTACTTTGTTAAAAATAATGACAATTAAGAATTCGAATACGTGTGTTTCTCGGATCTCCTATTTCGGTAAACCTTACTTGAGTTGAGCAAGTTTAGTAATTAATTGTATTCTTAGTAATTTAATTTAATATAAAGGCAAATCCCTTTAGAAGACGTTACATTATTGTATTATTTGTTATCAGAGATTTTTGAGGAAATTATAACAAAAATAAATAATATTATTATTCAAAATTGCTTTCGGTGGTTCTTTGCCTCAAATTAATCTTGGTGTTTAAGGTGTTACCTGAGAGGATTCCTACTCCACCTGCTCAAAGACTTGCTGAACTTGAGAGGCTTCCTACTCCACTTGCTCAAAGACCTTCTGAACCTGAATAAATACCACCTGCCGAAACTGAAGGACCACCCAGGGACATGGTGGATCCCTCTGTTTCCGTAAATACAGTGGAGGTAACTCCACTCCAGATCACTCGTTGTGACAAGAGTACCCAAACAATTTTCCCCTACCTTCATGTCAAACGCCTGGATTTCGGAAAGAGGCGCATGGAACAACGTCAGGCCAATAAAAAACTCTCCATCAAACAGGAACCCTCGGAGAATCCTGTTCAACAGACTGTTTCAAAAAACATTATTTTGTGGATGCCTAGAAATCATCCACTCATGAAAGTAGGTAACAATGGATTCATTATTCAACCCACAAATGTAAATGGTATCAATAAATGATTGATTTTTCAATTATGTTTCTTTCATTTCATACTTGAAAATCCTTATCAAATTCCTTCTCCTTTATCAGTCGACTTCCTCCTTCTGTCCACTATAAAAGCAGGGCTCAGAAGCCAGTCGCATCATTTTACTCTTGAGACATGGAACACGATTTAGCTTTCACACTGCATCTTGCCATGTACCACACACACACACACAAGAGGCAGACCTTGGGGATTACATCACCTTCATGATGAATTTTCGGACCGTTTTAATTCGTTTTAAACCTTCCGAGGTGATTGAACTCGAAACTATCTGTGCCATGAACATTATTGATTTGATGATGCAAATCCTACCGGAACACGAGTCCCATGATGTACCTTGGTTTGAAAGTTTTTCCTACTTCGAACCTGCCGACCTGGATAGCGAATACATGGTGCAAGAGGCTGCCAAAGGGAAAGGCACCTTCATGCAAGCCTTATGGACTCAATATGCCATACCCAAATTGTACGGTTTGGTGTACAAGGCTTGGAGACTCTATGGTGCTCAAAACCTGACCACCTGAACTCGATTGGCTCAAGCGGTGTTGGACGGGTGTTTTGGGCAGAAATGGCCCGATTGCGTATTCCAATTGCCAGACTCGTGTTCGATTTGCCTCAGCACGATGCACTGGGCGGAAAAGACGCAATGTGGCCATGCATTTCACTTGCGTTGCCTCCTCCGACACCTGGACGGGAGCAACTCCTGTCCCCTCTGCAGAACACCCAACCCTCTAAGGGCACCTTAGACACCGTATTGAGCTCCAAAAATGGGAGAATGAATTCTGAGTAATTATTCTCCATTTTTTGGGCTCCTCTTTATGCCAAGGGTGGAAACTATATATTGCACGCAACACTCTCTCTCAAAATAATACACTGGCCTCAAAAAATTAAGGTACAACCGGGTTTTTGTGTCTAATTTGCAAATGAATGAATGTAGAAACAAAAAATTTGGAGGATATGTGCATTAAATAGTTTTTTATTGAATGCGTCATAGAAATTTGTATAAGTGTATTGCAAAAACGATTTATAACAAAAAAGCAATCTCTGTGGAAAAGTCCATTCTTGGAGAAAACAGCACATCACAGTGTTATGTGGTAAAATGGTATAAAAACTATACAAAAATGGGTTCTAATAAGGAATGTGTCCACCCCTAACTTGAATGCATTGGCGGCATCGATTTCTCATGCTGTTTATTAAGTTGTCGGACACCGGAATAGGAAGCGAAGACCAGACACAGAGTAAGCCTTGTTTCAGCTCATGTAACGACCTTGGAGGAGGAATTAAAGCAGCAACCTCTCTGCCAAGATAGTCCCAAAGATGTTCTATTGGATTCAGGTCTGGAGATCGAGCTGGCCATTCCATTCGTTCCAAACCGTGATCCTCCAGATACTCCTCAACAATCCGAGCTCGGTGAGGTCGTGCATTATCATCCATCAGAAGGAAGTCGTTACCAATAGCAGCAGCATATGGGCGGACATATGGATCAAGGATCTCATCCCGATATCTAAGACCAGTTACGGTTCCTCCATGGAACACATGCAGGTCAGTGTGGCCACCGAGCGAGATCCCTGCCCAATCCTGGATTCCACCACCTCTATAACTGTGTCTTTCAACAGTGTTGGATTGATGGTATCTAGTGCGCTGTTCCCTCCAGATCAGTAGACGCCCTGAATCACTCTCCATTGTAAATCTGGACTTGTCTGTGAACAGCACAGAAGCCCATTGTTGCTGCGTCCAAGAAACATGTTCTTTTTTGCCCAGCATTAGCGGTTCCTTCGCTGTCGTCCGTTGAGGGGAACGCACACAACTGGTCTTCTTGCATACAGACCTGCATTGTGAAGACGATTTCGCACCGTAGTAGCAGAGATTCTTCTTCCTGATGCTTGAAAGTGGTCTGCAACGAGCTGCAGCACAGTAGTGGTTCTCCTTCGTGCCGAAAGAGCTAGAAAACGGTCTTCTGCAGGTGTTGTAGCTCGTGGTCGGCCTGGAACAGGTCTTCTGGACACAGAATCTTCGGATTGGTATTGATCCCAAAGTCGCTGGACAACACTACGAGACACATTGAGACGTCTAGCAGCATCAGCCTGCGACAATCCCATTTCCATCCATCCAACTGCCCGCCACTTTAACGAATTGGGTAAACGACGTCTCTGAGACATTTTCTAAACTCTATTGACTATTGTCACCGAAACTGCCAACAACTGTTGAAAATCAACACAACTTACACACAAAAGTACGAAAGCTTGATATTTGCATATTTTTCTCTCACTCATAAATATACGTTCTTTTCTATAAAATAAAAGTGGTAGCAATCGTTTTTGCATTAATGTTTTTAAAGTTCGTTATTATCATTCATGTAAACTATGCATTTTATTGTTACTGCCATTTTTTTATGGTGAGCTTCGAAAAACATGTTGTACCTTAACTTTTTGAGGCCAGTGTATTTATGTGGTCAAGGTTGAAACACATCCAGCCTTCTAATCATTCCATGTAATACACAGCTTCTCTGGTCATTGCATGTAATACACAGCTCCTCTGGTCAAGGTTGACCCAATTCAATCTCTTATCAGTAGCCAATGAGAAACCACTTCAGCCTCTGTCTACTATAAAAGCAAAGAATAGTCGCATCATTTTATTCATGAGACATAGAAGATGACAAAGTCTTTGCGCTCAATCTTTCCCTGCACCTAGGAGCAGACCTTGGCGATTTCATCAATTTTATGGTGCTGCTTCGATCCCATGTAAACGCACTGAAACCTTCCGAGATCATTGCTCTCGGATCCACAGTGGACCTGGTTGAAAAGATTCGTCAGCTGTTTCCACATCTTGACCTCCAGGACTTTCCTTCGCTCGAGCCTTATGCGTACCTGGAACCTGCAGACCTTTTCCACGATTACTTGGAACAGGAGGCTAGGAAAGGAAAGGACCCTTTATCCAAGCCATGTGGGATGGATAAAGGGGCCAAGCCATGTGGGATCTACCAACTAGCGTAGATGCCGAAAAAGCGTTTTCGACAGCTGGTAATTTTTTTACAAAATTAAGTTCCAGGTTTAATGGCAGTACAATTGATGCATTAAGTTTTTTAATATCACATTTCAAAAATTTGTAGTGGCCGCGGTAGCCGAGTGGTATAGGCATCGGATCGTGGCTGGCTTTGTCACGAGTTTGAGCCCAGTACCACTAAAGACCCGCCGTGTAGGGCAGCGATGCACGCTAAATCAGTCGAGAGCTGAAACGTCCTCCCGTTGGTGTGGTGCGGTAGTTCGGAGAGAGGGGTGCCAGCTCAGGTGTCGTCCACGTCACTTGACCATGGTTCAAAATTACGTGGTCCGACGCCAAAAGCCCTCGTGTAGCTGAACAGTGCGACGTTAATCTTCACTCACTCACTCACTCACCCAAGCCATGTGGATTGTCATCGGTAAGCCCAAACTATACAATTTGGTGACCAAGGCTTGGAGAGAGCAAGGTCCCCAGACTCTAGCCTCCTGGATTCAATTGGCTCAAATGGTGTTTGATGGGTGTTATGGACAGAAATGGCCCGATACCGTGTTTCAAGTGCCTGATGCATGTCCCATCTGCCTCACTCCTATACACAAGCAAGAAAGAACACAGTGTGGACATGTGTTTCACAAAAAGTTCCTTTTACAATACTTGGACATTCGCAACACCTGTCCCATCTGCAGAGCATTGTTGATAGACCCATAAACACCATGTTGAACCCCAGAAAAATGGGAGAATGATTACTGGAAAGGAGCATAGCTCGGGACCATTAGTCATTCTCCCATTTTTTTGGGCCCCTCCTCTCGCCAACGTTGGCAGATATGGAAAGAAGAATTTTTGGAAAATATTTTTACACCACAAAGAAACAAAAATATATACTATATATATATAAGGTAATGTTAACTTTTTTCACTATAAGTTGCTGACAGCGTTTTCACAGTGTTTTAAACAGGTTCAATAATGGGTAAAAAAATCGAGAGCTATAACATGTTTTTAGGAGAGATTTGAAACAAATGAGGACTATTTTGTGGCATGAAATGAATTAAATGGGGTAAAATTTTGGAATGGGAGCCTCAGAGGGTAATTAAAGGTTGGTTCAATCAATCCTGCTGAACATTCAAACGCATAGAGTCGTTGAAACATGGAAATGAGAAAAGGGGGAAAACTGATAAATACCAAAAAATTGTAAATAAAGAGACTAAATATTTTGTGTGTTTTTTATGTGTGAAAATATTTGAAATTAAAAAATTAAATGGTCCTCTACAAGTAAAAAAAATTTTTTTTAATAATAAAATATTTTTTGATGGTAGAGTTTAAAGCTCCCAATCATCTCATGATACTCATTCCTGCAAAAATGAATTCCCCAAAATATGATAATTTTATTGACATGTTCAATGTACCAACACCTATCTCACCTTTACCACCAACTCCAGTGGCTTCTCCATCCCATGAACCATCTCTAGATGCGATTTATGATTCGTTACCACCCATGGAACAATCCACAGTTCCCGAGTCACCTTTGAAAGAACCCATGGAACCATCTAGAGTTCCCAAGTCACCTTTGAAAGATCCCGTGGATTCTAAGCCACCAATTGTTTCTATATCACCTGATCCACCTGTCAAGAAGGCCCATGTCAAGAAGGTTGATTCCGTTATTCATTGTTCTCCGCGATCCAGGGAAAGACGAAATGAGGAAAGACGGAACGAGGAACGAAGGAATGAGGAACGAAGTCCACGAGACCCAGGATGTATAGAAGACCCGATTTCAGACCCCCGTATCGAAGGTATGATTTCAAACCCAGAGTGTTTCGGAGACCCCCTTATGCACAGCAATTAATGTCCACTTCCCAGGAAAATGCCCAAGTCTTTTTCCACAGCCAGGATTTGGCCGTGCTGTGTATTAGGAACAATGGCTTCACGCTGACCAACGGAGTCGTCTCGTATGCCATGGATCGGGAATGTCCCGACGAACTGTTTAAATTTTTACACTATCTCAATGTTGGTACCATTTGTGTCACCGACCAACATTCTAAACAAATATTTAAGGAAATCCAAGCCAGTTAGAGCTCCTCGAGTCAATTCAAGTGAACCACTGCGATGCTTTTAAATTCAAATGGCCGTGTGCTGGGTCATTGTCCGTTTTTTAATCAGACCACATGTCATCGTTGGATTGTAGTGCAAGGCATGTGTGCTATTCAGCATCAACCCATCAATCCCATTTTCCACTCGTGATTGGTTCAAACCCTCATGATTGGCTACAGATGGCTCCACCCACATCATGTTTAAAAGTATAAAAGAAGACTCGTCTTAACGCTTCACATCAGTCGACTCTTCCCTTCAGTGCACGATGGACCAAATCGATGCCTTCCCCGAGCATATTTCAACGACCGTGGTGCCCGTGACGCTGCCCGAGAAACCAGACACATTGGAATATGCCGCTCGGCAGGGACAAGTCCGTGCTTGCATCATTTACCAGGAACCCAACACGAAACGAGTTTTTGTGATGACCCCCTGGGTCACACCTTGAACACCAAGATTAATTTGAGGCAAAGAACCACCAAAAGCCATTTTGAATAATATTATTTATTTTTGTTATAATTTCCTCAAAAATCTCTGATAACAAATAATACAATAATGTTACGTCTTCTAAAGGGATTTGCATTTATATTAAATTAAATTACTAAGAATACAATTAATTACTAAACTAGCTCAACTCAAGTAAGGTTTACCGAAATAGGAGATCCGAGAAACACACGTATTCGAATTCTTAATTGTCATTAACTTTAACAAAGTAGCTCAAACTGACGCTTACTTTAAGCGTACGTGAATTATATTTACCGCTGGCTTATATCAGCTTTCTGGTACGTCTAGCAGCACGACGTCTTCACGAATCTAATCTCTTTGAATCTTCTAGTTTTGCATTTTTAAGGTTATCGGCTCAATAGCCTACCATCATCCCTCTTGCTATCTCGCAACCCTCGATTTAAATACCTTATCTAATTTAAATATCCCAAACTTTTTTGGAGTTGATTGGAAATAAACGCGAATTTATATTCCCGAGAAAGACGCTTAAGAAGATTAGTGGAAAGGTTCCGTACAGATTCGTCACAATCCCTTTCAAAAAGAAAACGGGATTTATTCGAAGATCACAAACCGCCTGAAAATAAGTTACGTAACCAATTCCTAGACTTGCTTTACAGTCCCGACAACTTTAATATATATATTTACCAATCGGATACTAAAAATTCTCCTTCCTTAAGGGAAAGTAAAAAAATTACGACCTAAAACTACACTTTAAAGGACGTAACATTTACAGAATTAGATTTCCCTACACCACGCCCATTCGGTTGTGAGGCGAGGGAAAAACACCTAAGTTGAAAAACCTGCCTGCATGGTTTGCTTAACTACTTAAAAATCTACTTAAATATTATAGCACATATTCGGACTTGCATCTTGCTTCTTTTGTTGAATAACAATTCTCAAGGTCAGCTACCCTGAAATGAGAATTTCTTTGTGTGAAAAACAAACATCTATAATACATACAGATTCCTTCGTTTTTTACATAACATTTTCATATATTTCAATTGAAGCATCTGGTTTCTTAACATTCCCATTCCATATATGCTGCGCTTGTTAGTATTAAATGATAGCTCTACCTAATTACGCCGCTTCCCAAGTCACCAGATGTAAGATAAAATATACACATATATATACATACAATTTCAAACATTTTTCAAAAAACAATAAAACAAACAACCAAAGGAATTGTCGCATCTTAGCGAAGTCATACATAGAAGTAAACAAATGCCTTCTTAAAAATGTTTTATCCATATTTATACAAAAAATTAACACAAAAGCTGATTTTTCTCATCAAGAAAAAACACTCATTGTAGTGTCCACTTTTGCTTGGATTCTTAAATTAAAAATCCGCCCGTGACTTGCTTCATTGCAATAATTCTTCCGACCACTTGTTCGAAAGGAGAAAAGAAAGAAACGATACAACCTGATAATTTCTTTGCCCTTTATTAGCTCCTATCCACTGGATCTCCGTCTAAGGCTTCCATACTGAGGCTCCTTCTCCTGATGTTGTTCAGTGGAATACTTGCTATTCCGCTGTTCCTCCGCTCCTCTGGAAATCCTTCGGGTTGTCTTACTCGGCTGATTAGACCTGTCATCTGATTAGACCGAACAGTTCTCCTCTCAGCTGCCCTGTTGGTTCCGTTTTTAGTTGTCTTTGTCTCCCGGGCCTTGTAGTATTATCCGCTTCCTTCGTGCCTGCTTGCTACTGTAGGTGACTTGTCCTGCCTGTCTCGTTGATGAGAAGGACCTGCAATTGGCTGTGATCCCTGGGAGGGGTATTAGGTCTTCTATATTTATGATAACGAGATGAAACCGAGGACGGAATTGCTCTTTTTATCCCCTGTTTTGGTTCAGGGGTTGGTCTTTTCTGGTCCCTATGTTCGGACCCCTGCAGAGAACGGTTTTTGCAAATTTTGTATCTTTTTATATTTTTCGTGTCCCCTGATCCTTTTGACTCTACTTTACGTTTCAATCTCGGATCCTCCCATCCGGCATTACCCTTACTTCATTTATGACCGTTATTTTGCTCACTCGAGGTTTTCCTAGATCCTTTGAATTTTCCTGGTTGCGATCTACTTGACCTATCACTCGACCTCTGTCCTTCATACAGTGTCTCAACATGACTGTCCGAACTAATCGTGTCGGATTGTCGTGGAGAGTACACACGCACCTGGTCAATATTAACTGTTACCTTTGTACTCCTCTTTAAAATAATTAAATTATTATTCCGAATCTCCAACACTCTATATGGCCCTTCAAACTTAGGCAAAAACTTTCCAACCACTCTTCTACACGCAGCACTTATAAAATGAGTTTGTACCAACACCAAATCATTTACTTAGATGTTAACTTCCCTCTTTTTCCGATTATAATATTTTTCCGTTTGTGTTGTTTCCGCCTATTCTGCCTTGCTTCATCGAATAATTTCGCAATGTTTCTTCCTATATATTCAGCACCCTCTGTGACATTTTTTAATTTACTAAAAGGTGTTATAATCTTTCTACCTAAGAATAACTCAGCCGGAGTTTTATTTCTTGTTTCGTTCACTGAAGTGCGCAGCGCGAAAGCGAATTCATGAAGAAATCGGTCCCAGTTTTCGTGATTTTCTTTTACAAAACAGGCTATCCTCTGGACTAAATTGCGATTAACTCTTTCCGTTAAATTCGCCTGTGGCCTGTATGTTACCGTTTTCATATCTTTTATGTCTAACCTGTGACTTAAGTGTTCAAATACCTCTGATATAAATTGGGGGCCGTTATCACTAATTAAAGAAATCGGAGCTCCGTAACGTGAGATATAATTCTCAAAAAAGGCATTAGCTATGGCCTGGGCCGAAGCTTTTCGTAAAGGAATAAGCTCACTCCACTTAGTGAAATGATCAGTTATTACTAATACAAATCTATATCTTTCGGGTCGGGATGCGGGGTAGGGGCCTAATAGGTCTAACGTTACCATTTCATTGGGGTAATTCGATACTATAGGAATTAAGCGACCAGCTGGTAGCGCGTTTTTGTAATTAAATTTTTGACACCGGTCACAGATTGATACATATTCAAATATATATTTCCTCATATATGGAAAATAACATGTGTCTCGCAGTTTTAAATAGGTCTTCCTCTTTCCTCGATGGCCTGCTAATGGCAGATCATGAAATTCTTTCATTATTGTTTCGCGAAGCAATCTAGGAATATACACTCTTAGTTCTCCAAGAGTTGTATAATATTTCGCGTAAAAGAGTAGACCATCTATAAGTTTAAAATCCTACGACCAACCCTCGCATATAGTCGCATTAACAGAACCGTCGTCTGGGTTTTCTAAATAACGATAGATGTGTCCTAACTCTGGATCTTCCATTTATTCTCGAATGAGTTGTTCTCGAGAGTTTAAAGCTAGGGCTCGAAGAGCTGCGCATGAAATTTGTGATCCATCCAGATTGCCTACTGGATTCCTAGACAAAACGTCCGCGACAACGTTTTGGACCCGCGGGCGATGTTCCTACTCTATGTTGAACTCGGATAACTTGAGTGCCCATCTAATCATTCGACTAGATAAGTTTTTCCCATTCATTAGCTTTGTTAATGCCACCTGATCTGTGATTACCTTCACCGGCAGGGATTCCAAATAAGTTTTAAACTTATTTAAGGCCCATAACACCGCCAAACATTCGCGTTCAGTAACAGTATAGTTTCGTTCCACTTTATTCAGGATTCTAGACGCGAATGCAATAGGTCTGTGGTTTTGATTAAGCACAGCACCAATTCCGACCCCACTAGCATCAGTAAATAAGTTAAACTGTTCTGTAAAATTTGGCAACTGTAAAACTGGTGCCTCTGTTAATGCTCGTTTTATCTTATCAAAAGAATCCTGTGCTTCTGTCGACCAATTAAATTTAGCCCCCTTTTTTCTTTAACCGATATAATAGTTCTCATATATCTGCATATTTGAGTATAAACTTCTGATACCACCCCGCCATCCCTAAAATCTTTGACACTTCCTTGCTATTTTTAGGAGGTTTCATTTCTGTAATTTCCTTCACTTTACTATTGTCTGTTTCGATCCCTTCTTTACTAATTACGAGACCTAAATACTTCAATTTGTCACGTGCGAAGTGGCATTTTTCCTTATTTAGTGTTAGCCCTGCGTCTATCAACAGTGTAAATACCTGATTCAAATGATTTAAGTGTTTATTAAACGATGGAGATGTGATAATAACATCATCCATATAAATCGACACGAAACGCCCAATAACAGGTTTTAATATTATATCAATGACCTTTTGGAAATTTAGCGCCGCCCTGAAAGGCCGAAAGGCATTCTGAGGAATGCAAATGTGCCATTGCAGGTTATCAATGCGGTTTTCTCGATATCTTTTGGACTAATCGCAATTGAACATAACCACTTTTTAAATCCAATATGGACATCACGCCGGTATGCGGAATGTTTGTGATTAGATCATCAATCACCAGTAATGGATATAGGTGGTATTTAGTTATTGCATTAAGTTTGCTATAATCAATCGCGAATCGATACGCCTCAGGTGAATCCTTAGGAAGACCATTATTCTTGCGCGTTAAAACTACTGGTGACACGTATGGGGATTGAATAGGACGGATCGTACCCTCTTGCAACATTTTCTCAATCTGATAATCGATTATTCTTTGTTTGACCCTATCATATCGGTAGGGTCTCGACACTACCACTCCCTTGTCCCCAGTATCGATTTCATGGCATAAAACATGAGTTAACCCCGGCTGATCTGAAAATAGCCCTTTAAAACCATTAAATAAATTCCTTAATTTTTGCTTTTGCCCTTCACCGAGCTTTGTATCTGATAGATCAATCTCGACCGGCTTTTCCACTTTTGGTATTTGCTTACTTTGGACATCTGGAATAATCAGTGATTTCTAATCGAAATCTAAAGTTAATTTGGACTCCTTCATAAAATCAATGCCCAAAATGCATTGGTACTGCATATTGTTAAGAATGTGAAATTCCCATGTTTTCTGGAATTCTCGGATCCGAATCTGTAATTCGACCCGACCTAAGTGGCAACACGACGTCACTACTCTATCTTTCGTCTTTTGACGAGGTCGATATGAAAAATATTTGCGATAGACCTCTTCCGATATGAAAGATTTCTCCACCCCCGTGTCCCAAAGGGCTGTAATGAATGTCTCATTTAAAAGAATAGGAACATACGGAAAGTCTACTGGAGTCACTCGTAATGAGAATACCCTAATAGTTTGGTGTTCTGTATCTGGAGGTTTTTCCGTACCTCGTGATCGATCACCCCCATACTCGCATCGATCGCTTAAAGGTTTAAATATCTGTTTCGATCATTCTGACCCTTGAAAGTACTATTCCTCGAACCACCTTGTCGACCGCTTTGATTGTGGAATCTATGATCCGATTGACCACCTCGGCGTCGACCATCGAATCTCTGATTATCCACAACACCTTGACTCTCAAATCTATTGAACTCTCTCCGTGGTCTACTATTGTCCGCATATCTATTGTTACCTCTCGTTTCCCTCCAATTTTCTTGTTGATTCCTCTTAGGGAAACGATTGTTCTCGTTTGGTTGTATATCCCCGGATTCCCAACTCGAACCTCTGATCTTTCTATTTAGAAATCGTTCCTCATACTTATGAATAATTTGTAGGAGGTTAAATGTGGTTTGCGGATTCCTAACCTCTACATAATCCAAAATCTGAGGTTCTAACCTACTAATAATATGATCGATAAATTTTTCCTCCGCCATTTCGACTTTAAGATTTTGTGAATCTTCAACAAATCATACACAAAATCCAAAGGCTTTTGGTTATGCTTTTGAGATGATGAATAGAAACGCGTTTCTAGCTCCGACCTATTTCTAACCACGGGGAACTGTTCTGACAACGCTTGCTTTAAGTGCGCGTAATCCGTCGAATATCTTCAACAACCCTATAACCTAGAACCTCAAACCAATCTGTGCCCGTTCTGTGAGAAGACCCTTTAAATATGCACAAGCGAGTTGTGTGGGCTTCTCGTAATATGTTAAGTTATTATCCATATTCTCCAAAAATTCCACCACATTCTCCACCCCCAAAAAATACTGCTCAGGGATGATCCGAAAATTAGATCCGACTCTAAACTCGGGATTTACTCGTTGGGCGCCACTGTGATGACCCCCCTGGGTCACACCTTGAAAACCAAGATTAATTTGAGGCAAAGAACCACCAAAAGCCATTTTGAATAATAATTTTATTTGTTTTTGTTATAATTTTCTCAAAAATCTCTGATAACAAGTAATACAATAATGTAACGTCTTCTAAAGGGATTTGCCTTTATATTAAATTAAATTACTAAGAATACAATTAATTACTAAACTTGCTCAACTCAAGTAAGGTTTACCGAAATAGGAGATCCGAGAAACACACGTATTCGAATTCTTAATTGTCATTATTTTTAACAAAGTAGCTCAAACTGACGCTTACTTTAAGCGTACGTGAATTATATTTACCGCTGGCTTATATCAGCTTTCTGGTACGTCTAGCAGCACGACGTCTTCACGAATCTAATCTCTTTGAATCTTCTAGTTTTGCATCTCTAAGGTTATCGGCTCAATAGCCTACCATCATCCCTCTTTCTATCTCGCAACCCTCGACTTAAATACCTTATCTAATTTAAATATCCCAAACTTCTTTTTGGAGTTGATTGGAAATAAACGCGAATTTATATTCCCCAGAAAGACGCCTAAGAAAATTAGTGGAAAGGTTCCGTACAGATTCGTCACATCTTGTTTTGTAAAGGCAATTGGTACCGAAAAAAGATGCTGGTGGATAATTTCAAGCGTGCCATCATGGAGGCAAAGCACGTGAACGAATTCATGCCCGACGATGTCTTGTGGAAGAAAATCTCCAAGGGACTTTTGACCAATCCCGATCGACCCCTGGAAAACACCGACAAGAGGATGGTGTACATTTATAACAACATGTTTTTTGTGAAAAAAGACTTTACTTTTGGCTTCCGAACGGTAAAGTCCGGCGAGATTCACCTTATTCAAACGACCAACGTCCCGATGCTAAGCTATGAATTTCCTTCTTCCAGTCTCAGGTGTCGAGCCAATCCCAATTTGTTTAGGAGGAGCTTTGAGCCATATGTTTAGATGCTCTATCATCGAATGGTGTTGGAACCCCTCACGGCGTACCCGATCCCGGCTGGAACCCGTTACAAATTGTTGACGGTTCAAAAGACTATGTTTGGATTGGACATTATCCACGAAACCATTCTCCCCCAGCTCATGGAGAATGGATTTAACCTGGGGGATTTTAGAAAATGAAGCGGTACGATCAAAAGGTCTACAAGCTACCTCCTCCTACCCCCGGCTCATGTAACTGCAGAGACAAACAAACGACCTTTGGAAGAACAGCCAGGGACTTCCTCCAAACGGAACAGAATGTTTATCTAACCCGTCATCAGACCACCTGTGGCTCCTGTGTTGATTACCAGACCTTCCACGGCCTTGGCCACCCCTCAACCCGTGAGTATTCCAGAGCCTTCTGTGCTGACGACCCCTCAGATCCTTCTACCAGATCCACCTGTGCAGATACCAATCTTTCAACCACCTGTGCAAACACCAGCTGTGCCGAAGACATCACCTGTGCAGATTCCAGATCCACCTGTGCAGATACCAGTCTTTCAACCACCAGTGCCGACGACACCACCTGTGCAGTTCTTTTTACCAGATCCACCACCTGTGCAGATTCTTTTACCACCTGTGGTCGAGACTTTGGAGCCAACCCCTACGGACGACTCTTCAATAGATCAGATCATGTCCGTATTTGGAGACTGCTCGCAAAAAGGGCTTCCCCTGGCTCATACCCAAGAACCCCAGTTGCTTGACACGGTGCCTTCCCTGTTTGACGAGAGTAATGATCTCATCTCGTTCTTTGATCATTTTGAAACAGGATTGGCCATAGAGCAACAAGAAACACCCATGGACTTGACCATGCCCCGTTTGAAAAAGAAAGTGAGAAAGACTATTGGGTTTAAAGTGATTAAACCATTGGATCTGTCTCTACGCAATTGTTTGCCTTGCATGTAAATACTATTTTGATGTAAATATTATTTTGATGTAAATATTGTAAATATTTTTTTCTAAATAAATTTCATTTTTGCCAGAAAACAGTCTCATTTTTTTGTCCAAAAAGTACCAAGCATGGAGACAAGAGTATGTAAAAAAAATGGTTTCGGTAAAAAGTTTATTAGACCAGTGTCGACATCGCACCAATGTTGTGTTTGGAAATCTGGGTCGGTTGCCGGATCGAGTCACGTATTACGAGCAAGACTCTTCTTATCCCATCATTTTTGAACCCAACTTTGGTGTGCATATTCCTCGGTCGTTTGGAAAATCGGTGATTGTGTTTACGAGTCATTTGAATCTGACCTGGGACAAAGGGGTCGAGTTTGAGATTCTTTCAAGTGGGTCGTCCTCCCTCTCACCGAGTTTGGGAGTCTTAGCAACCTCAAACTACGGATGCGTACATTTTGGATTTTACAGACTGACCTCGAGTCGCAGACGAGTACGTGAAATGGTTGACGTGGTTGGACGATTGGGAAATGCATCGAGACGACAACGTCCCTTGGCGCATGGTGGGTCTCCAACCTTGGAAGCGGGCTTTGGAAAAAACACGTGCAGCGCTCGCATGAAAAGGCTTTGACCAATGGGATGCCATATGACGTCACGCTCCTCGAGCATATATAAAGCGAGCAACCAGCCGCTAGAATCTATCTGCTGTTCTCAAATTGAAGCCACGTGTATCTTTTGAGTCAACCAGCCTATTTTGCTCATGCTAACGTGTTTCATCACGATGGCAAGCCAGTGCCCATCGAATTGTCCATTGCCACGATTCCCAGGGATGGCAACGATCCCGAAATCATTTGCATCTCCGTGAATCATGCCGGCAAACTTCCAAGCCCAAAGAGTTTTGAGCCAACTGCCAAGAGAATGCCCGTCTTCGACTGGTACACCACCCGTTACCCAAGAGTGTGCCCGTGGAATACCTGCCCTTTTGCGTGAGGTGCAAGTTTAGTCAGCTGGCCCGAGGCAACAGAGGCCTGATGGTGGTCGAAGGAGTGGAGCAACAAAAAAATTTTCAAGAGCTCGGACTGTATGCCATAGGCCTGGAGAACCTGCCGAAATTCAAAGACATTTGCGATGGAACCTTTCCCAACCCCGTGCATGAGGGTGTACACGAGGAAGACGACATTTCGTACTGCATCATGCTAAAATCTTATCAATTTGCCAAATACCTGCAGCAGTTTAATAAGCTGCATGCTGAATGGAGCTAGAAAGTCACGGTACAGTAAAAAAAAGGACATTGGCCAGGAAAAAGGGGGATCGAGTCGACACAAGAGTCGACTTGGTCCCCCTTTTTTCGGGCCAAATGGTGTACCAAGATTGGAGTGCACATTTTAAACACTTGTGCTGAATCGTGCTGTTTGATGCACCAAGATTGAGTTTATCTGTATTGTGGAACCTTGGCACTGAATCGTGCTGAAGGCGCTGTTTGATGCAGCAAGATTGGATTCATCTGTATTGCGGAACCTTGGCGCTAAAGATTTCTTTCATCGATGTCTGGTGATTCAAGGTTGGAAAATCATCAGCCAATAGGAATCGATTCAAGTGACCCAGCAGAGTGTAAAAAGCGAGCGCTTATCCAACAGATACATTCTCACTCAGAAACATGTCTCACATAGCCTTTTTTGCACATGCCAACGTGTTTCACCATGGTGGCCAGCCTGTTCCTATCGAATTGTCGATTGCTAGCATTCCGGAGGATGGCAAAGACCCAGAAGTTATTTGCCTCACGGTGGACCACTCGAATCTATTCACGACTGCCAAAGACAGCCGGGCCAACAGGTAGATCAATGAACGGCTCAGCTTGAAGAGCCACCTGCCCGGATCTGTACTCCTCGAATACCTGTCTTTCTGCGTCAGGGGCTAGTTTTGTCACCTGGCCCAAGGAAACAGAGGACTCATCGTCGTCAAGGGCTCGGACCAGCGGAAATTTTTTGAAAAGCTTGGACTTTTTACCATTAACCTGGAAATATTGCCCAATTCCGGGATTTGAATGACCGCACCCTGCCTGACTACCTGCACGATGATGTGCACGAAGACTATGACATTTCCGAGTGCACCATGGTGAAATCTTATCGATTTACGTGATATCTGCAGCATTTTAATAATCTGCAGGCTGAATGCAAAAGACAAACTGCCCATCTAGTAGAGTGAGTGAAAAAAAAAATTTACCGAAAAAAGGGGGATCGAGTCGACACAAGAGTCGACTCGGTCCCCCTTTTTTTAAGACACACAATATGCCAACGTTGGAAGGATCACAACATGCGCCAGCCAATAAAAATCGTTTCACGTGACCTCATTAGAGTATAAAAGGCCAGCAGCCAAACATTCAGTCATATTTTCATGTTAAATGTTTTTCGTCAAGACTGTCAGGATTTGAAGTGATTAATATTCTCAAATTCTGGCAGTCTTATCGGTAAATGTTTTAGCGAAAATCTTCAAGTCCGAAAATTGGGGGTGGTCCTCCTTTTTTCGGGTCAATTACTGCACCAAGATTGGAATACATCAAATATAGATTAGACTTACCTTTTGTCGTTTTCATACACCCAGATTGGAGGGCTTGTCTCGTTGAGTTGTCATGTCCTCTGTTTTCTCACTAAGATTGGAAGGCTTGTCTCGTTGAGTTGGAATATCCTCTGTTTTCTCACCAAGATTGGAGGACTTGTCTCCTTGAGCTGGCTGGTGTCCTGTTTTCTCACCAAGATGTATACATTTCATTTGACCCCTTCAAGATGTCTAAATTTCATTTGTTGATGACCCCTGTCTAAATTGTCTCTCTGGGATAGAATGAAAAATTTTCTCTCGCCCCGTGATAAAATATTTTTGGGAGAAATCTGAAAAAATTTTGTGTTGTTCATACATGGTTGCTCTCAGTAGAATTTTGAAGGATAATTGAAACGAGACCCTAAAGACAACTTTGGGATAAAAAAGTAGGTGAAAAATGGACAATAGTCATACAAAAGAGCCGTTTTAACTTTCCTTTTGGATTGAAAACTTAAATGCAAGTTTTGGATAAAAAGTAGGTAAAAAATGTACAATAGTTTTATAAAAAAGCCGTTTATAATGAAAAAGTGGGAATAAAACAACAAAAATACAGCGTTGAGATGGTTTTCGTTTCAAACGAGATGGTTTCAAAAAAGTTCGTTTTCCATTTCCAATCATTTTTTGAAAGGGTCACGGTGCTCAACTATTTTTTCAACCGACTGTATGATGTGTAACATCTGACATGTTGTTATGGTAAATATGTAATAGTAACTTATATCCTGAAAAAAATGAATCGGGTATGATTGAAAATAATTTTCTCTATCGAATAACTATCTTTAATGAAAATTTTATTTAATTAACACAAGGAGTAATGCAATTTTTTATCAAAAATAATTTTTTTTTTCAATTTGAGGAAGAGCGGATATAATAGACTTATGATAACTAAAATATGACACACTTACTTATGATTTCAAAGTATTTAAAAACCGTTGAAAAACAGCATCAATAACAGTACCACTGTTACTTGTCGAAACATTTTGATTTTCGAGCTTGTGTTCATCATTCAAAAAAACTATGAGAGGCTCAGCGTTTGGCAAACTCATATTAAAATTAAAATCACCACTCAAAATCATGGGAAGCGAGTGATAGTTTTTTTTAAAGAGCAGAACCATCTTCGGTGTATCCCTTTAAAACCCGAATTATTTTTATCTTTAAATAATAAATTCTTCTGGTTTTTAATACTATATGGACCCCAATGACACTGGAAAAATACTTAAAAAAATTCCCACTCCCCTCCCCGGAACCAAATTATTACGTTGATCGGGGTTCGAGGATTTTATGCAAAACAGTCATAAAGAAAAATAATAGTTTTTTAAGAGCGATGCGAATTTATTATTAGAAATCCAATTCTATCTCTCTCTCTTTAAATACAGGATTCCGCAGCAATATTCACAAAGTAAATCTCTGAAGGTCTTCACACCTTCAACAGCAATCAAACCCAATTATTAGTGTTTAAAATACACGTATGTAAAAGATTATCCACAAGCACAGCCAAGCTAATCGGTAATCAAAACAATGCTTACTAATCACGGGATGAATCAAGACTGATTCGTTGTGGCTAGCCTGGCTCTATTTATAGACCCGGTGGAAACTTCCAGAAAAACCCACATGCGTCACAGTGCGTGAAATTAGTAGAGAAATCCACTAATTTTTAGAAGAATCCAGAGGGTCTTGACCTCACCAACATGGTCGCCAAATTGGCGTCAAACCTGTTTGCCAAATATGTTGCCAACTTGGCTGTATCGCTAAGATCTCGCGAAATTCCCATTGACGTCACTTCATGTTACCCATTTCCGTCCCTTTTCACGAAATCACTCCGACAAATATCCAGCAACTGAGAGGAAAGATGTTACACATCTAAAAACCTGTGGAACGCACTTTTGGATTTTCCTTATTTTTCGTTCCATTTATTTCGGCTTTGAGGCGCGAGGCCGTTTGCATTGGCTCACGTCTTGCACCGCCTCTGTGTGAATATGTCTATGTTGGGAAGCGTTTATTTACGTGAGCAACTACTTTCTTTAATGAAAGATAACGAAAATTTATAGAGGTCGAGATTACCCCCCTCCAGATCAATATTTATCATAAAATTTAAAAAATGCATAAGCTGAATATATTCAACCAAATTTTTATAACTTTGTGAAAAACAATGCCCGTATTATTTTATTTTTGATTTTATAAAAAGTATAAAATATTTATAGTTTTAAGTTTAAAAAATGAAATATGTATATATATATATATATATATATATATATATATATATATATATATATATATATATATATATATATGCGTGATGAACCTCCACAGCCCTAAAAGTGTCAGTTGGGGTAAACTTCCTACCAGGACAACTCAACCCACCTCCCACACAGGAGCTTTGACTTCTACGTGACCTGCTCGCTGCTGATCAACGCTGAAAGAGCTCTTGTTTTTTCATGGCTTGGAGTGCAGACTTCTTTACTGAAGATTGAAATAAAATATAATAGGGCAAACGGCTGCCCGCTGCATTTCTCCTGTCTCAATCCAACAATTTCTCCACAACATGATATATATATAACGATTACGTTTGAATAATATATGATATATATAATTTTAAAATCTTATATCAGTACAATTTAATTTTTTTAATTTTGCGTCTTAGGTTATCAACATACAATCACAAGAAGAGTAATTTTTATTGTCGTTAAATATGCATTTGATGAAATGAATTTTTTTTCCAAACAGTAAAGTGTATTGTAAGACTTTTTTTAACAAGTTTAAATATATATTTCTAGGTCATAGAATAAATATTGGAAGGTGTAGCTGTTCCCCCAATTTGTAGCACAATTCAACAAATTATTAATATTTTATACTTAAAATAATCAATAATCCTGTGTTTCTGTGGATGAGGATTTTCAAAGAAACAAAAATTAATTCGTTGTTACAATTTTTTGCAAAAAAGCATCATGGCGACGAAATATTTGATGAAATACAAATTTCGTTTTACAGAAACAATTTCTATTAAAAAATATTGTTTGAAAATTCATAATTTCGCCGCCACACATAAATTGCAAGCAATACAGCCTCAACCTGTAACATGAAATTTACTCTCGGAATCAAGTCGTAGTCGCTTTTACAAGCAGTCAGACATGGGATGCATTCAGCTTACGTAGACCAAGCATTCCCGAGCACTCCTACTTTCTAGAATAGACTCGCCCTATATCTGAATTCCCATTTGATGCCGTGTTCGATTTAGTCACCACTCATGATGCCGCTGTTCCGTCATCCTTCCCCTAACGACAGATATAACACCTGTGCTCTTTGTACGTTAGCGTCGTTTCATTGTTTCGGATTCTTATTTAACAGATGTTACTGCCACCCGATATAGAAGCTGCCATGCAATTAAAGCATTAAAATTATGCGTATTACCTTGATTCAATTGCAAATCTGATATTTTCAATGGCTAGCTTAAGTAATCTTCCTCCAGATATTCTTCTCCAAATTTTCGATATATACCGGGAAACGGTAACTCAGCGTAAATTCATCGATAATGTCGCGAATGTGTGTCGTCAGTGGAAAGAATTGAGTATGGATGCGTCGTTGTGGAACATATTCGATGGAACGTTGCCTTTTGAGACTTTATTAGAGTTTTCATGCAGGGGATATTTGAGACATACTGAAATTCTTATAATTAGTGAATTGCCGAAATCTCCAAAACTGAAAGAAGTGAAATTAATTTATTAAAATATGCCTGAAGTGAAAACAGTCAATCTTTCAAATGTTATGAAAACCGAATGTTATCAAATGAAAATACCATTTAGTTTCATTTCTGAACTCGTTGTATACTGTCCAAAATTACAGGAAATAATTTTAAATGATGCAAATCCATGTCATGAAAATGTACCTTCTCGTTTAATGTTCAAAGGATTCTTTACTTTGCGGGGATCAGATTTAATTTCATTGGATTTCTCGAATTCGCATGGGTATAGTTTCTTGGAATTGTTTATTATTATTGGTTCTACGTGCCCCAATTTAGAACAGCTAAAAGCTTATCACTTACGGAAGAACTATGGACATCCAATTTTTTCTATTGAGCATATGCAGAATGGCTTACCAAAATTAAAAGTATTGTGCTTAGGATATCCTGTCCAATTTGAGTGTAATCATTTGAAAACAACTGATGGTTTTCCAGAACTGTCCACGTTTTCACATCCATGTTTTGAAGATGGGAGACACGAACTTGGTCCAATGAAATTTAAAAAGCTTTTAATGAAATCCCCTCACCTGAAGGAACTTGATATACAAGGATGCTCATTTATATCAGCACATAGTCTATATTCATTGCGAACTGCTAATTTAGAAAAATTGTGTCTCCAATACTAAACTATGTCTTTCTGATGATTTTAATAATGTACTTCGAAGATGGAGTCACAGTTTAATAGAATTAGATGTATCACTTCAACAAGATAGTACAATTAATGATTGCTTAATGTCATTTGCTTCAAGTGGCAGTTTGAAAAATTTAGTCAGTTTGTATCTATATAATACTGCAGTGACTATGTCTACTGTTAAGGTGATTATTGAGAACTGTCCTAAGTTAAATTATTTGCAATTGGAATCCTGTGCTACCTTAATGAAGCACTTGAGACGGGCTCACAAAGGAGGTGCTATAAAAAAATTGAACACTTGATGCAGAAATAATGTAAGATCTATTTTTAATGAGCAAGATTTTAATTTACTTAAATTAGTATTTCTTTGAAGTATTTTTTATCGCTTTTTATCTTGTTTTTGTTAGCTGACTTGAAATATTCTTGTTTTGATTACTTTCAGCGATTAATTTTTTTTAAAAATATAAATCATTCATCAAGTTATTTAGCATTTATTTAATATTAATAAATTTTACTATTCATGAACAATACTTTTTAATTAAATAATAGTAGTATGTATTTGTACATTGATTAATAAATTAGGGATGAGTTAGAAGAATTTGCCAAAATTCATTTGCACAAATAACTAAAAAATTACATTTTATTATTTAAGCAATAAACTGTTAAATTTTAAAGAAACAAAATATCTAACAACAATTACATTGTTGAAGAGATCTTCCTGTTTTTAAATGTATTGTTCCTGTTATTATAGTTTCTTTATTGAAATGATCCTGTAACTTTGGAAATACTCCATTGTGTTTTCTTTCTGAGGAAGTAGATCCAATTTTGGCAAATTTCATAAAAAAAATTAATAAGAATACTAGTTATCAAAGTTATTGTTTTCAGGCATGTGTTTTTTCATTACTGGCAATGGTTTTTGATTTGGTGAAAATAGTTAATACAAAAATGTCAAAATAAAACTAGTTATGGTTTGGTATTTTTTTTAAATGCTGTTTTATTTTTTCTGGATGTAAATCGTGTAAAGACAGTTACCCCTAATTTAAAATTGATCAAATCTTATAAAGTATTTTTCATATTTTTTTGAATAAAATATTTAAAAGTTGTAGTTTGATTTGTGAATGTAAAAACTTTTATATAAATAATTTTTTTTTGTCAAATGAAAAAGCATTTGCGGAGTATAAATTTTCTGTGACAATGCCTGTGTAAAATATTTATAATATATGTATATGTGTTTCTTCTAAGGTTTTTTCAAGGACCTCTTCAACATGTCTAAATTTCATTTGTTGATGACCCCTGTCTAAATCGTCTCTCTGGGAGGGAATGAAAAATTTTCTCTCGCCCCGTGATAAAATATTTTTGAGAGAAATCTGAAAAAATTTTGTGTTGTTCATACATGGTTGCTCTCAGTAGAATTTTGAAGGATAATTGAATCGAGACCCTAAAGACAATTTTGGGATAAAAAATTAGGTGAAAAATGGACAATAGTCGTACAAAAGAGCCGTTTTAACTTTCCTTTTGGATTGAAACCTTAAATGCAAGTTTTGGATAAAAAGTAGGTGAAAAATGTACAATAGTCATGAAAAAGCCGTTTAAAACGAAAAAGTGGGAATAAAACAACAAAAATACAGCGTTGAGATGGTTTTCGTTTCAAACGAGATGGTTTCAAAAAAGGTCGTTTTCCATTTCCAATCATTTTTTGAAAGGGTCACGGTGCTCAACTATTTTTTCGACCGACTGTATGCAACTATACGGCTCGTTTAAATCTCGATTCTTTCTTTTTTTTTTAAATTAATAAATTTGAAACTCTATCTGTTCTTCACCCTAAAATATTGAAAATTTGATAAATCCTCATTTTTTAAAATGATATTCTCTTTATAGGTTGTGACGGGCTCACGCGTCTTTTCTTTAACATGTCCTTTGGATTCTTTGGGGCCAGAATGAATGGCAACTCTTTTCCAAACAAATCCAAGAAGTGAAGCTTGAAAGAAAGATACAAATTAGGAAGTTTTTAAATATCAGAACTTAGAGTAAGATGAATGGCAATTTGAGGAATGATAACATAATCCATGGTTCAAGCTTGAAGAAGTTTTGAATAACGCGGCGTGGCGACGAATAGAAGTTATACGTGATAGAGATCCATTGAGTCAAATTGCATACCATTGCACTCGAGTTATTGCAAGGCTTCATCTAGAACATTTGTGATCGTTACTTAAACTACGGCAAGGTAGGATTGACTATTTAATATTAGGATCTGTATTAGTATTGGAATCGTGTTTAGGCGAGTCGGTTATTGATAGTGGTCCGAGTTAGGTTAATTCAGTATTTTATAAATTGTGAGTTTTGCCACCATAGATCCTCTCACATATATTATTATAATCTCATTTGTTAAAAGCTTAAGTTGAAAATCTTAATAAGGATATATTAAGATTATGCATGCATCTAGTTCTTCCGTTAGTCCTACACCTCTATAGCTCACGCTGATACCCAAAGAGATATTCTCCCGAGGGGGGAGGATATCACATTGGCGCCCAACGAGATTTAATTTATATGACCCCGAGATAAGAAGCACGAGTGGGTTTAATGTTGTACCAGAAGTGTACTTTTCCGGGTCAGAGAATGTTTCCGAATTTTTGGAGGGTATTGACTATCAAATCAAATTACTTGAGATACCCAGTGGTTTTTTGTGTGCTTATTTGAAAAGTCATCTGCTGGGAAGGGCCCAAGATTGGTATCTGATATTCGAATCAGCGTTAGTGCAGAATACCGCCACGGACTTCGAGCAGCTGTGTCAAAAGCATTCCCTGCCATACAAAATAGGAAAGATTTAGAAGTAAGGTTTTACGCGTCTCAACGGAGACAGTACCAGGAGCCACAACGGATTTTGTTCACGAATTAATAAAATCGAATAAAAAATTAGAATTGGGGATGTCAGAGAAAGCTCTGGTAGATCATATTTTTGTTAGACTTGAGATACAAGTCCAGGACTATAAAGAGGTTTGAAATCCACAAAACATGGCCCAGTTGTTGGAGGTCTTAGCTGAGTTTGAGGAAAGATATTCTTGCAAGGCAATACGGGGTTCGAGGAATAGTGATAATGTGGAAAGACGAGGTTGGAATGAGCATAGGATGTATAAAGTTGATGATAATCAAAGAAATTGGAGAAATTTGGAAGTGTACGTAGACTGAGTAATGGCAGAAATGATTTTGGGGGTAACTACGAGAATGGCCGTCAAGGAAATCAGTGGTTCGAAAGCAGGAATAATTTCAGAAGTATGATCGAAGATTTAACGATAAGGGATACCAGTTTAGAAATGGAGGTCAAAAGGACAGTTTAGTAGAGGGGACCACAGAAATAGGGAGTGAGAATTTTAGTCGAGGCGATAGGAAGCAAAGGGGACAATTAAATGTTTTGAAAGTTAGTGATGTTCAAAGTGATCAGACGCAGTCGGCAGATGAGGTACCGAATAAACTTTCTGCAATATGCATGTCTCCAGTGGAACTCCCATATGGTCTTATTTTGTTTAACGAGACTTTTACGAAAGCGTTATGGGACACTGGAGCGGAGAAGTCATTTATATCAGAGGAGACATACCGAAAATATTTTTTTATAAGCAAGTAAAGAAATCGTGTACTCAGGTGATCACGGCACAGTGTGAGCTAAATGTCAAATTATTGGAATTGTGGAATTTAATGTTTGAATAAGGGAGTTTGAAAACCTCGGTTGTTTCTGTGTTGGCAGATTTGGAATATCCATGTATTCTCGGGGTGGATTTCATAAGTAGATCAAAGATTATTTTGGACTTTGATCGGAAATCGTTAGCGATCCCTGATTCGCAGATTGATAAGGTGGTTAAAACGATCGAGGAAGGAAAAGAGAGTGAAAATAGATCTTTTTAAGAGAAGGTTGGAGGAAAATAGAAGCAGGAGTTGCAAGATTTCTTTAATAGTTTTCAGGGATTATTTTCAGATAAACCGGGGCTTACACATGTTTTATATCATTAGATTGACACGAGAGATAAGCCACCTGTTGCTTCTCGTCCAAATCGTTATGACAGAGTAAAACAAGCGATAAATGATTATCATGTAGACAAAATGTTGAAAGAGGGAACCATAATTCCGATTCAATCCTCGCACGCGACACCAGTTATGTTATGTAGAAAAATAATGGGTTACCACCGGATAATTCAGAAGCATATAGATTCGCGGTCGATTATCGGAAGCTTAACGCCTACAAAATACCCCCGTTATCCATTACCCTTAATAGATTATTTAATAATGAACATACCCCATACAGCGGTAATGTCGGCTCTCGACCTCAGATCGGGCTATTTTCCACTGGCAGTAAACCCTAGTGATATAGCTAAGACCGTGTTCGTCACGAAGAATGGCACTTACGCATTCAACAAATGTCGGTCATCTTAGGATATTATTAAACATCAACTAGAAGTATAGAAGAAATTTTGATCGGATTTCTTGCTGTCACTGAAATGACTGGAGAATATTTGACCAATGCAATACTGGGGGAAGTAGAAAAAAATGGCTTAAATAATCAGAACTGTCGTGGAAAAGGTGCAAATAGGATAGGCATAAATAGGGGAGTTAAAACTCGAATATTAAATTTAAATCCCGGGGCATTTTTCACACCTTGCAGTTGTCGTGGCTGGAATTTGTTATTGGTAAACACCGCTAATTCGTCTGTGGCAACCAAAAACATTTTTTGGTTTTATTCAGAAGATTTTGTTGTTGTTGTTATTTTCAAGTTCCAGCAAACGCTGGAAAATTATCAAAGATAAATTAAGGCTTACTCTTAAGACTTTATCTGACAGAAGGTAGGAAAGACGGTGAAGGCCGCATTATTACAATTTGACGATGTCGTTAAATGCATAGAAAACATGCATAACTGAGTGTATTGGAACAGTCCGACACACTCAGTGATTGTGATTTCGATTTAAATGAAATGTTTAGCTTGGAATTTATGGTATAATTACATGTATGGTATAGGTTATTAACGCGTGTAAATATCATAAGCAAATTAAGGCAATCTGTAAAAGTCCCTTTATGCATTACTTTTGAACATTTGCGTACATTTTGTAGCTGGATCAAAGATTACCGACAAACTGAATTCAGAAAACGCTCTTCTGACGCTCGTAAGTTTATTGAGAAAAGCAGTTATAATTTGCCAAAAGATTTTAAAAATAAAAGGGTAGCCAAAAAGAAAAAAATGTTTAATTGTGAAGGCGGCGATAAAAAAATAGTCTGTCAAAAAGCCGGTATGAAACAGACGCATAGTAACGAATTCTTGATCCTTACATCTTATTGGCTGTTAAAACCTACTATTGAATTTCATTTGTCAGAAGAAGTATCTTCTGGCATTTCTTCTGTCTTCCCAGAATTCCACTCTGACGAAGAGAATATATATACTAGAACTTAATTATTTGTTGTGTTGAAATAAAGTTTATTTTTGTAAAAAAATCACTGCAATTTTACTTTGCCACTCAACACAATAAACCAAACAGTAAAAAGTTTGTTTTTTTTTCATTACGAATAAAAATTGGTCTTTTATTTTACAAACCATCTACTTGTGCCACCAGAGGGCCTCGCGAAATGCATCTTGCCCACATTAAGTTTAGGTCTCGCGCCGCCTCTGTATACTCGTAACAAGAGATAATATTTTAGGAAGCCAAACTACAGATGAATATGTATAGATATATGGAATTTGTATTTTAAAGTTGTTCAACAAGAGCTAAAACTTCCTAAACTGCCCCGATTTAAGATCGAAGATAAAAATTACATTTTATGTACAAACCTGGTGACTTTTAGCTTAAATTAGTATTATTCTTATGTTGTACATAAATGCTTTGTGTTTCAAAACTTTTGTGAAAATAGTAGGTTAAGATTAAGCTGAATTAACTGTCGTCGCAACAAAAGCCATCAATATTATGCAAAAATATTTTTTGAATTAAAAAAATTATTCTCATTCAAATTTAATTAAAATAGTGTTTTAATGCAGAACATACATAGGAAAACAACATATTAAAAAAATTAGAGGTTTACGGGCATTATAAGTTTTTGTTTCATGCCTTTACAAACTTTAAATGCGTTTTTCTCAGACTTTCTATTTTGAAGATGTAGGTGTTTTGTAAGATTCGCCCGAAGTTTAAAAATCTTTATAGGTAGCGTGGCCATCGAGGGGAGATGAAAGACGGAGGAAGGAAGATGAAAGTGAAGAAGAGATGGACAACATGGCGGAGCAGGAGGACATGGCAGAATGAGCGAGATAGTGATTACGTTGAGGAGGATAGAAACAAAATGGCGTTAACAACTTAAAATTAAATGTACATAGTTAGTTTTTCTTTTTATGTTGCTTTGTGTTGTGTGTGGCTGTCTCTGGAATAAAGCTCTTTATTCATTAAAGAAGTAGTGACTTTATTGTACCTGGCTGACGGGTGAAATTGTTTATTTGAAGTGAAAGACCCTACGTACAAAATGTTTAATTGGCGCAGTCGTGGGAATGGATTTAAAGATTTCATCGAAGCTCCAGGTAAGAAAGAGGGGCCACACTCACAAATTAATTTTATTATTGGTTGTGTAGCATATCCTATATTTTAACTCACTAGATGGTAGCACCTTACAATGAAGTGTACATCTAGAATAGTACTAGTTTTCTCCGCTAGGGTTGCAGTATATATATACGTTGTGCTCATGGGTAATCTCTCTCTCTCTCTCTCTCTACTAGAGTGTTAAGCACGCAGATGATTTATAACATGTGTCTACAATAAAGTTAAAGTTGTTAAGTTCTATCCGATTGCATCCTGATTGAACATTAACGCAACATATCCTTCAATGGTGACCTGCATGAATAAGATATTATGGCATTAAAATAATGCTTTATTTTTAAAATTTTCACGAAATAGCTAAATCTTGCGTCAAGAACTGGTAACCACGTGTAAGCTTCAAAATAAATGACGTAGGCGCCGTCAAGATACCGGCATATAACTTTCACGATCCTGCTCTCTGGTTCACAATGTGCGATAGCACATTCCAACTTGGATGTCCGAAAGCAATAACAGACAGCAAAACAAAATTTAATTACATCATCGCACATTTACCACCGGAAGCCGCAACGATCATTCGTGACGTCATTATGTATCCCGACCCTGTGGAGCCTTACGAAAAAGCGAGAATGGAGCTAATAAAAAGAAGCGGTGAATCATCCCATCAAGAAATCAGGAAATTACTCATCGGAGAAGAACTCGGAGATAGACGTCCCAGCGAACTATTGCGCGTCATGAGGAGGCGCGCGGAATCTCATAGCGTTCCGGATGACCTCATGCTTGAACTTTTTCAGCAGCATCTGCCCACTCGTGTACAATCCATTCTTGCAGCTATAAGCCCGCTGACATTGGAGAAAGCTGCCGAAGTAGCCGATCGAGTCATGGAGGTGACGCCAATTGCGGTAAGTGCCTGTTCCGTTTCCTCAGACAAAAATTCCATTGAAAGTCATGTACTTGAAGAAATAAAAAAATTAAATTTGCGCATTGATGAAATTTCGCGTAGCAGAAGTCGTAGTCGTAATCGTAATCTCCCATTTCATAAACGTAATCGCTCTAAATCAAAAACATACGAGCAGTGCTGGTACCATTACAAATTTGGCTCAGCAGCTCAAAAATGTCACCCTCCATGTAAATTCTCAAAAAACGAGTCCGGTTAGGTATAATGGCGACTACTGCCTTGCCAAGAAATTCTCGTCGCCTTTTTTTTTTTTATTCGAGATAGGCGTACTAATGTCACATTTTTAATTGACACGGGATCTGATGTGTCCATAATTCCAGCAACAAAAACACAAAGGCAAAATAATTCACAAATGACACTTTCTGCCGCCAATACATCACCCATACACGTATACACAACCCAAACACTTTCTTTGGATTTAGGCTTAAGGAGAATTTTCCAATGGACATTTTTAGTTGGTAACGTTTCAACCCCAATTATCGGTGCTGATTTCTTGTAGAACTTCCGTTTAGTACCGGATATAAGTAAGCAAGCATTGTTAGACTCGGAGACAAATATTAAATGTCATTGTATTTTAGGCAATAGTAGAATTCATTCAATTAAAACTGTGTCAGGAGATAGTGTTTATCATGAACTTTTAAGAAAATTTCCTGACATCACAAAACCTCCCCGGCCTGATCAAGAAATTAAACATTACGTAGTCCATTACATCGAAACAAATAGTCGACCTGTAACAGCTAAAGCTCGCCGCCTCGCTCCCGATCGTCTCCGCATCGCAAAAGCGGAATTTGAGAACATTATTACTCTAGGTCATATGCGACCTTCCAAAAGTAATTATGCCTCACCCTTACATATGGTTCCTAAAAAGACAGCACAGAGTGGCGACCAGTCGGCGATTACCGTGCACTCAATGCTCAAACTATTAAAGATAATTATAGCGTTCCCAATATTTTAGATTTTACTTCTAATCTTCACGGTACAAAAATTTATTCTCACATTGATCTCGTGAAGGCATATCATCAAATTCCAATTAACCCAGATGATGTACATAAAAGTGCAATCATCACACCTTTTGGGTTATTTGAAAGCACTCGGATGCAGTTTGGTTTTTGCAATGCCGCTGCTACATTTCAACGATTCATAGATGAAGTCTTGCGAAATCTTCCATTTGTGTTCGCTTTTGTAGATGACATTCTGGTCGCGTCTTCTTCACCCGAAGAACATTTACAACATATACAAATTTTATTCACACGCTTACAACAATATGGACTATCTTTAAAGCCCTCTAAATGCATTTTCGGTGTAACTTCAATAAAATTCTTAGGCTTTAAAGTATCAGAATCAGGAATAGAACCCTTGTCGGATCGCGTCGATTGCATTTTAAATTTTCCTCAACCTACTACACTCACGCAATTAAGACGTTTCCTCGGGTTATTTAATTTTTATCGAAGCTTTGTTCCCAAAGCTGCTCATTTATTAGCCCCACTAAATAAATTTTTGGAAGGAATTATAAAAATTTTAAAAAGTCTAAAAAAGTTTCCTGTAAAAATTTGCGTGACTCAATTCAATGGACTGAGGAGGCAGAGCAGGCATTTAATGATGCCAAAAATGACGCAACTCTTCTTCGACATCCCATTCCAGGTGCAAAATTAAGCCTTTGGACTGATGCGAGTGAAAAAGCCGTAGGTGGTTCTCTTATGCAACTTTGCCAAAACAATTGGGAACCTGTTGCCTTTTTGTCAGTGAAACTCTCGAAAAGTCAGCAGAAATGGTCCACATATGACAGAGAACTCCTGGCAATGTATATTTCGGTCAAACGTTTTCGCCACATGCTCGAAGGAAGAGACTTCATAATCTACACAGACCAGAAGCCTCTCATGTATGCCTTTATGCAAAATCCTGACAAGTGCAGTCCACGGCAATGGCGACATCTAGATTTCATATCTCAATTCAGTACCGATGTTCGTCATATAAATGGTACCCGCAACGCAGTCGCTGATGCACTTTCAAGAATTGAAGTGAATCAAATATCCAATTCATTTTTAGATTTCGAGGCACTTTCAAAGGCTCAACAAGAAGACAACGAATTACAAAGTTTCCAAAATGACGAGAAATCTTCCCTTGTCTTTAAACGTGTGCCATCTCCAGTATCAGCCACTGAACTTATCTGTGATACTTCCACTGGCTCTCCCAGACCATTTGTACCACATAATTTTCGTAGGACCATATTTGAGCATTTTCACAACTTAGCTCACCCTGGTGTTGCAGCATCTTTCCAACTCATCGCATCCAGATATGTTTGGCCAAACATGCGGAAAAAAGTGAAAGATTGGGTCCAGAATTGTATTGCTTGTCAATGTTCAAAAGTGCACAGACACGCGAAGACACCTCTGGGCACTTTCGCCTTACCTGATGCAAGATTTTCACACATTCATGTGGATTTGATAGGTCCTTTACCATCATCAGAAGGAAAATCTTTTTGCTTAATAATTGTAGATCGATTCACTAGGTGGCCAGAAGCAGTAGCTATAGAGAACATTACTGCAGAAACAGTTTCTCGTGCCATTTTTGACACTTGGATCTCTAGATTTGGTTGCCCAGTTTACCTAACGACTGACCAAGGCCGACAATTTGAAGCTGCTCTTTTCAAAGAATTAACGAAATTCCTGGGCACAAACCGCATCAGGACCACATCATACCACCCACAAGCAAACGGTTTAGTGGAACGTTTACATAGAGTGCTAAAGAGCGCCTTAATGGCTCATGAGAATATCAAGTGGACTGAGACCCTACCTGCAGTTCTTCTTGGCTTGCGTGCAGCTGTGAAACCCGACATCAATGCTTCAAGTGCAGAATTAGTGTATGGTGTTTCCCTCAGATTACCAGCCGAGATATGCACTGACACATCTTCAATGCCCCTAGACTACGGATTTGTGCAACAGTTGAAAAACCAAATGAATCATTTAAAACCCTTGTCAACATCCACTCATGGATTTTCAAAAACTTTTGTGCACCCTAAATTGGATGACTGTTCTCATGTGCTCCTCCGTGTTGACAAAGTTTCCCCATCATTGTCTCAGCCTTACACAGGGCCACATGAAGTTCTATCAAGGAATGACAAACACATAACCATTAATATAAATAAAAAGAAAAGTTGTGTGTCACTTGATAGAGAGAGTTAAACCAGCATTTGTGTTCAAGGATTTGCCCGCGATACCATTCCTGATCCTATCATTAGTGCAGAATCATCACATCGCCATCCAGTGACAACAAACATGCAAACTACCAAATCAGGTAGACGGGTAAGATTTCCTCAGAGACTAATAACTGAAATTAAATAAACTATTCAAGTACCAGATGGACATATATATTTTTTCTAAGGAAATTTGTTTGACTTTTCACACACATATCTTATGATTTTCATACCTTTTCATATTATGTATATTTATGTAATGTAATCTCAAATATCTGTATGCATATTATATTTTCTTACAACGTAATTTCAAGCATATGTATATATAATTTTCTTTTCAATGTAATTTTCAAGCATATTTCAAATAATTGTATTTGAGATTGTTTGCTCATGAGCATGTCATATATCGTTCTTTCGATTCTCTCTATCACTGGGGGGATACTATTGTAGCATATCCTATATTTTAACTCACTAGATGGTAGCACCTTACAATGAAGTGTACATCTAGAATAGTACTAGTTTTCTCCGCTAGGGTTGCAGTATATATATACGTTGTGCTCATGGGTAATCTCTCTCTCTACTAGAGTGTTAAGCACGCAGATGATTTATAACATGTGTCTACAATAAAGTTAAAGTTGTTAAGTTTTATCCGATTGCATCCTGATTGAACATTAACGCAACATATCCTTCAGTTGTAGTGTAATGTAAAGAGTGCATTTTCAATAGCTGTAGTTGTTTGGAATAGATGATATGTTATTGCAGTAAAATTAAAATAAGTTACAGTTTAACTTATCTATGTTGATTCATTATAGAATGTCTAAAATAACAAATATTGGCCGGGTAAGTCATTATAATCATTAAATGATCACCGCGAGAAATATGTAGTTTTCTGTCATAGAAAACATTTTTTCTAATTAATGGTATCATCTATTCCAAGAGTTTAAAAGTATTATAATTTGCTACAAGGTTTCATCAGAAACATTTTTGTTTCCGTTTTTATTGCACATATTGGTGCATATATATTTTATAAAAGCAGAGTTGAACATCAGTTCAGATTAGAATAAATCTAATTGTTTGTTTAATTGAACTGTGTTTCATCAAGTTTGGTGGAGGCGCCGGGTACAATTACGTCAAACATTTAAAAAAATCCCCCGAATTCGGACTGTTAAAAGAAAATTAGATATATAATTCTTATTGAACACCAGTTCAAATAATCGAGTAGCCAACTTTAACAAGTGTATCAACGTTTATTTCACGAAACATTACGAAATATTGGTACATATTATTTCTATTTCTAGCGTTGAACATCAGTTCAGGTATTGTATGTCACACCTAATGTCAAATCTAAAATTTTTATAAAGTATTAAGAATACAACTATATTTTTAATTGAACATCAGTTTATATAATTGTTGTTATTCGCAAAAGTATAAAATTTTGTTGAGTTTCAAGACGAAGTAAAGGGTTTTGGCCCCAGTGTCAACAAAACCTACAGAAACTTAAGTATTAATGAGCTCCTGTTCAGAAATTCCCACCTGAACCAGAAAATATTTGTTTTTAATTCATACATCAAATTGATGGATGATTTATGGAAGAAATATTAAAATATTGTTACTCCCCGTCGCCATATTATATATACAAAGGAAAACTCAAATGTCATTTAAGCAGAATATCTAAGTAAAAGGATATATATATTTTTCTGTCATATCCGATAAGTTTTTTTTTTCTGTTTGCTGATGCCAAGAGCGTTATGCTGAAATGTACATTATATAATTGTTGAAAGATTTATTCATTATTTTTAGTCAATCACATAATATTTGTTTAAATGTAGTTCTAGATGGCTTCTTCGAGAAAAATTTTGTTTTTTTAACGGAAAAAGTGAAAACCTGCAGTTCCGAAACCAAATCATCCCTAGAGGAATGTGCATAGGCCAAGCTATATCATATATTCATTTTCTTTTCTTAATGATGTCACCCGTTATGACTCATTTTTTCTGGGCTTTTCATGAAAATCGACAGCCGCGAAGACGAATGTGAAACACAGATTTTTGGTGAATGCCAATTGCGAGCCTACAGAGTATAAAATAAATAAAAATGTGAGTGATCATTCAACCCATTGGTCATAAGCAGAACTGTCGTCACGAAAAAGACGTTTATCCTCTGCAACTATGTGCTGTGCATTTTTTTCTTCCATTTTTGGTTATTATTAGAAATAGACGAAGCGGATCGTAAAAGACGGTGTAATAACTTATTTTTTTTTTTGCATACTATTAGAGCTATATTTTAAATGGACTATATCTTTGTTACCTAGATGACAAGTAGAACTTGTATTTATACGATTAAGACTTGTTCTAAAATGTCATGATTTTTTTGCTGCCCAAGTATATGATATGTCAAATAAAAGCCGTGATTACTGATGATTTTTATTTTGGCTAAAAATCTCGCCGAACCTTTGATTTTATTTTATTTTTATTTGGATTTATTTTGGGGATGAAACTGATATGAACACAGATGTATTTTTTTGTCGAGAAAGTTATTGTTATGAGTTATTCCACCACAGAAAATCTTTAGAATTACAAATTTCGAAGATTGAGATATTATTCAGGAAGGCTTGCCAGATGGGCCCTCCGACTTCAAGAGCATATGTAACAGAAATCTTTCTTACTATTGTTTAGCAATAATATTTTGGTGAATTTAATTTTAAAACTTTTGAGTCTATCATATGTGCAAAGAATTTTGATCCAGATGGAAAGTTGTGGTTGCTTTCCTAAACATCTACGAGCATCTAAGGCAGTGTTTCTCAAACTTTTACTGTGTACCGGTCGTTCGGTATGTCATGCCCGACCACCTGGGTTTAGTTCCCATCCCTCCAGCGTCATATTGGACTCTTGGGAGATTTCAAAGGGGAGCGCGAGCATTTTGAAAATTCGAAAACAGAAGATTATTTTAAAAATATTTAATTTTTATTGAAAGTAATCAAACAAATGGACTGACGGAGCGCTACATTCCGATATAATAAAAAAAAAATACACATTTATTACATTTATAAATGTATCAGTGGTACACAATGCATTTTATAATTAATTTAGCAATACTAAGTTAAGAACAATGTTAATAATCAACCATTGACCCCATAAGAGGATTGTCACATATCAAAATCGTTATATACAAAAGTTAACACTTCTTTCGATAATTTTTACCGTTTATAATTAATCCCGGCCCCGGCAGATTGACTGCCGAAGTTTAAAAGTTGAGCGATTCGCTTATCATTCCGAACCGTGTTCCACGTAGGCGCGTGTATGTGATCTATTGCGGGTGGGGTATTGTATGTGTCAGGAATAAAAAAAAGTAAGTTTTAAGTATATTAATGACAAAAAGAAAGAAAATAACCTGAAATAAGTAAATCTTTCATTTAAGCAGAATATCAAACATTGTCAAGGTCCTTTTACGCGTTGCATTCCAAAACCTTTGGAACTCTGGTTGTGCATTAATTTTATGGATAGCAGTGTACAGAAAATTTATGAGTTCCTATGTCAAATATGATTACTTCGAAAGACGTATATATACGTTATGAGTTATGAAAATCCAGGGAAGTAACAGACACTTTGACTGCGTGAGACGTTTATATTCGCCGGTGGGGGCGTCCTCAAAGAGATTAAAAATATTCGTATTCCGATATAATAAAAAAATAAAATACATATTTATTACATTTATAAATGTATCAGCAGTTTTATAATTAATTTAGCGTCAAACAATGTATATTTGACCCCATAGGATTGTTGAATTCAATGCATTGTCATTGCGCATGAAGGGGGCGCGATGAAAATTATTATTGAATATTGGGTCGCTAATATTGAAACTTTGAGAAGCACTGATCTAAGGTATCAAATTATGAAAATTTGTCATTGCGCATATTGAACCGTGTTCAATGGGGCGCGATTCAAAACCTTCGGATTAATTTTATGGATAGCGTGTACGAAAAGTGAAAATTAATTTGAAAATTTTATAAATTTGAAAATTTTATACCAAAGAAATGCAAAATTTTTATTTTTAAAAATAAGATCCACCTTGATTAATTAAGCATACTGTTGTGTTTCGAAATTAGAGTGTTATCTGATTGATTTAGGATAACTATAGGGAGAGATGGCATTTTTAGAAAAGGGATCAAAAGTAGACCTGCAATATATAGCTACGGAAATGAGGGTTGAAGATGTCCTTGGGATGAGAGTGTTTGAGTTGAGAGATGCTATCATGAATAGTGAATACTTCCACGAGGTGTTTTGTAGAAAATTTTTAAACACTATTATAGAGGAACGCGAGAGGAAAGAAAAGATAGATTTGGATGAGAGGAAAAGGAAATAAGAGAGGGAACTGGCTGAGAGGAAAAGAAAGGAAGAGATGGAACTGGCTGAGAGGAAAAGAAAAGATGAGATGGAAATAGCGGAAAGAAAGAGACGGGCCGATTTCGAGCAAAGGTTGAGGGATATCGAAATGGAGTTCGAAACCCAGAAAAAACTAATCGAGTTGGAAGGAGAAGGTCATTTCACAAGAGCATGCCTAGAAATAGAAGTGTCCACAGATAGAGGCAACATTGGAAACGAAGTAAGATCCAACCTTAGCAGTGAGACCAGACTCAAGGTTGAAGTGTAGGATAGACTCAAGGCTGTTGAGGAAGCCAAAGCAGTGGAGGAAGGGCGAAAGATGGAAGAAGAAGGAAGAATGAATGAAAGAATAGCTTTGGAAGAAGAAATGAGATTGAAGAAAGAAAGATGGCTTGTAGAAGAGCAGACGCGACATGTTCAAGAGGAACGTGAAACGAGCACGAAAGAAGAACAGAAATGTTTACCAGAAGAAAGATGTAAAAGAATGAACGAACATAATCAATTGTTAAATGAAGAGGAAGAAAAATTGTCAGATGAAGATATGGAGGTAACCCAGGCAATCGAGAAGGTTCTTGTGTCTAAGGCAATCGACGCGTAGTGCAGAAGGTTCTTGTGTCTAAATCCAACCATGGTGAACGATCAAGTACCACTAAAGACCCGCCGCGATGCATAAAGTCAGACGCGTAGTGCAGATCAATATGCCGTAGCACAATCTGTTGCTGTAGAAAAGAAATATTAACTCAACTCAACTCAGCACAATCTGTTGCTGTAAGAAATATCATTTGATGTGATAAAGATAAAGGTGATCCTAATCCCGCAATCCTTAGTAAAGAGCGAATGGACTTTGATGAGGATGAAAGTGAAGAAGAAAATCCAAAATTGCCTAAAAGAAAATGCAAAAATTTAAGCAGAATGACAATTGCCAAGTTACAATAAAAAGTGAATCTAAAAGCCTCAAGCAACATGGTACTTATACACCAGCACTGGAGTTTTAGAGGCGAATATTCGCAGGATAAAAGTGGAATGGGAAAACTTGCGTGGAAACTGACGAATTTTATCAAGCGAGATGGTACTGTGAAGATACGATGATCATCGCGAGAAAATCGAATGATAAGGCAATGATTTCGATTTAAATTGAGAACAAACGACAACATCTACCAGGACGGGAAGGTTAGGGGTGAAACCCGACCCCTAGACTTTAAGATCGTTGACCCAGCAGTGGATGAAGAAGGGAGTTGCACAAAAATTGAGGAAGAGTGAAATGGAATTTCAGAAACGTTGTTTTAAACGACGTGATAAACCGAAAGTGACTATTCGGGTAGATAAAGCCTCGCCTCGCTTATACTGGGACCGAGGAAAGAGGAGTAGCAGAGACATAATCATAATGTATCTTTACTCTCATTTATGTTTTTTTTTGTTAATATTGTTTATACATATATAATAACCGTCATATTCGGTTAAAAGTGAAATTTTTGTAGTTTACTTGGAAAACGTCAATTATCGATGGATGTATGTATGAACTGTTTTGGAGCATAATGTATTCTTATTCTCATTAATTTTTTTTTGTTAATGTTGTATGTGCATATATGATAACCGTCACATTGAGTTAAAAGTGAAATTTTCATAGTGTATTTGGAAAACGTCTATTATTGATTGATTTATGTATTAGCTGTTTTGGTGTATAACGTATACTTATTCTTATTATTGTTTTTTGTTTTGTTTGTTAGTGTTGTATATGCATATATGTTAACTGTAGTATTCATTTAAAAGTGGAATTTCCATAGGTTGCTAGGAAACCGTCTATCATTGTCTTATTTACGGTATTTAGCATATTTTTACCTGTGTACTCTTAGAACTAATACAAGAATGCTATTGAGTAGCTCCATATTCATAGTAAGATAGTGCACTCTCACTTCAACTAAGGTTTGAACATTATTTGTGTGTGTGTGTGTGTGTGACCTCTTTCTTGGAGCACCTGGTCATTTAAGATGACGCATGTGCATCCGTTGGTGGGGTATGTAAGATTCGCCCGGAAGTTTAAAAATTTTTATAGGTGGCGTGGACATCGATGAGAGAGGGAAGACGGAGGAAGGAGGACGAAAGTGAAGAAGAGATGGATAACACGATGGAGCGGGAGGACATGGCAGAATGAGCAAGATAGTGATTACGTTGAGGAGGTTGGAAAAAAATGGCTTTAACAACTTAAAATTAAATGTACATAGTTAGTTTTTCTTTTTATGTTGCTTTGTGTTGTGTGTGGCTTTCTCTGGAATAAAACTTTTTAGCCATTAAAGAAGTAGTGACTTAATTGTAACTGGCTGACGGGTGAAATTGTTTATTTGAAGTGAAAGAACCTACGTACAAATATTTAATTGTTTTCTAATCTCTAAGGTTTTTTTCCTGTTCATCATAGAGCCTTGAAATTTTTTGTATATTCACCCAAATACATATTCTACAAAAAATAGTATGGATTTAGCGTTCAGACCTCTAGTTATTTTTTAAAGAAATGCTAAAATTACTATTTAAAAATTTTTCGTGTTTTTCCCAGGTTTTTCTAGAAAAATAACTATTAAAAATCAACAAGGAAGATTTTCAAATCCATAAAATCAACAAGAGAATAGATTTTTAAATCCATACTAACTTTCGTTCGTAATAATATAAGAAATATAAATAACTTATATAAAATTAGTAAAAAAATTTAAAAAGTGAAAATTTTATATTAAAGTTTATAAAAACTTCAAAAATTCCTAATTTTTTAAAATTGTTAAACAATGGCTGGTCAAACTGACGTTTTACTTTCAAAATCTGCTTAATAATATAATCTGTATATAAAACAAATTATTTATACGGTTACTGTGAACTAAAAAATTTTTTTGAAAAAGGGTTCTGTGTAGGCTTAAAATCAGAAAACTTCGATCGAATTTTGTTTTTAACAGTTCAATTTGGTGAGAATATTCTATAAATTTTAATTTAGGTTACTTAGTCAACAGCAGGGCCAATCATAGCAGGTGTGCAGCGTGTGCAACGCACGTGGGCGGCCAAAGCAAGGGGCGGCCCATGCCGTATATGGTTCTATCAATCAAACAAACCTTTTTACGAATTTCTCAAATTACTTATAATAAATCGAATAAATATGCTGAATTTTGAATAGTTATTGAAAAATCAAGTCCCGATTTTCCGACAGCGTAGCATAGTTTAAGAAAAATAGAATGTTATTGCACAGTGTGTTGGTCGATTGTCCATAAATGTCTACACTTCACAAAAATCATTCATCTGATAGCAAAATTCGTGGTTAAGACGACAATACCACATCAAAAAAGTTTTTTTTTCTGTTTAATAGAGGCACTGGCAACGCACTGTGGATTGATGCTTATTAAAGGCGTCTCAAAAAGGATTTTTGCGAAAGTTGCCTTACGAAAATATCTAATACGGATTATCTAATAATGTTTAAATTTAATATGAATCTGGGGAAATTAAAAGTTTTCAATTTAATAATAACCTCTCTTATATAATTTAGAAAAACAAAATAAAGGAATGAAGTGATTTTTGCCTATGGTTTTACAGAGCTTATAAACAATGCTCGTTTTCCTTTTAATGAGTTATACCTCTCTGAAAAGATAGTTTCTTATAGTTTTATTTAGCATTGAGTTATAAAAAAGAAAAGAAAAAAGAATCTTGCCGCTTCTTTTGACTTTTGAGTAAATTATTTTCATTAAAATGATTTTTTGAAAACACTGCAATATTCGCGTCACATTTTCAATGTTGGTGAAGCTCGAAATTTAATTTTATGTTGTAGGAACTTAATGGTACTTTAGTATTATGTTTAAAAAATGTTAATTATACGCGTTTTTTTAAAGTCCTAACTGTAACCGGATGTCATATAATCAGACAGGTGAATCAAGCGATTCGCAACATAGCACTAAAAACAGAAATAAAAGAAAACCTAATCTAATCTATATATATCTGCCCGCTGACATGTATAGTGATGGGGGGCCGCCTTTCCATAAGGATTACAACAGTAATTTGTATATCGGCCCTGTTGTTGTTTACAAGCAGAGGAATTTCTGGGAGTGCCTCTCACCCCACCGAAAAGGGTGACGCATTTCCCACGCCTGGAAGAAGGCAATGTACCCATAAATACATCATGGTATGGGATGTTTTTTGGGAATTTCCCGCGTTTTGGGGGAGTCATGGACCGCGGGAAGATATCCCTCCGCTGACTTCAGACCAATCAGAAAAGCTGATTGTGTTTCGAAAAAGAATCCTCTCCAGAATACAGAGGTAAACCGCCGCGAAATATAAGCGCATGCACGACGAATTTAGTCACTCTCTGACACGAATTTTATCACCGATTTTGGTCTGACGACCCTTTGACAAAATGCCGCGATTGGAGAATCGCGAGATGGCCACACCAAGATTTAGATAAGTTTGAGTTATAGGGATTTCGTAGAATATTTGAGAAAGTTATTTGAAGGAGATAGATAAAGTTGGCACTGATGAATTTGTTGAATGGTTGGGAAGTTTTTTTTTATGGAGATAGTTGAGTTTGTGTTCAAGGTGTACGTTTATTCGATGGTTGTTTTTTATGGAAATGGATAATTGAATTGAAGGGAAAGTCATGGTTTATTTGAGAAAATTGTTTGATGTACAGAAGGATATTTTGAGTTACGGATTTTGGGCAAAGGAAATATTGAGTTGATATAATTATACTGTATAATTGAGAAAGTTGCTTTGATGTAGATAGGATAATTTGAGTTAATGATTTGGTACAGTTCCGAGTAAATAGTTGATGAACATGGATAAGTTGAATTAATGGTTGTGTGGTATATTTAGGAATGTTTTGAGATGCATTTAGGAAAGTTCGAGTGGAGGATTATGCGAGATTTTTGTGAATAAGTTGATGAGCTAAGATGGGTTTTGGTTATTGATATTGTGGAGAAGTCGATTAATTATTTGAAAGTTGAAGATATATAAGTCTAGTTAAGTGTTATTGAGTATGTGAGATTTTGTGTAAATAAGTTGATGAGCATAGATGGTTTTAGTTCATGGTATTGTGGAGAAGTCGATTAATTATTTGAAAGTTGAAGATAAGTCTAGTTAGTGTTATTGGGTATGTGAGATTTTGTGTACATAAGCTGAGGAGCATAGATGGTTTTAGTTAATGGTATTGTGGAGCAGTCAATTGATTATTCGGTAGTTGCAGATGAGTTTAGTTAGTGTTGTTGAGGCATAAGATGTGAACGATCTGAGGTAAAGGCAATTTTGGATCATCGAGGAATCATTTTAAGGTTACTGAGAATTTTAGGTTGTTGTTATAGAATTGTACTTGAGTTACTAATTAGAGGATTTTCGATGAATTGAGTTAGCGGTATTGTTGTAAATCGAGGATCTTGTGTTTGTTTTTTTTTTCGTGTTTGTATATTTGTTGCGTGTATAGTGAAACAATTTTAGTTTTTTTTATATTATTTGGACTTGTGGATACATTGTATTACGAGGATTGTTAAAAAGTTATGTTGATTAGTTAAGCGATATTTTTTTATATTGGAAACTGTTTAATTCTGTGTAACACTTGCAATAATTTTCTTTTTAGTTAAATTACTTTACTCTGTATGTATCGCCTCATATGACTTGGGTTGCATATCAATTTTATGTTTTAAATTTTTTTTTTTTCTGAAATTTTCAACTGCACTTGTGATTTCTGGAATTCATTTCTCAAATGGAAATTCAAATGTATTGAAGGTGGAAGAAATTTTTTTCTCTTTAAAGTTTCTTTTAAGCAATATTAATCGTTATAGTTATTTTTTTTTTTTTTACAATCGGATTTGCAAAATTTTTTTTTTATCTTAAATTCATTCTATCTCTTGTGCTGGCGTTTGCGGCATGCAGCAAATCGTTTGCGCAGGGAATGGCATGTTTTTTTTTTTGTGTTGCATTTGTAAACAGTGGGGGTGCATACTGATCACATGCGCACTCACAGTTTGCGATTCTAAATTTAATCACAGTAATTTTTTTCTTAATTTTATTTGTAACCAATGCTCGTAGTGAAGTTTTCTTTTAAAATTCCTTAGGCTACTCAGCATTCTTGCAGGTTATAAATTTTTTTTTATCATTTATACGATTAGTTAATTTATAAAATTTTAATTTGCAAATCTGAATTAATTCCGTTAAATTTTTTTTAAACTTTTATTTGTAACCAATGCTTTTAGTGAATTTTTTAATTTCTTAGGCTACCAAGCATTCTATGAAGTTACAAAATTTTTTTTCTCCACTTATGCACACTCATCGTTTCAATCTCTAATTTTTTTTACTTTTACTTAATTATTTTCATTAAATATTATCAATGCTCTTAGTGAACCATTGAAATTTTTACGCTTGAGTATGTAAAGAGTTCTGCTAGTTTTTTTTTTTTTTTTTTTTGATGGTCTGGGACTTTCACTTCACATTGGTCGTGTCAAGATTTCGATGTTAAACGATTATGAAGTGTCTGTTTCTGAGCGCCACGCTTGAATTGTATGTAAATGTTTTCACTGGCGTTTATTTCTTATCAATGTATTTTGTTCAACACTCCTAAGTGTTGTTTTATTAGTTGCGCAGTTGTTACATACGCCAATTTTGTATTCTTACGTGTTATTTGTCTTAATATTTTTTATTATTTAGTGGCACACGATTCTTTGTGATTGTTTAATTATTTCTATTTGTCAGTCTGTGTCTGATGTTTTTGTGAATTGTTTGGGTGATCCATTCAGTAAAATTTTTTTTTTCTCCTCTTCGTACATTAACGTCATTGTAGTTGTTGATAGTTCATTTGGTTTTCCCTCACGGAATAGGTTAAGAACTTCAGAAATTGATTGTATTTTTTTTTAATATTCTTATTTTCATTTTATGAGCGGTGAGAGGAGTTAGAAATTGGTGCTTGGAGTCTTCAAGGGTGGTCACAAAGGACCAAGTTTAATTTTTTTTTCTCATAACTGTTGTTTCATTACTAATATGGTTTCCCTGGGAGACAAGGCTTTTGTTCTTTTTTTGCAGTTTAGCAGATTTCTTTAGCAATATCTGAGCGACGATGGAGCTGCCAACATCATGGATGAACATGGACAGAACCCCTCATAAGACGTGGACAGCTGATAGTGAACCAGGAGTCTACAAATTTTGTTCTTGACATAGACATTTGCCGACGCTAGGCCAATTCTGTATTTCGTTTGCTTACTGAAATTTTTTTTTATTATTATTATTCATTTTGGTTTTGTTAGTCTGAGAGAGGGGAGGAGTGATGGGGGGCCGCCTTTCCATAAGGATTACAACAGTAATTTGTATATCGGCCCTGTTGTTGTTTACAAGCAGAGGAATTTCTGGGAGTGCCTCTCACCCCACCGAAAAGGGTGACGCATTTCCCACGCCTGGAAGAAGGCAATGTACCCATAAATACATCATGGTATGGGATGTTTTTTGGGAATTTCCCGCGTTTTGGGGGAGTCATGGACCGCGGGAAGATATCCCTCCGCTGACTTCAGACCAATCAGAAAAGCTGATTGTGTTTCGAAAAAGAATCCTCTCCAGAATACAGAGGTAAACCGCCGCGAAATATAAGCGCATGCACGACGAATTTAGTCACTCTCTGACACGAATTTTATCACCGATTTTGGTCTGACGACCCTTTGACAAAATGCCGCGATTGGAGAATCGCGAGATGGCCACACCAAGATTCCTCTCTCTCTCAGATCCTAAATCAGTTAAGTGATAATGTATATCTTTAGTAATTAACGTAATTTAAATGTTTTGTAAATAAATTAAGTGTAATTTAAAGAAGGCTTTTTAATTTAGTGTCCGTTTTATTTGTCTTTAATGATTAATGTTTAAACTTAAGCTATAGTGTGACGCCAAATGTTAATTTAGAACCTGGGTATTAAAAAATGGATAATAAGAATAAATTAAAGTAACTTAAGTTAACCGGGCGTCGCATTAATACTCTTTAGTTGGAGAGTAATTTCATATGATCTAATCCACTTTGCCCTTTAACGTGTTTACTGTTATCTCTATGTTAGCAGCAGGGACGCCTCTAGGACTGAGGAAACTGGACCCATGTCTGAGGTGTCAAATTTTAGGGGTGGCATTCGGACCGAATTTGAAAAAAACTTTTTTTTTGTAACGAAAAAATTGGTATTAAAATATTTTTAGTAATATATTATAATTTTTGCTTTGGAAAACCTTTTGTACCTTATTTAAACACCTCGAATTTTATTTTAGACTGAATATAAATGCCGACTACTGATAGTGAAATTTGTATACATATCCCTTTATATTTGTATTGTATCCCTATATCTTTTTATAAAAAAATAATAATTACGCTGCGTTGCGATTTGTTGTAGCAAACATATGGGCCTCCGACCTCGGGATACAAGTACAAACGATTATCTTTTGTGTATGGTATTACTACGTTAAGGGCAGTGGCGTAACACCCACCGCACAGCAGGGGGAGGGCAAAGCCTGAACGACGTCATTAACGTAGATTTTCTCCAAATTCGCTTTACATTTTTTTAAAATATAATTTTTAAGCTATTTTCCAATTGGTGATATAACGTCATTTAAAATCCAAAACTTAAATAAGGTGATTAGATATCTTTGATCCAGTAAATAAAAACAAACAACAACATTTTGTTTGATTTGCTGTAATCCCCGCAACGAGAAGGAGAGAGATTTAAATAAAATGCTAGGAAGATAAACAATTCACCACTGTTATTATTATAGTACTATGGCCGTGGGTAGCCTAGGGGTTAGAGCATCGGACTCTAGACCGGAAGGCCTGGGTTTGATGCCACCAAATACCCTCCGAGTACACAAGGAGTACGCGCTCGTTAAATCAGTGGTTCCGAAAGTCGTGTGGGCTGAATCACGAGTGCAGGGGACTGGAGAATATTTCCCTTCGCTTCAGTTCCATGTCTAGATTGTGGAGGTGAAGATAGGTGGTGACGCCATTTATCGTCCATTCGGGGAATTTCACCGAGCTAATTCTTACTGTCACCTGTATGGTGCTCAAGGCCAACGACAGGCGTACTTCTAGCTTCTTGCCACGATGAATTTCGTGAGCCTCGTTCCGACTACGTCTGACAAGTAGCATTAGCCACAACAACAGCACTATAGTACAAGCTGCATGGCCCGGCGTTGCACGGATTTTCTCTTCTTTTATAAATTTTCCCTTCCCTTCACAAAATCAGTACTTCCAATATTCTTTTACAAAATTACTTTATTCTTTTTTTTCTCTCTCCGCTTAGCCCGGCGTTGCTCGGGCTGCTTTTACCGAGTGTACAACTCAAAAGTACCTGTTTCAAAATTTATTCGCTTCCTTTCTTTGTCAGACAGGTTTCTGCATGAACATTTTTGAATGCATAACATATTGTCATGCAAATTCTCCTCTCGCTATCAGCCCTTCCTGGTGTGTGTGTGCGATTTCTATATTAGGTCATTACAAAATTCTCGTGGTAAGTTCCCACAATTAATTATTACTGCCCTTTTAAAATTTTGGTTACAGCTGAAGACCCGCTGTTAAAAGGAGCGATGCACGTTGAATCTGTCGAGTGCTTAAACGTCCTAGCGTTGGCGTGGTATGGTAGTTAAGAGAGATGGGTGCCAACTCAAGTCTCATCCTCGTCACTTGAAAATAGTTCAAAATATCGAGGTGCGTCACCAAAAGCTCTCGAGTAAGTGAACAGTGGGACTTTAATATTCACTCACTCACTTTGCAACTTTTTAGCCCCCGGAAACGAAAATATACATTTTAAAAAAATAGTTGCATGTTGAAAAAAGTAGAAATTTTTATAATTACAAAATTTTACAACTATATATTAAATGTTTAATTAAAATTGTGAGCATATTTTTAAATGTTCGATACCCGGGGAAAAAGTTTCATGCAATTATTTTTATAAATAAATAAGTTATTAAAAATTTGAATTTGATAAGTAGTTATGAAATATTTAAAATTTGAGTATTTTTTTGTTGTTGCTGTTTCGCATCCCCGAGATCAGTAGAGCTAAATCAGGTCCATGAGTCCATTCACCCTGAATAAGTCCAAAACCAATAGGGGATCTTGCACCAAGTCTTGCCTGGTAAGCCCCAAACAAGATAAAATGTGGCTAGGGGAAGCCTGAGCAGAAGAACACTTAGTGCAAATTTCGAAGTGTTTAATGCCATCGACAAAAGTCAATGATATCAGATGACCACTAAGGAAACTAATAAGTGCAGTTTGATCTCGTCTACTGCTGCCCTGAACCAAGGAGCCGCCAGGACATTTGCTCTGATACCATGGGTGCACCGGTGGGATCATCCAAATGGCTTTATTCTTTGCTTTATACTTTGAAAAAGTTCCAAATAAGTAAACGGAGTGGCAGACATTGTAGTTTCGCCAGCACCAGCCCTGGCTAAGCTGTCCGCAATTTCGTTCCCAGCAATGTTGACATAGGGTGGGATCCGCTGGAAGTGGATCTGACGAGAAAGGGAAAGTCGTTTAAGTATATTGAGGATGTCTGTACCTGTGCGATCCCTCACGTTATGCCTGTTGGTCAAGTGCTGGATGGCACTTCTACTGTCTGAAAAACTAGTATTTTTTTAAAATTCGTAAAAAAAGTTTTCAGCATTTTATTTTTTAAATCACTAACTCTAAAAGATCAAAGTATGAGTTTTTTAAAAATCATTTTCATTTAAACGCATCGATATTGATTCATTTTAAAAAAAAAATCATAAAATACTTAAAGTATCGTTGTTTTGTATAAAAAAACAAAAATAAAAACATATTGTTCGTGGCGAAATTAATTATCTTTTCACTTACAAAATTGCTGGCGAAGTTATTAAATACGCGAACAAACTTAATTTGAGTATTTTTTTAAAAAATCATAAAAATTAAGCGATGACGTTCTTTTCAACCCGGGTAAAATCGGTAATAATCAAGCGCTCTGACGAACCCGCCACGAACTTCATTTTGAAATGAGAGTTAAAAGACCTTTAAAATAAAAGGAAGAGGTATTCAATTTCGCAAAATCTGGTGATTTTCATTATTCATAGGCATCTTCTTTTCTAGTGTAACCTTTCATCAAACGTAAAGTGCACAGAGGAAAAGTTACTCATTTGGCGCCAAACAGTTTTTCGCCGCCAAACCCTTAGCTATTGGGTGTTGGTGGGTTATTGGAGCGCCTGATTTCCGAGGGAAATCTAAATCTCCTTTTAGTCAAAAATTGGGTGGTGACATTAATTTGATATAGTTTGCCCTTTTTTAGTTTTAAGTAGTTTAATTTTTGAATTAGTAATTTAAAGTTTAAATTTAAAGATTGCCAGTACGGGTGAACGTGTGAAATCTGGATTTGATTGATTGAATATTAACGTCGCACTGTTCAGCTACACGAGGGCTTTCGGCGACGGACCACGTAATTTTGAACCATGGTCAAGTGACGTGGACGACACCTGAGCTGGCACCCCCTTCTCCTAACTACCACACCACACCAACGGGAGGACGTTTCAGCTCTCGATAGATTTAACGTGCATCGCTGCCCTACACGGCGGGTCTTTAGTGGTACTGGGATCGAGCTCGTGACCAAGCAAGCCACGATCCGATACCTATACCACCCGCCTACCGCGGCCCGTGTGAAATCTGGAAGGGATTGGTTTTGTATCGTGTAGTGATTTGTATCAGTGCCTACCGAACTCTGTTTCCCTGTAAGCAGAGAGAGGAGTCTGTAAAATTGCGTTGTTTGTTAAAGTTTTAATTTTTTTGAGGGCTTCATTTTTAAGTTAATGCCTTCAAACTTCATATATCGATTGAAAACTACGGTAATTTTTTTTAAAAAAATACTACATTGTGTGTGTGTGTGATTAACTCTCACAAAGAGGGTAAAAAACGAAAATGATCTTTCCAATTCTGTAATTATTTTTTTGCCTGAATCTCATAGAAAAAATTAGATCGTGTTTTAAAAACGTCGGGGGTAAAAAAAAAAAAATTCTCACCTCTGTTTTTCATTCAGGTTGGCGGAAAAAACAACACGCAGAAGTAAAACAAAGGTTTTTAATTAATATCTTTTTAACTAATAGCAATATCGGAATATAAATGGTAAAAACAGATTTCTCGGATCATTCCCGATCTTTTGACACCTTTTGCGAATTTCTGCATTGTGCGGTTCGTGAGAAAATAGATGTACATACAGACAAAGCGATCGTTTGCTTAGATTCGAATTTTGGTGGTGTAGATACTTTACATTAGCTGTAGGGAGAATATAACATGATTTACTTTTAACCGAAGTAGCAGACTAATTTATTGACGTCTTTAGTCTCCCCCTCCCCCTCATGTATTTCAGTTTCATTTAGCGAAGTCGTAAATAACGTACATCTGTTATGCTTTTTTCATGTAAAATAGTATTACTAATTCTAATAGTATTATTTATTCTAATTTATTTATCTAATTAGGCAATTGTCTATTTCCGACTAGTGTTAGCTGCCATATTTATTTATCCTAGTTCGGTTGGATCCTAGCATTTATTTATAGTTCATGGTACACTTAGGTATGACTCTTAGTTATTTTAGTTCTTAATTAATTTAGTAGTTATTTATTAAATAGTTTTGCGCAAGAATGGTTGACAGTATAGAATTAAAACTACTTTTTTAAAATTGTATGATTATCGAATAACACTGATATTATTTCTGTAAGAAGAGCTCACACCTATATTATTATACAATACAGTGACAGTTAGGTGTGAATAATATAAAAAATGTCTGTATAATTTTAATTAATAATTCAAATTCAAGAGAAAATATTTATTCTGAATTTTTTCAATTTGATGATAATTTGTGGGAGGAATGTTTACAAAAATTAAAGAAATGTTTCTTTGATTTTTACCTTCCACACACAAATTATCGATGTCTAAATTATTTATAATTATTCTTTGCTGTTAAAATTTAATATGTCACTTCTTTCTTTAAATTAAAATACAATATTCTTAAGGGAATGAAACCATTACAAAAGGGGTAACAATTTTTAGAAATGATTACATTTAATTTGATGTGTTATTGTCTTATTTTTTTGAAGTACATATCAAACTTGCAAAAAAGTTTATTTCTTGAAGCCTGTGTACATAGTACATTAGTTAATATGAAAGTTTTAGATAAATGAAGAAAATTATCTTTTGGTAAAAGTGTTTTTTTCCATCTTTTTTTTGAAATCTCAATGGCCACTTAAGAAGTAAGTATTTGTTTATCCATGATTTAACTATTTTCCTTTTTTGCACAAATCCTTAAAATAGTTTAATTCCTGAAAACTCAGTATTATGCATGTAAAGGTAATTAAGGATGCGAGCATATGATTCATATACATGTCTCCTGTGATGAAAATTGAATTTTTTTTACAACTTCATCAATTGCAAATTGTATAATAGTATGGCTTACCAATGGGGACATTAAACACTCGATGCGAAGCATTATAAGTGCCAGACATTTGAAATAATCCCGTAATTTTGGTTTGATTTATCAATACTATAGGAGATTCTTAATTTTTTCCCCTCTGTACTTATATGCTACTAGTTGATAAACCTGTTCTTCATACAGGTGTGAATTTATATATATAAATAATGTTATGCATGAAATTTCTCTCCCCCCCCCAATACTTCATCATTTAGAAATGGTAAATAACAATTTTCTAAAAAATATATTATATTTACTCGAGTTTACCTACCTACACTTAAAATTCAAATGAATATTTTATTTCACTGTGGAACAGTTATTTGTTGAAAATGAATTTTTTTGTTTACACAATGTATTGCGTATAAATACTTCATATATATTTTGTACAATATTATGAAGCATTTAAAGCTATTTGAAAATGTTTCTAATAATGCGACGCTGGTTTAACTTAAATTATTTAATTTATTCCCATTATATAAAACCCAGGTTCTACTGACTTTGCATCGCATTATAGCTTAAGTTTAAACATTAGATCTTTTAAGACAAATAAACAGTACACTAAATTAAAGGCCGGTTCTTTAAAGTAACAATTAATTTATTAAACAATAAGATTAAAATTAAGTGAGACACATAACTGAATACTACTTAGCTTTGAAAGAGGGAGAGAGCGACGGTAGGGGTTGACCTCGGGTAGCAAGTGCGCTTCCCGGCTGTGGAGGGTTTTTCTGGCAGACGAAGAAGGAGTAAAAAGCCCCGAGAATTCAAGCGCCCACCCTTAAATAGGTTGACCGCACCACACGGAAAATCATCCGCTTCAAAGTTCTGGCGGTAAATTTTACAATTCCGATTTGGCCAACAAGCTGTGCAAGGATACAGCTTCGCCCGCCATAGAGTCCGTTGACCTGAGGCATCCCCGAAATTCCTTTTAAATCCGTTTCCTGTAAACAGGGCAAGTGTACAAACTGCCGTTGTAACTTTGGGGACCGGCGACCTCCCATCACAACTTTGAAGCGGATGATATTCCGAGTGGTGCGGTCAACCTATTTAAAGGTGGGCGCGCGAATTCTCGGGGCTTTTTACTCCTTCGTCTGCCAGAAAAACCCTCCACAGCCGGAAAGCGCACTTGCTACCCGAGGTCAACCCCCTCCGTCGCTCTCTCCCTCTTTCAAAAGCTAAGTAGTATTCAGTTCTGTGTCACTTAATTTTAATCTTATTGTTTAATAAATTAATTGTTACTTTAAAGAACCGGCCTTGTAATTTAGTGTACTGTTTAATTGTCTTTAGAGATTTAGTGTTTAATTTTAACTTAAGCTATAGTGTGACGCCAACAGAAGAATAGAACCGGGTTTTATTTAAAATGGATCGAACGAAATAAATTAATCAATTTAACTTAAGTTAAACCGGCGTCGCATTACTAATAAAATAACATTCCTATCTTTGACTGTTTGATTTACTTAGTAATTATCTTTTAAAATTGTTTGGAAATTTTTTAGAAATGATTGTATAAAGTAATAAAAGAAAATACAATTTCACTATTAAGTTAAAGAAATAAATCATATTAATATATAATTTTTAAAAAATATTCAAAGTAATATGAACTTCACCTTTATATCTTGGCTACTAAATATTATGCATTGATATACGACATTTGGATCACAAATTCAGATTATTGATGCGAGTATGAACTATATTAAAAATTTACATTACAAATTCAATAATTTTTTTAATTTCCTTTGCATAAAGTGCTTATAACATGTTGAACAACTTGTTAGAAATAATTGTATAATGTTAAAGAATATTTCATCAGAAAAAATACTATAATTTTCACAAATTCAATTTAATTTCTAATTGAATTGCATACTTTTCTAAGCTATTGTTTATCTCATATTGGATAGAGTTAATATGAAAGTTTTTGATTAACAATAAATATTTATCCTTTGATGAAAATGATTCTTATTTTTATAACACAATGAATTGCAAATAAGATAGAAACAATTTAATACAATATGGAAATAAATAGTTGCATAAAATTTCCATTCACAATTTCTACTAGTTATGTCTCTTGACCAGATATTTATGTTTAGTGTTAAACACTTGAGTTCCATTTCATGCAGTGGCCGCGGTAGCCGAGTGGTATAGGTATCGGACTGTGGCTTGCTTTGTCACGGGTTCGAGCCCAGTACCACTAAAGACCCGCCGTGTAGGGCAGCGATGCACGTTAAATCTGTCGAGAGCTGAAACGTCCTCCCGTTGGTGTGGTAGTTAGGAGAGGGGGGTGCCAGCTCAGGTGTCGTCCACGTCACTTGACCATGGTTCAAAATTACGTGGTCCGTCGCCAAAAGCCCTCGTGTAGCTGAACAGTGCGACGTTAATATTCAATCAATCAATCCATTTCATGCAAACTTAAAACTTACTTGGAGAAATGTATCGGCATTTTATTTTGTTATCACTAATATGTATCCAAAGTGTCCTTTTATATAATTATACTTTTAAAAAAAATTGATCATTATAATACATAAGAGCCCAAAATTTATTTTCGAAACACAAAAATATCAGTGATTTTGACCAATTAACCTCTTAACAATAATTTTGAAAAAAGATTCTCTGTAATTCTCTTCGATAAATATCATAAAATTGATCAAAGTAGTCTTCTTAGGTCAATATTTGCAACAAATTTATTCAGGACATATATCATGAGATTTATTTTTGCAAAAGTATAAAATAAATCTATCTCTATAATGATAAATCTACAAATTGTGCAAATACCAATAAACGCATATTTGTTATACATATGTAGTAAAAAAATTTGTATATGTGTGAGACAGTTTTTATACCATACAGTCAAACTCTGAAAAACATATGTGTTGAAACCACGCAAATATATTACAATTTTTATTTTTTTCTAAAAGAATTATGAATTGAAAAATGACTTTTTTGATTTTGGTCATGTAGGAGTGAGCAGGACTTTTATATTTAATATATGGACACAAATTTATATTCTACTATATACACATTCTAATTTTAAAATTTTAATGCCTTAATTTATTATCATATTTGGAATTCAATTCTCGATAAAGCATATATTTTATCTTAAGTAGTGCAGCGAATAAAGATTTTTAAAATGTAGCACAATTTTTTTATGTGTAATTTTACAAATGGTAAATGATAATTTTGATTTCTAATGTTTGAAAGTGGTTCTTATTTCATCAACTAGTATAAACATTAACAGAGCTGTAATAAAGTAAGATATTTTTCTATTTCTTTATTTTTTCTTTTTCCCTGTAATATTGTAAAATTACTAAGTAAAATAAGTTTTATAAATATATATACTTTTTGATACATGTATGGTTACATATCAGATTCTTATGTTCTAATTTTAGATAATTAAATGCTGAAGTACATCTGTTAACTACTCTTGAAGATGTGTAACATAAGTAAAATTTAAGTTAACTAAACATTATATGTTCTCAATATAACTTGATGTAAAATAAACAAATATTTGCTTTTAAATATTGTAAGTCTACATCTATCCAGAATCCTTTTTGAAGTTTCATTTGTCTTACGGTGTTGAAAACATTATTCAAAGAGTGGTCAAACACAAACACTGGGAAGATGCTATATAATCCTCACGCTTCACCATGCTATCAAAGCACTTTGATTTGTTATAATGATATTATAAAATGATTTTTTTCTTTCTAATTATCCTTTCTATAACTGATCGAGCAACCATTTCAGTAAAATAAGACATTTTAGACAGTAAAATGTAAATCTTTAAGAACAAAATAATCATACGCAAATAGTAAACAAACGACACCATATTCACCGGTTGAGGGAATCACGTGATCGTGACGTCACATGAATTTAGTGCATTGGAAACGCACACAGAGGATTTTAAATGATTATTTGGTCTAGATTTATGAGTATTCAATCAAATAAAGCATAATGAGAAACGTTACACAAAATGGTTTTTATAACGGATGTAAATATTTTTATATTCAATGCTCTTAAATGTAGGGCGGGCTACTTACTATTAAAAAATTTTGATCTCACTTCTCTATTGCAACTTGTTCATTAATGGAATTTAATATTCTGGTTCTTATACTGGTATTTTGTTATAAGACAAGAAGAAACGAAAATGGAGATAAAAAAAGAAGCTGAGTGGTCTCAAAAACGAAAAATTCGAAAGGAAAAGAGTATAATATTATTAGCAAATATGCAAAATTGAATAACTTTATAATACCTTCGGGTACATAATCTTGTGCTAGTAATAGTAGAGTCAGGGAACTTGATAAACAAATCCTGGAAGTGATTAGTAATAGTAGTTGTGTCTGTCTTAAAATGCAGAATGTATCAACTTTTTATTTCTTTTTTCATTCAAACATTTTTGCATCATACAAAGAACTCTCCTTATTAAGAGTTGCAGTATGTATGCCAGAATATAATCGTCAAGCTCATCCCGGGATTCAGAAACGAAGAATAAGGCAAGTGATACTTTTTTTCTTTTGTAAGAATTTGAAATGAAAAGTTATATTTTACAGTGTTCGTGTCTTTCTTAGTGTATTATTTTTATTGAAGTTACCAGGTTATCTGGGCCGCGGTAGCCGAGTGGTATAGGTATCGGATCGTGGCTTGCCTGGTCACGAGTTCGATCCCAGTACCACTAAAGACCCGCCGTGTAGGGCAGCGATGCACGTTAAATCTGTCGAGAGCTGAAACGTCCTCCCGTTGGTGTGGTGTGGTAGTTAGGAGAGGGGGGTGCCAGCTCAGGTGTCGTCCACGTCACTTGACCATGGTTCAAAATTACGTGGTCCGTCGCCAAAAGCCCTAATGTAGCTGAACAGTGCGACGTTAATATTAAATCAATCAATCAATCAACCAGGTTATCTGTCGACTGTTGTTTGATTTTCCATTTTAATAAATACTCTCTAATGTTATACGTTATTTACTTCGTTTACTCAGACTCAGGTTGATTTTATATTAAGCTATAAGTTTAATCTTTAAATATTTTTACATGATGTGTAAAAATACATTATGTTATGGTTTTGCAATCCTTTGCATAGGATCCGGCTTGGGGTCCAAGACCTGACCTTGCAGAGGGGGGCTCAACTATTTTCCGCTATGCCACTAGTTAAGGGTGACAAAAGTGCACAAAACAATATTTTGTTTAAAGCAGCGTTCGGCAAATTGCAGTTCTTAAAAATTCTTCTTTTATGTAGAATTAAAAATTATGTTTGTTAAAAAGCTATTTTCTCTCTCTCTTTTGATTTATAAATATCTCTATAAAAAATTACTTGCATTTACATGCCCATTTAAATATCTGACAGAATTTATTTTTAAATATATATTTGATTAATCTTTTCTGCAATTTCCGGTTATATAAAGAGTGTTTTTTTTTTTCAGGTATAGAAGTTTAAGTTGGCATTACTTTCCAAGATGGTGAGCGATTTAACAGCTGTCAAGTGATTTATTCTCAGTTTGGTTTGGCAATTCATCAAAAGAATCATCAAGCAAGGCGTAGATTCGTCGAATGGGCCCAAAACGAGATTGCCGTTGTTCCCGATTTTCATAAGCGAATTTTGCTTAGCGATGAAGCGCACTTCTGGTTGAATGGCTACGTCAACAAACAAAACTGCCGCATTTGGAGTGAAGCTAATCCACGAGTGTATGTCGAAACACCGTTACATCCAGAAAAACTGACTGTTTGGTGCGCTTTATGGGCTGGTGGAATCATTGGTCCGTACTTCTTCAAAAACGATGAAGGCCACAACGTTACAGTCAATGGTGATTGGTATAGAGCCATGTTTACTAACTTTTTCATTCCTGAATTGAACAATCATGATGTCCAGGAGCTGTGGTTCCAACAAGACGGCGCAACATGTCACACAGCTCGTGCCACAATCGATTTATTGAAAGACACGTTTGGTGACCGCCTAATTTCACATTTTGGACCTGTGAATTGGCCTCCAAGATCTTGTGATTTAACACCGCTAGAATATATTCTGTGGGGCTATGTAAAGTCATTGGTCTATGCGGATAAGCCACAATTGCCTGACCATTTGGAAGACAACATACGCCGTGTTATTGCCGATATACGGCCACAAATGTTGGAAAAAGTCATTGAAAAATGGACGTCCAGATTGGACTACATCCGAGCCAGCTGTGGCAGTCATATGCCAGAAATCATATTTAAAATGTAATACCACAAGATTATCTTTCGAATAAAAAGAAATTCATGTCAATCGAATAATACATTGTTGTTTTATTGCAATTTAAAGTTCTATACCTCTAAAAAACACCCTTTTAGTTTCTGAAAGTATTCAATATAATTCTATACAGAAAGGCAATCAATAAATCTTAAGGCTAAATATTCAACAAAGCTTCTTGGTAGGGGAACAAAAACTTCTCACTTAGACATGAATTTATTGTATTTTTATCTCAATGAAAATCGATATATATGTGTACATACATATTCTTTATACCAAATTTACTGAGGTACTTTGTAAAAAAGATTTCAAATTTTCATTTTAAAATGTTGCATTGTTGCAGAAAACAAACTTTCTGGTGATATTATGTAGTAGCTACGCACAATATTTTAAACTTGCAATTTCAAACAATTGCATCATGTAAATGAAACAAGTAATATAAAAAAAATAAATTCAATTCCTATTTAGATCAACAAAGAAAAATTTATTTTAGCTACTTTTTATTAAATAGTTACAATTAATATAAATATGTATATACATGACAGAATCACAACATTGATTAATTTTTATTAATTATCATTAAAGTATGCTAGCGTCATCCAAAACAATCATGTATATAAAATTTCAGTTCAACTGAATGCTTTAAAACGTGAGAAAAATATCTTTTCAAGTTTTGACACAAGTCGCCAAAATGGTCACCAAAAATGATGCCAACGTGGCTGTATTTGTAATTCTTTGAATAATTAGTTAATCAATTAATTTTTACTAATTATAATTAAATTACTGTATAGTCATCCAAAAATGATCATGTATATAAAATTTCAGCTCAATTGAGGGCTTTAAACTGTATCTTGTCAACGATTGAAATTTCTGCCAAGATAAATAAAATATATAGAGTGTGAGCTAATAGCAAGAATTGAAAAAAATCAAATAACGCATCTGTCTCTTAAAACCAAATACAAGCAAAAATTCAAGTAATAAATCATCTATACCGTTTATTGACACTAACAGCATTTAGAGCTAAAATGCATTAGACCATGTTGAAATCGAAAGTGAAAATACCTACTTAAATAATAATGAAATTTTTATGGTTTGACTCTATACAAGAAATCAACTCCTTTGCAACTAAAATCTACATGGATCATGTCATACTTGCAAAATACTTATAAAAATATATCTTCATGAAACTTTTAATACAATATATAATGAAAACAACAGTAGACATTTAAAACTTAAGGAGCAAAGTACTATTGGTACTTATCAGTAAAAAGTGATATGAATTGATCATTGCTTTTCCAAGATGTTGCCTAGATAAACATTGCCAATGTTATCCGATAAGATATGATGAACAGAATTTAGTATGTTTTCTATGTAATGCCATGTGTTTAACTTCATGGACCTTTTGAACAGTAAGGACCAAATTATTGTTCTATAATAATTTTCTAAAACACAGATGGAATGAAAAGGAACCTAAGACAGAGAAAAGTCAGTACTTTTCCTTTTCGGGGAGGGGGGACAATATAGTCACAATTTTTTTTAATGCTGAGTTAAATATCACACAAAAAATAAGGTGATTTCTTTTAAAGTTATCTTTCTGAACATGTGCCATAAGAACTCAAACTTGTGAAGGAGTTTTATCAGAATTAATACATTTTTACTGGTATTTGGTGGTTTTATTTTTACAGCCCTCTGAAATGAAAAAATTATTATTATTCCAAGAACATATTGCTTTTTTTTTTTATCAAACATAACATATCAAGGAACTTTTTATATAAAGAAAACAAAATATCATTTTTGAGCAATTCAAGGGTCAAAAATCTTAAACGTACATAAACAAGGTAAGTATTTAAAAGAGAATTCTGAATGAATGATTTTTATTTTGTAAATATGTACAATCACTAGCTAAAATATAAAAGACCTTCAAAAAACCTTAGAAGAAACACATATACATATATTATAAATATTTTACATAGGCATTGTCACAGAAAATTTATACTCTGCAAAAAGCTTTTTCATTTGACAAAAAAAAAAAAAAAAAAAAATTATTTATATAAAAGTTTTTACATTCACACAAATCAAACTACAACTTTAAAATATTTTATTGAAAAAAAAAATATGAAAAATACTTTATAAGATTTGATCAATTTTAAATTAGGGGTAACTGTCTTTACAAGATTTACATCCAGAAAAAATAAAACAGCTTTTAAAAAAATATACCAAACATAACTAGTTTTATTTTGACATTTTTGTATTAACTATTTTCACCAAATCAAAAACCATTGCCAGTAATGAAAAAACACGCCTGAAAACAATAACTTTGATAACTAGTATTCTTATTAATTTTTTTATGAAATTTGCCAAAATTGGATCTACTTCCTCAGAAAGAAAACACAATGGAGTATTTCCAAAGTTACAGGATCATTTCAATAAAGAAACTATGTTAACAGGAACAATACATGTATTTAAAAACAGGAAGATCTCTTCAACAATGTAGTTGTTGTTAGATATTTTGTTTCTTTAAAATTTAACAGTTTATTGCTTAAATAATAAAATGTAATTTTTTCAGTTATTTGTGCAAATGAATTTTGGCAAATTCTTCAAACTCATCCCTAATTTATTAATCAATGTACAAATACATACTACTATTATTTAATTAAAAAGTTTGTTCATGAATAGTAAAATTTATTAATATTACATAAATGCTAAATAACTTGATGAATGATATATATTTTTAAAAAAATTAATCACTGAAAGTAATCAAAACAAGAATATTTCAAGTCAGCTAATAAAAACAAGATAAAAAGTGATAAACAATACTTCAAAGAAATACTAATTTAAGTAAATTAAAATTTTGCTCATTACAAATAGATCTTACATTATTTCTGCATCAAATGTTCAATTTTTTTATAGCACCTCCTTTGTGAGCCCGTCTCAAGTGCTTCATTAAGTCAGCACAGGATTCCAATTGCAAATAACTTAACTTAGGACAGTTCTCAATAATCACCTTAACAGTAGACATAGTCACTGCAGTATTATTTAGATACAAACTGACTAAATTATTCAAATTGCCACTTGAAGCAAATGACATTAAGCAATCATTAATTGTACTATCTTGTTGAAGTGATACATCTAATTCTATTAAACTGTGACTCCATCTTTGAAGTACATTATCAAAATCATCAGAAAGACATAGTTCAGTATTGGAGACACACAATTTTTCTAAATTAGCAGTTGGCAATGAATATAGACTATGTGGTGATATAATTGAGCATCCTTGTATATCAAGTTCCTTCAGGTGAGGGGATTTCATTAAAAGCTTTTTAAATTTCATTGGACCAAGTTCGTGTCTCCCATCTTCAAAACATGGATGTGAAAACGTGGTCAGTTCTGGAAAACCATCAGTTGTTTTCAAATGATTACACTCAAATTGGACAGGATATCCTAAGCACAATACTTTTAATTTTGGTAAGCCATTCTGCATATGCTCAATATAAAAAATTGGATGTCCATAGTTCTTTCGTAAGTGATAAGCTTTCAGCTGTTCTAAATTGGGGCACGTAGAACCAATAATATTAAACAATTCCAAGAAACTATACCCATGCGAATTCGAGAAATCCAATGAAATTAAATCTGATCCCCGCAAAGTAAAGAATCCTTTGAACATTAAACGAGAAGGTACATTTTCATGACATGGATTTGCATCATTTAAAATTATTTCCTGTAATTTTGGACAGTATACAACGAGTTCAGAAATGAAACTAAATGGTATTTTCATTTGATAACATTCGGTTTTCATAACATTTGAAAGATTGACTGTTTTCACTTCAGGCATATTTTGATAAATTAATTTCACATCTTTCAGTTTTGGACATTTCGTCAATTCACTAATTATGAGAATTTCAGTATGTCTCAAATATCCCCTGCATGAAAACTCTAATAAAGTCTCAAAAGGCAACGTTCCATCGAATATGCTCCACAACGACGCATCCATACTCAATTCTTTCCACTGACGACACACATTCGCGACATTATCGATGAATTTACGCTGAGTTACCGTTTCCCGGTATATATCGAAAATTTGGAGAAGAATTTCTGGAGGAAGAATATTACTTATGCTAGCCATTGAAAATATCAGATTTGCAATTAAATCAAGGTAATACACATAATTTTACTTCTTTAATTGTATGGCAGCTTCTATATCGGGTCGCAGTAGTATCTGTTAAATAAGAATCCGAAACAATGAAACGACGCTAACTTGAGATAAGCGTCTGCATCGCGCGAATCCAAACAATAGGGAAGGGACTAGTCTACTAAAGAGAAGGTGGAAGGAGAATGTTAGCAGGGAGAAGTAGGGATTAGAGAAACAACCGCGAATTTTGAATAAACGTAGTTGATTTAGTTCGCCATTTTTCCGTTTGCTGATTTCGTTTTCAATTGAATTTTTAAAAAATGGCTGGTAAGCATTTTGAAAGAACAACAGCCCTTTTCAGGGCTATCTGAGAAGTTAAAACAGCTTTGCGCATTGTGTGATGAGAAAATTTCGAACGATGAGAGAATTAAAAACACTACATAGAATACCATGATGATTTTGAACTGAAACATGAAAACACGTATTTAACACAGATGAAGGTTTTGAAGAGTGGAAAAAGGAAGAAATAAGAACGAAATCGTCTTTTGTGAAACGTGGAGGCGCCAAGAAAGTAACAAACAAGCAATTTACTTATTATATGTGTCATAGGAGTGGTATTTCAATTATTAAATCAGGAAGAAAACGCAATGAGAAGATAGGAGGATCTGTTAAATGTGGAAAGACATGTCCAGCTTTTATCACATCTATCCGAGAACAACAACAAGAAGCGATTAAAATAACAGTTGAGTATCAATCTGTGCATGCTGGTCGTGAAATGGAGGTAGGTAAACTTAATCTTCATGGAGATGATAGAAGAAATTTAGCTGCTCTTCTGAAAGCAGGTGTACCATCTACAAAAACTTCATGATGTAAGTCACAGTTTTAAATTAGATAAAACAGTTTTACATTCTGAAGATTCAATATCTGTTGATTTGCAGGTTAAAAAAATGCAAAGGGGTTCCTATAATCCTATTTTAGTGTACAAACCAGTTGGTTCTGCTCTCACAAATAATCCACTGATCAAAAAACAGGATTTCATTCTCTGCATAATGATGGAATCGCGCAGTTGGAACTGCTGGAAATATATGGCAAAAATATTATTATGATGGACTCTACTCATGGTACTAATCAATACGGTTATCTTCTGACAACCGTAATGGTATGCGACGATAATCATGAAGGATTACCAGTAGCAATTTGCTACTCCAATAGAGTATGTAGCATTATACTTGAACCATTTTTGAGGAAATAAGAAACAGGCTGACTCATTTACAGCCAAAAGTTTTTATGTCAGATGATCCTGCTTTTTGGAATGCTTGGCAAAGAGTATTTGGAGATGTTAAATACAACTTGCTATGCAGTTGGCATGTATCACGAAGCTGGAATAGGAATCTTAGTTCTAAAGTAAAAGACCCAGAATTAAGAAAGGAGATGAAAAATAAATTGCCCACATTGGTGTCTGAAATTGACGAATTACCATTTGAACACATTTATGATGATTTTGTACAAAATTATACAAAAAATGAAGAATCAAAAAATTTTGTAGAATACTTTGTTAAAAATTATGGAGGAAGGAAAGAAAAGTAAGCATATTGCCACAGAATTGGATGTGGAATAAACGTTAACATGAAATTAGAAAGGTAGCACAGATTGTTAAAATATGAAGAAGGCAATGGTAAAACCATGAAACGATTAGATAAATCTCTTTCGATGGTTCTGAATGCAATTTCAAAAAAATTGACGAGCCGAATAATTACCATGGAAAGGGGGAAACTAACATCTGAAACATCTACAATAAGGACATGGCATCAGAAAAGTTGTTCAGAAATGGAAAATTATTCGGCTGAACAACTCGAACCAGCAAAATGGATTGTACGTAAAAGCATAGGGAATGCAATTTATACATATGAAATAAACAAAGTAAACGACTGCGATTGTCCGATCCGCTGCGTCACATGCAATATATGTATTCATTCAGGGGACTTTAATTGCAATTGTGTAGATTACGCTGTAAAGTTTACTATTTGTAAACATATTCACTATATTTGTCAGAAATTTCCATATACAGTTGAAAATGTTAGTAATGAAACTACACTAACGATAGATGAAAATTCGAATCATTTGAGGAGAGAAAAAGAAAGAGACGCAATTTTAAGAGAAAAGGAAAAGTCTGTTGTGTGTGAGGAACGTGCAGAGTTAGTTTACAAACAAATAAGGAGACGTATGCAATTTATAAGCACTTCAGCAAGTGTTGCAAGCACCGAAGAAATTAAACGTTTAAATCAATGTCTAGAAGATTTGATGAAGCATATGGGCTATTCAGAATTTGGTTCATCTCTACGAAGTATTGAAAATTTTCCAGCCAATAGGTATATCATTAAACAGCGGCAAAAGAAAAATTCCAGACCTTTAAACAAGCAGAAGCTGGCCAATGTTATGCAAATAGACTTTATAAGCATTCACTCTTGCATCATTTCATGTTATTGTGGTTCGTGAAATGCATAGCTGAAAGATACGTGTATTTCTTGCAGAACTTGTCAGTGTATTTCTTGCAGAACTTGTCAAGATTAAAGCTGCGAATGTAAAAATTTTCATCAATATTTTTACTTTATTTCAGGATACAATGGAGTTTCAAAAGCAATTTTGTTTTAAATTGCCTATGAATTTTTTTCAAATTTAAGGGAAATATGTAATGTTACATATTTCAATGAACAAAATTTAATGAAAATATCTAATGGTTTCTGTGATATTAAAATTTTTAATTGTACTGAATAACTTAATACATTTCAAAAAACTCCATATGCAACAAGATTCAGTCTAAGCTGTCAATATTCTCACATAATGTTCATTTTATACATAAAAATAAAACAGAGAAGTTTTTCCTTTCTTCTTTTTTAATTAAAACATTATGTATGTTAAAATCTTCAGCTTTTTTCCTTAAAAACTAACTTTATGTTGTCTGGTTTTTATTATTCGCATTCTTTATTATTTAAATAAAAAATGCATATATTTATACACCTTTTCACTGCAATAGAGAAAAATGTGTTGCATAGGGAACATTTTAGTTATTGAAATGACAGAAATTATATTTTTCTTAAATAAAGTTTTATAATGTATATGGTGATTATAAGTATTCAACCACATTTGATAAATGCAATTATTGCTATAATTAAGGGATACTATATTGTTTACAACTTATTTTCTTCATGTCATTGTAATAAATATGCCTAATTTTCAGTTGGAAATGAAAAATTTAATATTTTGATGTAATCATTGAAAATATGACTGAAAATGTATTTTAAATTCAAACAAACCCCCTAGTACTTTATATACAACATATCCAAATGTTAAATAATAAAACATGTCTGCTTGATCACAGAATTACTATTTTTATTTATGAATAACCTACCATTGTAAGAGTACAAAGATTTCAAATTAAATTAAAAAAAAGAGAGATTACTAAAAATTTCCAGCTCCAATAAACTGAGGTCATTCTTTTCCTTATGTTTGTCTTTTTTTATGTTTGCAAATTTTTCTTCTTTTTTTTTAATATTATTCTATAACTCTTTGCTTTCTTTGCAACAACCTCCGATGATCGCATCTGTGGGCAATTTTGAGTGCAGTTCCTACTGTACCGTTCTTTGACTCAAATGCATCTTTAGGACATTTCCTCCAAGTACAACTATGCAAACTTTCATTGACATTTTGTGTTTTGCCAGAAACACAGCAAAGAGGAATTTCATTCAAGGTAAGGAGCTGGTACATTGGCATAATTTTAGCTACTACTTCTGACAGTTTTGTTTTTATACTTCTATGACTACCTGGTATTATACTATCTGTCTTAGCTCTATTATAAAAGCAACAGGATAGCTTTCCTTTTGAACATTTGCTGTTCATTGGCTTAGCATCAGTTGTACATGCAATGAAAGAAAAAAGTGCTAAAATTCATGTTTTCATCTTACCAACTTCTGGAACATTGTTGACAATCACTTTCCTATAAGAGTTCTGTAATTTGGTTTTTGATGCTGCAGTCAAACTACCCTGTTTCTGCCTGCCCAAAGTAAACAAATTTTATGCCAAGCAGTTTGAGTTAGTTATTTTCATGTTGCCAAATTTTAGAAAAATATAAAATTCATATGTAGAGTAATAAAATAACAATATGAAGTAAATAAAAGTAACATTCAAAATGAATAAAAAAAAACAATACAGAAGCTTAATTCTGCAGCTGTTGCAAGCTGCAGTTTTGATAGATGTAAACAAAGAGTCTTGGTCAAACAGGTGTTTGAATTGACTGGTTGGCAATTTTTCACTTAAAATGCATTAAAATCTTTGAAGTTTTGATATCAAGGTACAATTTGTGTGGTGCTAATTTTACTGTGATAGCTGTAATACATAAGTACCATTGTATTGTGTGCACGTTAATTTTCAGTAAGTAATAAATGTATTATGGTATTCTATCAAAAAAATGTCATGCGCAAGACAAAATTGTATATGTTTTCTTTTTAACCCTAGGGAAGTGGAGACCAGTACAGCAAGCATGAGGACACAGACAAGTTCTTTTGGCGATTCATTTGCTTGCTAAAAGACTTAAAAGCAACCCTTCCAAAAAAAGAATTTGTTCCTGAAAACATTTTACTTAACAGTATCTTTGTATTCAATATGTTGTGAACATTGTGTCATAATTCATTTGTGTTGTAAAAATAAAAACTTATTTTCATCAAAGAATCTTAATTGTTAATCAAAAACTTTCATATTAATTCACTCTAATATTTAATACACATTGGCATAAAAAGGTAAATTGTAAAAAAATTTTCTGTAAGTTTTAGTTATATTTTAGAACCATCTATATTATATTGGTAAATCATACTATAATTTTTCCATGTAATTCAATGAGAAAAGAAATATATGTATAACGAATAATTGACATGAACTTCTAAAAATTATTATGTCTTTTCTAATACTTCCCAAAAGATTGTATAATACTTTTAGAAAAGATACATTAATATTCTGAAACATTAAAAATCAAAGAAAAATATACTTCTATTTTTTAAATGGTTTAGAATAAATAAATCACAAATTATTCAATTTATATATAAATCAATAACTCAAAATAAAGGATAATCAAATAAAATTTAATCATTAATATAATTCAATTCTTTAACTTATTGGTGAAAAGAGTATTTACTTTTCTTTTTTAAACTTTGGAGACAGTTATTTCTAAAAAAAAAAAAAATCAAACATTTGTAAATGATAATTACAAAGTGTCAAACATGTTGATTGTTATCTTATTACAAAATTTCTTCAAATAGCTTCCATATCAACTCTAGTATTTTATGTATAAAATTGCTTTAAAAAGCTTAAGATTTTAAGACAGATAAATCTATAATATCCACAAATCATAACTCATATCCATAATTATCTTTATATGCATAAAACTGAGTTTTCAGAAATTAAACTATTTTATGAATTATGCAAAATACCAAACACAGAAGAAAAAATTAAAAAGCTATATCATGGAAAAAATAATAATTACTTGCTGAGTAGCCGATGTTGAATAATTAGCCATTGAGATTAAAAGCAATCGATAAAGAGACATTTTCATCGGAAGACAATTCTCTACATCAAAATTTTCATATTACACTGACTTCAAGAAATAAACTTTGTTACAAGTTAAACATGTACTTAAAGATAATAAAAAATAATCAAATTACAATTAATCATTTCTAAATATTACCTTTTGCAATATCATTCCCCTTAAGAATTTTTAATTTAAAAAGAAATGACATTAATTTTTGCAGAGTAATATTGGAGATTGCAGCATGACCCCAGACTGGTGAGGCATAAACGATCACTGGTCTAATAATTAGAGTATAGATAAACATCTTGTTTTTTATAGATAAATTTGAGTTCCGAGAAATTAGGGGGTGAAGACTACACTATACTTTTCGGAACTTGTCTTTAATTTGAGTAATGTGTTGTCGGAATGTGAGGTTTTTTATCTAAAATAACACCGAGGTATTTCGTGCTTTGAGACCAGGGTACTGGGTAAGTAAAAGAATAGTTATTTAAAAATCAATTTGCAGAAGGTAAAAATCAAAGACCAATGACAATAAAATTTCATAATTTTGTTCTATTGTCCAGATCAGGATTAACTATTTCCAGATTTGGTGACTAATTTCATATACCAGTTCAAGATTTGGCGACTAAAATATTTAAGTTACAACCCATTCATCATTTTTTTAAAAAATTCGAGTGGCTAAATGCTTTGAAATTAGCCATTCAACATACATACCATTTTTATTTGTCTTATAATTTTTTCATTGCACATGATTGTGTACGTATGAGAATATTTTGAATTTATCTTTTATTTTCTTAAGAAAAAAGATGAGAATTTGGGACATGCATCCTTAGAACTGATTAACACGATAGTGGAGTATTTTATTTTATTTTAATCACCATGGCAAGAAGAGTTAAATATTTAATTGAGATTTCAAAATTTATGTATAGAACCAGATAGTAAAATACAGGAAATTAGTGTTTTAAATTTAATACTCTTAAATCTGACTAGGCAGCAAAATCAATAGGCAAACATTCCAGACACTTAGAAAAAGTTTTGTCAAAAGCCCCGTATAGAGGCTGTGGCAAACTTCAAACAGGCCATGATTGTATGGCACATTGTCTTAATAAAATAAGCATCCTTCCATCTAGTATATGCCAAATTTTAAGTTTAACATCATGAATGCAAAGCATTTTGCCCAGAACTAGATAGTTACTAAAACATGGTGATATAAGCAAACTACTTGAATGCCAGAATTTTCATGAATACAACATGTTCCTTTTTTTTTGTTTTGTTCTCATGTTAATTTGTCCTGGTTCTTTAAATCTTTGTTCTTTTTTTTTTAAATCTTTGTTGAGTGAAATTTGAGCGGTTTTATATATTTGGTTGATGCTTTCAATAAAGCCATATGTAACTGTGTTTCAAATTTAAGCTTCAGCAAATCTTAGCCATCTTTTGATTTGGGAATTGGTCAATGGTATTAAATAGAACTACCAATTTCTGATATAAACAAAGTAAAATAATTTGGTTAAGTTGAAAACTGAAATAAGTGCATCTTTCAGAGGTTTAAGTAATTTAATTTAACAAATTATAATCTGAAGAACAACTATTTAACATGCACAAACAATCCATGTAAAAAAAGAACAGAAATTTCAAGCTCTGTGTAATTGACAGCCCTAACATACAACATGTAATTAAACTATCTGATTTTTAAATCAAAATATTGATTGAAAAATAATTTATAACATTTAACAATAAAACCTTTCAATCTAAAGAATTTTTTTTGGTTTTATGGGGAAAATGATTAAAAAGTATTTTTAAAATAATTTTGCAATTATGAGGAAAAGTTATGGAACTGCAAAAAATAAACGTGTGTTCTGTATTTAATACACACACACAAATATTCCCAGTTTCTACTGGAACATAACTGTCCATATTTTCAACAATTACCACTGAATTGGGGATCAAGAGTTCTACAAAATGCAAATTGTTAAATAATTCCATTTATTGTTTTCAGTTAGACTGAAATTAAGAAAAGTTCTGATTGTCGTTATTATATGTTAAAATGGTGTAGGGCAAAAGAAAAAATTGTTTATTGAAACATTATTATTTATAAGAAAAATATAAGCTTTACAATCCACTACATCAATATATTAGCGGTAGTCCCATGTATATCTTAAGAGCATTTTATTTACTTCATTAGAGAACAGCAGAATGATTCTAGCGGTGCCTTCAGTGAGTTTTTCTGGGCATATGGCTCGCGAAGCGAGCCTCCATCCCATATCCGGCTATGTAGATGTGGAACGATTGTGGTCGTTTCATGCTAGTATGTAGCAGACTGCTGATTGGTCGAGCCAATCGTTGGTGTAATTGCCTTGGTCTTTTCGGAATACTGTGATCATGGCGGAGAGTCGAGATGATTCTCTAGTAGATTACGACGATATTTTTCGCATGATAGCTGCTGCCTCTTGCTATTTTCGAAAAACTATTTTTGACTGAAGATTTTCAACTCCGCTCTACTGCTAAGAGCACTTTTCCCCCCATCGGATCTTCAATTGCTCACGACATCAGCAACGGGGACTCCCCCGCACCCACTCTCCCCTCAAGACCCTGAAATGGATTTCTCTTCCTCCGACTCGGAAGCAGAAAATATGGACACTCACATCGACCAACGGCGAAGAACTCCTTCACCCCCTGTCACTCCACCTGCTATCAGCATTTTAGAAGAAGACCTGCAACACATTGAAAACGCAAGTAACTGCGGCAACTTCCTCGCTGAGATGTTCCAGCTAATCGACAACATCAACAATTATTCCTTTGATTCAGAAGAAGACAAAAGCACATACCACAGTAGATTAGTGGAAATCTGTAACGAAGGAACCGCACTGCTCGAAAGCCTGCGACAACTCGAAACGGACCACCTTGGAGATCTTATCAAAAGATTCCACCAAAAAACCGGCCAATCCAGCACCCAGAGTACCCCTTTCAAGCCCATTAAAGGAAGGAAGAACAATAGAAAAAGCCCATCACCACCACCGGAATCAGCCAGCAAAAAAATTAAAAATAACAGAAGTAGAAACGACCAACCGATTTAGTAACCTCCAGATTGAAGACCCACCGATCATAGAAGACGAACAAGAAGAAAGAGACGAGGACGCCCCCCAAGCCATGCCTCCCAGATTCCGCCCACCTCCCCCTATCACGATCGACAACGTCAACAACACTGCCGCATTCCTGAAACAGCTCCAAAACATGACCAAGGAAAATCTCATGGGAAGAATTATCGGAAAAGGCCTCCGCATCTACCCCAAGACCCCCCCAAGCATATCACACAATTAGAAGTTTCATCGACCGTGAAAAATTAGAATCCTACACATACCAACTGAACGAGGAGAAAGAATTAAAAGTTGTCATCCGAGGAATGCCCTCTGACATGCCACCACAGCAGATCATTGAAGGGCTCACCGAACTTGGTCTCACAATCAACGACTGCCACGTCATGATAAACCGAAAAACTGGATTACCCATGCCGCTGTTCCTCCTCTCCCTCCCAAAAAACGAGTCCAACAAGGACGTCTACAATATAACTGAAATATGTTACATGAAAATTAAAATCGAGCCACTTGACAAGAAAAAAGGCCCAGCCCAGTGCTTCCGATGCCAGGGGTTTTTCCACAGCTCCAAGTTCTGCACCAGAAACCCCAAATGTGTGAAGTGTGGCAAACCGCATCTCACCAGCGACTGCAAGAAGTCCAAAGACACAGAAGCCACATGCTGCCACTGCCAGGGCAACCATCCCGCAAACTTCTCGGGCTGTCCGAAAAACCCCTTAAACAAGCCCCCACCACCACCTAAAGTAAACTTCTGGGACGAAAGGACCAGAAAACGGAAAGAGGAAATGGAAGCTAGAAAGCAACAACCCCAAACCTCCATCTCCGCCCCGGTTCCACCAGCAAGCACCAAACCCAAGCCTCAAACAACTGCACCTCAACCAGCGATCACCAGACCTACACCCAAACCACATCCTGAACCAGAAGCTGCGCCGCAACCTTCTTCACCCACGACCTCACAAGAACCCTCACTCACGAGTACCCTAAAAGAACTTCAAAGTCCTAAAGTAGTCAAGCTCCTCACCACGTTAAGAGAAATTGTCAGGATTGCAAACACTGATCAAACAGAGGGCGAAAAGGCCATAGAACTCTGCGAACTCCTCGGAATTAATTTTTAATCCCCTCCATAGAGACAAACTCCACATCGTCAGCTGGAACGCCGACGGAATTCAACATAGAATTCAAGAACTAGAGAATTATATCAACGACAATAGCCCGGACATAATTGCCCTCCAAGAAACTAATCTCCGCCCCTGCATCGACCTCAATATCCCGAACTATTCAACACACAGGAATGACAGACTCACCCACCGTGGTGGCGGGACTGCCATCCTCGTCAAAAATTCTATTGCCCACCACGTCATAAATATCTACACCACAGCCGTCAACATCACAGCCATAGAAATCGAAGGACCCACCAACAACACCACAGTATGCTCCCTTTACAGATCTCCCAGTTCACCTATCAATAGTTTCATCCCGGACCTCATTAAGATATTCAGGAACCGAGCACAATGCATTGTAGTCGGCGACTACAATGCGAGGCACTCAACCTGGAATCCAAACCGCCGTGGGAACACTGCAGGAACAAGACTCTTCCATTACGCCAACACGAGCGGACTTGTCATCTCAGCGCCCACTGATTTCACGAGAATACCCCAACAGCAAAACCACCAACCTTCAGTCATCGATCTAGGCGTCTCCTGCGGAATCAACAACATCGCAGTTGAATCCAGATATGACCTATCAAGTGACCATAACCCTGTCCACTTTGTCGTCAAATTTAACTTCAAAACTAGCCACCTCTAAACTGTAAAACCATCACAAACTGGAATAAATTTCAAGATATCCTCTCCACCACAATAGCCGGCAACCCCCAATTAATAATACCGAAGAAATAGATGAAGCAATCAGCAAACTAAACTACAACATCCACACCGCCCTCAATCAATCAAGTAAATTTAAATCCATGAAGCAGGACTTCACCCTCGTCCCGTACGCAACCAGGATGAAAATCAGGAAAAAAACAGGCTTCGCAAACTCTGGCAACAAAACCGCTACCCACCCCTGAAAACCGAACTAAACCGCCTCCAAAGAGACATTAAAAAAGACCTGCTCAACATCAAACAGCGAGAGTGGGATGACGCCCTCGTCGAATGCAGCCACACGAACGACTCGCTACACAAACTCATTGCCAGAGCGAAGAAGAAACCTGTTATCTATCCCCCCCTGCTCGGATTCAAGGCTTAGTCTACGGGACAAGAGAAAAAGCCGACCTGTTCGTGGATACACTAGAAGACTCTTTTCAAGAAAATAGAACACCCTACGATGACGACCACATCGACAAAGTGGACAGAACAGTCAGAAGATTCCTTCGAAATAACATCCCGATCTATCCGCCTCTCACATCCCCCCAAGAAATATGTGAAATAATCAAGAAACTAAAAAATAAAAAAGCCCCTGGACAAGATCAAATAAGAAATATAGCGCTGAAATCTCTACCTATCAATGCCATCACTCACCTCACAAAAATAATCAATAGATGCCTGATGTATAACCACTTCCCCAAACCCTGGAAACACGCAATACTAACAATGATCCCTAAACCCGGCAAAGACCAAAAGTTTCCTCTCAATTTTCGACCCATCAGCCTCATCTCATCCATAGGAAAAATTTACGAAAAAATTCTCCTAAAAAGAATTGAAAAAATACACCCTGGACAATAGCATCATCCCAGACATCCAACACGGATTCCGGAAAGAAACCTCCACATGCCATCAACTCCTCAGAGCAACTAACATAATTATATCTGGATTCAACAACCACGCAACCACTGGTGGAATTTTTCTCGATGTGGAAAAAGCCTTCGATCGTCTATGGCACAACGGACTCATTTTCAAAATGATAAATCTGAACTACCCTCCCTACCTGATACATACAATATCCGACTACCTCCATAATAGAACCTTCCAAGTGAAAATTCAAGCAACAATATCCAAAATAGGCCATATTCAAGCCGGAAGCCCCCAGGGATCCTTACTCAGCCCGATCCTCTACAATATCTACACCTATGACTTCCCCACCTCTCCACTGGTCGACATCTGTCTCTTTGCGGACGATGCCGCCATCCTAAGCCAACAAGACACCCCGCAGAAAGTAAGAGCATCACTCCAGAAATACTTGAAGAAACTCAAAAAATGGTTAACTCTCTGGCGCATCTCAATTAACACTTCAAAATCAAAAGCAATCGTTTTCAAAAAAGGCGCATACAAGAACACCCTCCAACCCCTCAAGCTCTTCAGAAACAATATAGACTGGCATGACGAAGTCGATTATCTAGGCGTTACCCTAGATAAAAAATTAACCTTTAAAAGCCACCTGGAAAAAAATCACTTGTAAATTTAAAAACCGCCTCCAAGCTCTCCACAATCTCCTTTCGAAAAATTCGAAATTATCTACCAACAATAAAAGGAAAATTTATATGCAATATCTTCTCCCGATCCTAACTTATGCTTCACAGATTTGGGGAATAACATCAAATAGAAACTTCGACCGCATCCAAATTCTACAGAACAGAGCACTGCGCCTCATCTTAAACGCCCCCACCTACATCAAACGGATCCATATCCACAAAGACCTTAAAATCCCACCCCTCACATCCAGAATAAAAAAATTAGCCACTGCATTCTACGAACAAGTTAACGCCCACTCCAACAGCCTCATCAATATCCAAGCTGCCATGGACGCTCAGAGAACTCACAACATGCCTATCCAAACAACTCACCTAAGAAGAAGATTCTAAAATAGACAATCAGTTGATACCCGAATTTCCCCCACCCCGTTTTCAAACGAAACGAAGCCCATCATTCATGAAACGTTTCCTCAAAACGAAACGGAATTCATTCTTCCTTCCCTCCAGTGACGTCACTCCTGCTCCAGCCCTTACTCTCCTCCCCTCTCTCGGAGGGTGAAATTTTTCTTGGGTCACCTAGCAATAGGGAACCGTTTCTCCCGTGTCTCTCTCAGAGCCACGCTTGTTTTTGTTTATTTCAAGGCACACAGACGGAGAAAAAACGCTTCTTAGCGTTGGCGCTCCAACAACGAATCATCCTAGGAGATGAAGCTCTCTGATTGGGTCTTGGCGGGATGTGACAGTGACTCTCATTGGCTGCTTAAATCTCTCAGGTTGATTGATTGATTGATTGATTGATTGAATATTAACGTCGCACTGTTCAGCTACACGAGGGCTTTTGGCGACGGACCACGTAATTTTGAACCATGGTCAAGTGACGTGGACGACACCTGAGCTGGCACCCCCCTCTCCTAACTACCACACCACACCAACGGGAGGACGTTTCAGCTCTCGACAGATTTAACGTGCATCGCTGCCCTACACGGCGGGTCTTTAGTGGTACTGGCCTCGAACCCGTGACAAAGCAAGCCACGGTCCGATACCTATACCACTCGGCTACCGCGGCCACAAAATCTCTCAGGAAGAAATTTAAGATAGAGGGGGAGGGGCAAGCCCGGGTGTAGGGAATACGATAATTATTAGAGAAAAAATTTAAAATGATAAAAGAAAACATTTAAAATGATAATAGTAAAAAAATTTTAGCAATAGGTGTGCAACAAAATTGCACGGAATTAATAAATTATGGCGGATTATAGGAATCGAGAAGTATTCTTCTCGGTCTTTTTGTGGTATCATTAGGATTGTAATGAGGCATATTCAACATATTGATATTGTTTGTAGATTGTAAGGAGTTAAAGAAATTTTTCGCAATTTTTTGAATATATGATTTAAAGCTTTTAATTTTAATGGCATTCCGAATGTCGTCGTTTCTCATATATCTAGTAGCTTTTACGATCATTCGGATAGTAGAATTTTGAAGAGTATCTAAGATATTTATATTAGTTTTAGCAGCGTATCCCCACACCGGACACCCGTAGGCTAATATTGGACGCAAAACGGCTGTATAGAGAAGTACTTTATTGTCTCTAGTTAATTCAGAATTCCGGCCAATTAAGGGGAATAATTTAAACATTATTTTCCGGAACTTTTGTCGCGTGTGTTGTATGTGGTTTTTCCAAGTGAGGTTTTTATCAAAGGTAATTCCAAGGTATTTAGTACTTTGAGACCATGGTATTGTAGTGTTGTACATTGTGGGTGGTGGTGGAATTTTTCGTTTTTTAGTGAATAGCACGGCAGCGGATTTATCTACGTTAATGCTTATTTTCCATTTATCATAGTAATTTTCAAGTAGTTTAAGATGTTTATTTAGTGCAAAAGTGACTGAAGTTATTCTTCTGTAGGTGGTGTGTATGGCTGTGTCGTCTGCAAACATGTTAAGTTTGGTGAGCGAGTAATCCGGTATGTCGTTAATATACAAATTGAAGAGCAGAGGTCCAAGGAGGCTCCCTTGGGCGACTCCGCAGCTGATGTTTTTGGTGTTTGATAGAGCGTCCTTAACTCGAACTTGGTAGGAACGGTTAGTATTGTAAGAGTGAAGGAGGAATACAAGAGGAGGGGGTAGATTGTAATTAATAAGTTTGTATGTTAGTCCGGTAAGCCACACGTGGTCGAAAGCTTTCTGGATATCCAGAAAAACTGCGCCGGTGCTCTTTTTATTTTGAAATCCTTCGGAGATAGCTTCGGTGAGATTAAGTAATGGATGGAACTTAGAGAGCTTATTGGTAAAACCGTATTGGTTTGGGTTTAATAAATTATTAGTATAAATGAAGTTTTTTAATCTTGTTAGGATAATTGATTCAGTAATTTTGCTTAATGTAGGTAAGAGAGAGATAGGTCTAGAACTAGCGGGTAAATTTTTGTTTTTGCCTGGTTTAAGAATAAGGAAGATAATGGCTTCTTTCCAGGATTTAGGAAAGTAATTAAGAGTAAGAATTTTGTTAACTAGGATAGTTAAGATAAGAATAGCTTTGAGTGAGAAATTTTTAGTCATGCGGTTGCTAATGCCGTCTTTACCTGGAGCTTTTTTAGAGTTAGATTTTTTTATATAAGAAATTATTTCAGATGGATATGCGATTTCAGTAGTAGCGTGTCTGTGTGAGAATCCTGTATTCTGCTTGTTAGATATCATGGCTGGATTTAACTAGCCGGATGACGGATGACGGATGATTTTGTAAACAGGAATCTAGAATGCGTCAGCATTCTTCTATCCTCTATCTGGGACTCTGATTTTCATGGTTTTGGAAACTTGGGCTTGAAGAGAGGGGCGTGACTTCAGAGGAGGAGATCCAATGGCAGTGCAGGAGGCGTTGGCTATGGAGCGATCGTTGATTGGAGGATGGCAGTGAGCTTTTAAGATTGAAATCATGTACTTTGAAATAGAAAGTGACTTTGACTTAATTTAAAAAGAGAAATTCGATAATTTGAGAGAATTTTAAAAAGTTAAGGGGTAAAAATAAAAGTTACAAGTAAGAATGATAGGGAAATTTAAATATTGTTCATTATAGCTTCTGCCAGAAGGCAGGTTTTTTCTTCGTCGGAATTTGCTGTTTTAAATTTAGAGAGAAGGTCGAGAATTTTGGGGTTTTTCTTTACGAGGTTTGAGATAGTATTAAAAGTTCCAAAACTTGGGAAAAATCTGAACTGTTATTATCTTGGGTAAGGAATCCACTGGAAGAGTCTTCCTTTTTTATTTGCAGTTAGGTTTTCGGTTTCGGAGGCGATCTGATTGGGGATTTCTCCGCTAACAACGTTAGCGAAGGAAATTCCCTCTTTTGTCCATTTGCTTGAAAAATTTTTTCTTTTAATCGGGTCGGAAAAGGCAGTGCCTTTTTTTGGGTTGGGGGAATTTGGGACATTTAGTATAACATGCCGAGTGACCGAAGTCCTGGCAGTTGATACAAAATGGGTTTTCTTGTCGTTCTTTGATGTGACAATTTCGCGTGGCATGGTCTTTACCGCATTTAAGGCATCTTGGTTTCATAAAACAATTCGCGGCAGTATGGTAGAAATTATTGCAGTTGAAGCATTGGGTTATTCCTCTAACGAGGTAACCTTCTACTTTCACCTGCAAATAACCCAACTTTTTGATGTCAAAAATTTTACTGTTTAAATCGCTTCTTGGTAAAGTAATTAGGAAATATGGGAGGGATTTTTTAGTTCTTTTGGAGATTAGTTGCGTGCAGCTATCTATATTGAATCCGATTAATTTTAAGTCGTTAGTGATATCAGTAATTAAAGCTGAATTAGGGAGGCCTTTAATAACGGCTTTAATTGGTTTATCTTTTTGGCGTTTGAGAATGTAAAATTCGAAATCTTTATCAGTCTCTAAAAAGTGCTTAAGTTTTCTGTATTCTTCATGGTCGGTGGAGAACATTTTTACTACGTCATTAACGATTCTATTACGTAAATTAGGGAATTTTTCTGAGATGCATTTAATTTGCTCTCTGAAATTGTTTTTGATTTTAAGCATTATAGGGTGAGGGGGGGGAATCTTGGGTGTAACTACTTCGGTAGTTACTGTTTCAATCGAAGGAGGATGCTCGACATCCTGTTCAAGGTCGGAGAAACTATTGTTAGTTTCTATGGGGTCCTGGGTGGAGGTAGGAGAGATCGGTCTGGCCGTCTTTTTCGGAAAGATAAACTCTTCCGTAGAATCCTTACCTTTCTGTTTACGTTTTTTGCAAAATTTTTTCTTAGATTTGCTATTGATTTTAGTATTATTTTCAATCTTATTTTCATTAACAGGAGGGGAGGGAACAAAATTAATTTCCTCTTCTACCGAGGTAGAGGGAATCTTATGATCCTGGCAGTCTGAGATAGTACATGGTGGGAGGGTTTGAAGCTCACTTACCATCTCCTCTTTTCTCCTGATCAGGGCCTGTTTGCCGGAAATGTACATGTCCATGAATGAATTTCCGGGGCTGGGAGAACGTCCGTCCATCCCGTGAATAGATAAGTGAAGAGCTGAGATACCTGTGACAGTATCTCTAAGTTTCGCGCAGGCGGATTTTGAATTTCAAATTTTGACGGCGAAAATTCCATATAATCGCCTGATTCGCTCATGATGATTCGACAGGTCGTGGAGCTCGCAGGTGCGTGGTCTCCGTATTTAACTAGCCGGCTGGATGCTCGCTTTATATATGCTCGAGGAGCGTGACGTCAGATGGCATCCCATTGGTCAAAGCCTTTTCATGCGAGCGCTGCACGTGTTTTTCCAAAGCCCGCTTCCAAGGTTGGAGACCCACCATGCGCCAAGGGACGTTGTCATCTCGATGCATTACCCAATCGTCCAACCACGTCAACCATTTCACGTACACGTCTGCGACTCGAGGGCAGCTGTAAAATCCAAAATGTACGCATCCATAGTTTGAGGTTGATAAGCCTCCCAAACTCAGTGAGAAAGAGGACGACCCACTTGAAAGAATCTCAACTCGACCCCTTTGTCCCAGGTCAGATCCAAATGACTCGTAAACACAATCACCGTTTTTCCAAACGACCGAGGAATATGCACACCAAAGTTGGGTTCAAAAATGTGGGTATAAGGATAGTCTTGCTCGTAATACGTGACTCGATCCGGCCACCGACCCAGATTTCCAAACACAACAGTGGTGCGATGTCGACACTGATCCAATAAACGTTTTACCGAAACCATTTTTTTACATGCTGTTGTCTCCAAGCTTGGTACTTTTTGGACAAAGAAATGAGACTGTTTTCTGGCAAAAATGAAATTTATTTACAAAAAAAATATTTACAATATTTACATCAAAATAATATTTACATGCAAGGCAAACAATTGCCTACAGACAGATCCAATGGTTTAATCACTTTAAACCCAATAGTCTTTCTCACTTTCTTTTTCAAATGGGGCATGGTCAAGTCCATGGGTGTTTCTTGTTGCTCTATGGCCAACCCTGTTTCAAAATGATCGAAGAACGAGATGAGATCATTACTCTCGTCAAACAGGGAAGGCACCGTGTCAAGCAACTGGCGTTCTTGGGTATGAGCTGGGGGAAGCCCTTGTTGCGAGCAGTCTTTAAATACGGACGACATGATCTGATTTATCGGAAACTAAAAGTAAAGTCTTTTTTCACAAAAAACATGTTGTTATAAATGTACACCATCCTCTTGTCGGTGTTTTTCAGGGGTCGATCGGGATATCTCAAAAGTCCCTTGGAGATTTTCTCCCACAAGACATCGTCGGGCATGAATTCGTTCACGTGCTTTGCCTCCATGATGGCACGCTTAAAATTATCCATCAGCGTCTTTTTTTGGTACCAATTGTCTTTACAAAACAAGATGTGACGAATGTGTACGGAACCTTTCCACTAATTTTCTTAGGCGTCTTTCTGGGGAATATAAATTCGCGTTTATTTCCAATCAACTTCAAAAAGAAGTTTGGGATATTTAAATTAGATAAGGTACTTAAGTCGAGGGTTGCGAGATAGCAAGAAGGATGATGGTAGGCTATTGAGCCGATAACCTTAAAAAAAAATGTAAAACTAGAAGATTCAAAGAGATTAGATTCGTGAAGACGTCGGGCTGCTAGACGTTCCAGAAAGCTGATATAAGCAAGCGATAAATATAATTCACGTACGCTTAAAGTAAGCGTCAGTTTGAGCTACTTTGTTAAAGTTATTGACAATTAAGAATTCGAATACGTGTGTTTCTCGGATCTCCTATTTCGGTAAACCTTACTTGAGTTGAGCTAGTTTAGTAATTAATTGTATTCTTAGTAATTTAATTTAATATAAAGGCAAATCCCTTTAGAAGACGTAACATTATTGTGTTATTTGTTATCAGAGATTTTTGAGGAAATTATAACAAAAATAAATAATATTATTATTCAAAATGGCTTTTGTTGGTTCTTTGCCTCAAATTAATCTTGATGTTCAAGGTGTGACCTGAGAGGATTCCTACTCAACCTGCTCAAAGACCTGCTGAACTTGAGAGGATTCCTACTCCACTTGCTCAAAGACCTGCTGAACCTGAGAGACCTGCTGAACTTGAGAGGATTCCTATTCCACTTGCTCAAAGACCTGCTGAATCTGAGAGACCTGCTGAACCTGAAAAAATGCCACCTGCCTAAACTGAAAGACCACCCATGGAGATGGTGGATCCATCTGTTTCCGTAAATACAGTGGAGGTAACTCCACCCCTGATCACTCGTTGTGACAAGAGTACCCAAACAATTTCCCCCTACCTTCATGTCAAACGCCTGGATTTCGGAAAGAGGCGCATGGACAACGTCAGGCCAATAAAAGACTCTCCATCAAACAGGAACCCTCGGAGAATCCTGTTCAACAGACTGTTTCAAAAAACATTATTTTGTGGATGCCTAGAAATCATCCACTCATGAAATTAGGTAACAATGGATTCATTATTCAACCCACAAATGTAAATGATATCAATAAATGATTGATTTTTCAAACATGTTTCTTTCATTTCATACTTGAAAGTCCTTATCGATTTCCTTCTCCTTTATCAGTCGACTTCCTCCTTCTGTCCACTATAAAAGCAGGGCTCAGAAGCCAGTCGCATCATTTTACTCTTGAGACATGGAACACGATTTAGATTTCACACTGCATCTTGCCATGTACCACACACACAAGAGGCAGACCTTGGGGATTACATCACCTTCATGATGAATTTTCAGACCGTTTTAATTCGTTTGAAACCTTCCGAGGTGATTGAACTCGAAACTATCTGTGCCATGAACATTATTGATTTGATGATGCAAATCCTACCGGAACACGAGTCCCATGATGTACCTTGGTTTGAAAGTTTTTCCTACTTCGAACCTGCCGACCTGGATAGCGAATACATGGAGCAAGAGGCTGCCAAAGGGAAAGGCACCTTCATCCAAGCCTTATGGACTCAATATGCCATACCCAAATTGTACGGTTTGGTGTACAAGGCTTGGAGACTCTATGGTGCTCAAAACCTGACCACCTGGACTCGATTGGCTCAAGCGGTGTTGGACGGGTGTTTTGGGCAGAAATGGCCCGATTGTGTATTCGAAGTGCCAGACTCGTGTTCGATTTTCCTCAGCACGATGCACTGGGCGGAAAAGACGCAGTGTGGCCATGCATTTCACTTGCGTTGCCTTTTCCGACTCCTGTCCTCTCTGCAGAACACCCAACCCTCTAAGGGCACCTTAGACACCGTATTGAGCTCCAAAAAAATGGGAGAATGATTACTGAGTAATCATTCTCCCATTTTTTGGGCTCCTCTTTATGCCAAGGGTGGAAACTATATATATATATTGCACGCAACACTCTCTCTCAAAATAATATTTATGTGGTCAAGGTTGAAACACATCCAGCCTTCTAATCATTCCATGTAATACACAGCTTCTCTGGTCATTGCATGTAATACACAGCTCCTCTGGTCAAGGTTGACTCAATTCAATCTCTTATCAGTAGCCAATGAGAATCCACTTCCGCCTCTGTCTACTATAAAAGCAAAGAACAGTCGTATCATTTTATTCATGAGACATAGAAGATGACAAAGTCTTTGCGCTCAATCTTTCCCTGCACCTAGGAGCAGACCTTGGCGATTTCATCAATTTTATGGTGCTGCTTCGATCCCATGTAAACGCCTTGAAACCTTCCGAGATCATTGCTTCTCGGAAGTTTCTCATCTGTTTCCATATCTTGACCTCCAGGACTTTCCTTCGCTCGAGCCTTATGCGTACCTAGAACCTGCAGACCTTTTCCACGATTACTTGGAACAGGAGACTAGGAAAGGAAAAGGACCCTTTATCCAAGCCATGTGGGATGGCCGCGGTAGCCGAGTGGTATAGGCATCGGATCGTGGCTAGCTTTGTCACGAGTTCGAGCCCAGTACCACTAAAGACCCACCGTGTAGGGCAGTGATGCACGCTAAATCTGTCGAGAGCTGAAACGTCCTCCCGTTGGTGTTGTGTGGTAGTTCGGAGAGGGGGGTACCAGCTCAGGTGTCGTCCATGTCACTTGACCATGGTTCAAAATTACGTGGTCCGTCGCCAAAAGCCCTCGTGTAGCTGAACAGTGCGACGTTAATCTTCACTCACTCACTCACCCAAGCCATGTGGATTGTCATCGGCAAGCCCAAACTATACAATTTGGTGACCAAGGCTTGGACAGAGCAAGGTCCCCAGACTCTAGTCTCCTGGATTCAATTGGCTCAAATGGTGTTTGATGGGTGTTATGGGCTCGGGGCAAGAGAATGGTGACTAGTTTAAATGAATTGTGGGGACCAAAACATTGTAGAGGATGGAGGAGGATATGTGTATGGTAAAACCAAAATATCACCGAGACAATAAGCATTGTTAAAAAATATGTGTATACCCATTACATCAAAAACAACAAGCATTGTTAAAAAGTATTTGTGTACCCATTACATCAAAACAACAAGAATTGTTAAAAAGTATTTGTATACCAACTACATCAAAACAACATCCTGTTGCTGTATGATAATAGTAATCATATTAAAAATAATAATTGTAGTACTAAAAAACTTTTTTTTTTGTCTGTAGCATTTATATATCAAGCATATTGTTGTAGAGTCATTTTCTTTCTTGGATCCAAGTGAAGCAGCGCATGAAACAATTTAAAGAAGTGCAAATGGAACAGGATAATTATTGGAAAAGCAAAGTGGAAGATTTAAAGTCGGAACGAGACATGTTTAAAAACGATTTACAATCCAAGGAAAATGAGTGGAAAGCTGAGAGAGATGCTCTTAAATCTGAAAGAGATACCTTTAAAGCCGAAAGAGATACCTTTAAAGCCGAAAGAGATATCTTTAAAGCCGAAATGAATGTGTTTAAAACGGAAAGGGATAATTTGCTGTTAGAAAATTGTGGACTGAGAAGAATGCTCATCAGTGTGCTTCAAATGTTGTCAGATTCAATGTAACGATAAACATGCTGGGAAATTATATGGCATTGAATGGATTTATTACAATCGCAAAAAAGCCATGACAATAACTATATTATTGTTATAAAAAAATTTTTTTGCTTGTAGCATTTATATATCAAGCATACTCCTGTAGAGTTCTTTTCAGAGTTCCACCTGAAGCAACGCATGTCTCTCAGGACGCTTTACACGTACATCAGTTCATCAAAGGATGTTGTCGTTCGTTGTCCCATTTGCTTTGAATCCATGACCTTTGGACATTACTACCACAAGCATGCTTTGCAAGAACATTTTTTGAAAAATCGTAAAGAGTGCGTTTTTTGCATGGGATTTAAATCTTGGCCTCATGGGCACCGAATGAAGCGTGAGAATGTGAAGCATGTGGTGGAATGCTTGAAAGGCTTTGTGGCTCGTAGTAAAGAGGATGACAGACCCCCGGATTACGACTTATTTGAAGGTGTCACGTGCGAGTGCAAGTATTTCATCTCGATGCCCCACTACATGCATGACCGTAGCAAAGACCCCACGTATGAGGGATTTTATGATTCAGTAATTGAAAAACCCGACATGTGGCCACGTGGACTAGAATTTAGTGAAGCGAGTGGTTTGGGAAAGGACGTTCACGGAATCCTCCAACGCTACCTGTCTCAAGACATGGAGTGGTTTCACATTATGGTGAAACACGACGCTTTTCCCATATTTTGTCGGGAGATGGAAACGATTCGGGATGAATTTGTCCTTTTACCCTTCTGGTGCCTGTGTGATGGATTGGAAGGTAAAATACAACACCGGCACATGATTCTGGCCTGCGAGCCGGAGAATTGGTTTAAAGACATTTGGGAACACAAAATTCGTTATGATTTTCCAAACAAGGGACTCGCCAAGAAATGCGGGAAAATTCGAGATGCTTTTCACTTGGCCCGGACCATTGTGTATGTGAGCCAACCCAAGGCCATGTGTGATGGTAGAATCCCAGAAAACGTAGAAGAGGGAAAACATACCTCCCATTTTCATATCAATCGACCCATGCATGAACACAGCATTGCCTTTTTATACACTCTGTTTCCCAACGGGATAGAAAGGTTACTTTTGGAACAAAATGGTCGGAAAAACGTGGTAGAGTGGGATATCCATGCTCAACGGGGTCCCGACAAGTGGCGTCATTTGAAATGGGAAGTCCCTATTAAAGTGACGGGATGGAAATTTATACATTGTCAAGTTCCCTTCAATGGCCAAGAAGAAAGGTATTTGACACTGCAGGGGGACAAGAAAATACATTTCACACCTGGTTATTCCCTTCAAATTCTCAAGGACGAAATGTACGTTTTATCCCCTAAGCAACAGAATGTCATGAAGCAACTGAAGGAAGTTAAAGAAAAGGAGCAAATGGAACGAGATAATTATTGGAATACAATAGTGGCAGAATTGAAGTTGAAACGAGACGTATTTAAAAACGAATTGAAATCAAAAGAAAATGAGTGGAATGATGAAAGAGATGTTCTTAAATCTGAAAGAGATATCTTTAAAGCCGAAAGAGATTCCTTCAAAGCCGAAAGAAATGAGTTTAAAACCGAAAGAAATGTGTTAAAAACTGAAAGGGATACCTTCAAAACCGAAAGAGATGCTCTTAAATCTGAAAGAGATACCTTCAAAGCCGAAAGAAATGAGTTTAAAACCGAAAGGGATAATTTGTTGTTGGAAAATTGTGGACTGAAAAGTATGGTTATTAATGTGACTCAAATGCTTTCAGATTCGTTGCAAAAATAAATATACTGGAAAATTACATGTGTGGTATAGATGTATTAAAATTTTTTTTTAAATACATCTTTAAATGTCCCTTGCCTTTCAACTTTTTCCTGTGGATTTTAAATGCTGATTTTCATGTGATTAGAAATATCTCGGTACCCTTGAATATTTACAATTTATTTTCTGGAGCTTTTAAATTTTGACTTTCAAGTGAATAATTTCAGAAATTTCTCAGTACTGTGGAATAATCACCATTTTATCATTAGCCTATGGTAATGACTGCAATAAAAGTGTGCAAAACTGTAAACCCTTTTTTAGAGTGTACAGTCTCCTTTTTACAGTCCTTGCCGTTCAAGTGTGTTTCAAAACCCTCTCACCTGTTTTTACAGACCTTGCCATTCAATGTGTCAAAACCCTCTCACCTGTTTTTACAGTCCTTGCCATTCAATGTGTCAGAACCCTCTCACCTGTTTTTACAGTCTTTGCCGTTAAATATGTGTCTCTCTCCTAGTCTTTGTTGCCAAGTGTCCCAAAACCGTACACCTTTTGGGCATCCTTTTTACAGTCTTTCTGGGTATCGTGCATCCTTTGCCTGAATCCCTACCAAAATTTCCGTTTTCTTTTCAATAGCGTGAAGTTCCTCCCGTGGGTCGTCCATGGTTGACGAGGCCCTCGGGTTGCTGAATCATTCATTTGTTACCCTTCTCTTTACGCTCATTTCGTTTAAATCCCTCCTTTTGGTTGCTTCCCCTAAAGGAGTTTGTACATCCATCTGCCAGTGGGACGTTTAATCCCATGAGATTTTTCATTGCATGCTTTCATTTGCGTAGCATCTCCACGTACCATTAGCGCATGTCGCTCATTGTGGAAACGGCACAATGCTGCGGTGGGCCCCGGTATTGGGTAAACGGCACAATGCTGCGGTGGGCCCCGGTATTGGGGAAATGGTACAATGCTGCGGTACTTCCAAGGCCCCGGTGTTATTACCACAATACCATTAACCTATGGCAATAACTGTAAATCAAGTTCCACCTCTCGTTTTACAGTACTTACCATAGGTTGCGTACAGTCGGTCGAAAAAATAGTTGAGCACCGTGACCCTTTCAAAAAATGATTGGAAATGGAAAACGACCTTTATTGAAATGAAAATGACCATTGTTGAAACCCTCTCACTTGAAATTTATCATGAAAACCCCATCTCATTTTAAATTTATCATGAAAACCATCTCATTTGAAATTAATCGTGAAAACCATTATACTTGAAATTAATCATGAAAAATGTCTCATTTGAAACGAAAATCATCTCATTTGAAAGCATCGCATTTGAAACCATCCCATTTGAAATCATCTCATTTGAATCGAACACCATCTCATTTAGAATCATCTCATTTGAATCGAACACCATCTCATTTAAAACCATCTCATTTGAATCGAACACCATCTTATTTAAAACCCTCTCATTTGAATCGAAAACCAACTCATGTGAATTGAAACCCTCTCATTTGAATCGATCTCAACACCGTATTTTGGTTCCCACCTTTTCGTTTCAAATGACTCTTTTTACATGACTCTTGTCCCTTTTCCCCCTACTTTTTATCCAACACTTGCATTTAAGATTTTAATCCAAAAGGAACGTTCAAAGGGCTCTTTTGTATGACTCTTGTCTACTTTTCAATCAAAAAGTTGTGTTTATGTCTCGATACATGTTTGAAGCAAAGTTCTACTGAGAACGTTCAAACGGATCTTTTTGTATGAATTGTGTCCATTTTTCACCTCATTTTTATCAAAACGTTGTGTTTAGGGTCTCGATTCATGTTTGAAGCAAAGTATGCAGGAGAACGATCATGTATGAGCAGTATAAAATTTTTCAGATTTCTCCCAAAAATATTTTTTGACGGGCGTGAGAAAATTTTTCATTCCATCCCAGAGAGACAATTTAGACAGGGGTCATCCAAAAATGAAATTTAGACAGGGGTCAAATGAAATTTAGACAGGGGTCAAATGAAATGTATGCATCGTGAAGGGGTCAAATGAAATGTATGCATCGTGAAGGGGTCCAATGAAATGGATGCATCTTGGTGAGAAAACCTGCCAATTCAACGTGACAAGCCCTCCAATTTCGGTGAGAAAACAGAGGATATGCCCACTCAATGAGACATCTGGGTGTGATAAGAAGACGACACAACAGGTAAGTTTAATCTATATTATTCCAATCTTGGTGTATTTAATACTTTAATGAGGCCATGTGAAACGATTCCTTTTGGCTGGTGCAAGTTTTAAAAAAAGATGCCATCCAACGTTGGCATATTGTGTGTGTTGAAAAAAGGGGGACCGAGTCGACTCTTGTGTTGACTGGATCCCCCTTTTTTCGGTAAATTTTTTTTTCACTCACTCTACTAGATGAGCCGTTTGTCTTTTGCATTCAGCCTGCAGCTTGTTAAAATGCTGCAGGTATCGTGCAAATCGATACGAATTCACCATGGTGCACTCGGAAATGTTAAAGTCCTCGTGTACCTCAACGTGCAGGTGGTCAGTCAGGCTGCGGTCATTCAAATCCCGGAAATGGGGCAATATTTCAAGGTTGATCGTAAAAAGTCCCAGCTTTTCAAAAGTTTTCCGCTGATCCGAGCCCTTGACGACGATGAGGCCTCTGTTTCCTTGGGCCAGGTGACAAAACTTGCCCCGGACGTAAAAATCCAGGTATTCCAGAGGCACGGTTCCGGGCAGGTGGCTCTTCAAGCTGAGCCGTTCGTTAATGTAACGGTTGGCCCATCTGTCTTTGGCAGTCGTGAGGAGGTTGGAATGATCCACCGTGATATACAAACTACTTTTGGATCTGTGCCATCCTCCAGAATGCTGGCAATGGACAATTCGATCGGAACAGGCTGACCACCATGGTGAAACACGTTGGCATGGGCAAAAAACGCTAGAGGAGACATGGTGCTGAGTGAGAATACCTCTGGTGGCTGAGCGCTCGCCTTTTATACTCTTCTGGGGTCACGTGAATCCATTCCTATTGGCTGATGCTTTTTCAATCTTGAATCACAAGACATTTATGACATCCAACAGCACGATTCAGTGCCAAAGTTCCACCATACAGATGAATTTAATCTTGCTGCAGCACACTTTTTTAAAATACGGATAAATTTAATCTTGGTGCATCCAACAGCACGATTCAGTGCCGAGTTTTTAAAATACAGATAAATCCATCCAACAGCACACGTTTTTAAAATGTGCCTTTCAATCTTGGTACATTATTTGACCCGAAAAAAGGGGAACCGAGTCGACTGTTGTGTCGACTCGATCCCCCCTTTTTCCGGGCCAATGTCCATTTACTGTGTCAATACGACACTTTGTAGCTCCATTCAGCATGCAGCTTATTAAACTGCTGCGGGTATTTGACAAATTGATACGATTTTAGCATGGTGCAGTACGAAATGTCCTCTTCCTCGTGCACACCCTCATGCAAGGGGTCGGGAAAGTTTCCATCGCAAATGTCTTTGAATTTCGGCAGGTTCTTCAGGGCCATGGTATACAGTCCGAGCTCTTGAAAAATTTTTTGTTGTTCTAATCCTTTGACCACCATCAGACCCCTGTTGCCTCGGGCTAGCTGACTAAATTTGCCCCTCACGCAAAAGGGCAGGTATTCCACGGGCAAACTCTTGGGTAATGGGTGGTGAACCAGACGAAGACGGGTATTCCCTTGGCAGTTGGATCGAACATCTTTGGGCTTGGATGGTTGCCCGGCATGATTCACGGTGATGCACATTACCTCGGGATCGCTGTCATCCCTGGGAATCATGGCAATGGACAATTCGATGGGCACTGGCTTGCCCTCGTGATGAAACACGTTGGCATGCGCAAAATAGGCAGGTTGACTCAAAACAGACATGTTGCTTCAAACAGCAGAATGATGCGAGTGGCGGGTGGCTCGCTTTATATATGATCGAGGAGCGTGACGTCAGAGGTCATCCCATGAGCCAAAGCCTTTTCATGCGAGCGCTGCATTTGTTTTTCTAAAGCCCGCTTCCAAGGTTGGAGACCCACGATGCGCCAAGGCACAGGATCGTCTCGATGCATTTCCCAATCATCCAACCACGTCAACCATTTCACGTACACGTCTGCGACTCGAGAGCAGTCTGTCAAATCCACACTGTACGCATCCGTCATGTGAGGTTGATACGCCTCCCAAGCTCGGTAAGAGGGAGGACAACCCACTTGAAAGATTCTCAACTCGACCCCTTGGTCCCAGGTCAAATCCAAATCACTCGTAAACACAATCACCGTTTTTCCAAACGACCGAGGAATATGCACCCCAAAGTTGGGTTCAAAAAGTATGGTATAAGGATAGTCTGGCTCGTAATACGTGACTCGATCTGGCCACCGACCCAGGTTTCCAAAGACGATAGTGGTAAGCTGTCGACACTGGTCCAACAAGTGTTGTACCGAAACCATTTTTTTACATGCTCTTGTCTCCAAGCTTGATATGCTTTGGACAAAAAATGAGACTGTTTTCTGGTAAAAATTAAATTTATTTACAAATTTATATTTACAATATTTACAAAATATAATATTTACAATATTTACAAATAATATTTACAATATTTACAAAAATAATATTTACAATATTTACAAAAAATAATATTTACAATATTTACAAGATAATATTTACACTATTTACAAAAAAATAATTACATGCAAGGCAAACAATTGCGTATAGACAGATTCAACGGTTCAATCACTTTAAACCCAACAGTCTTTTTCACTTTTTTTTTCATTCGGGGCATGGTCAAGTCCATAGGGGCTTCTTGTTGTTCTATGGCCAACCCTGCTTCAAAATGGTCTAAAAACGAGATGAGATCATTACTCTCGTCAAACAGGAAAGGCACCGTGTCCAGCACCTGAGGTTCTTGGATATGAGCCGAGGGAATCCCTTGTTGCAAATAGTCTCCAAATACGGACGACATGATTTGATCTATGGAAGAGTCATCCGTAAAAGTCGGTTCCAAAGTCTCGACCACAGGTGGATCTGGTAAAAAGATCTGAGATGTTGTCTCGACCACAGGTGGATCTGGTAAAAGGATCTGAGGTGTTGTCTGCTTAGATGGTGGATCTGGTAAAAGGATCTGAGGTGTTGTCTGCTTAGATGGTGGATCTGGTAAAAGGATCTGAGATGTTGTCAACTCTGGTGGTGGATCTGGTAAAAGTATCTGAGGGGTTGTCTGCTCAGGTGGCTCTGGAATACTCACAGGTTGAGGGGTGGACAAGGCAGTGGAAGGTTTGATAATCATCACAGGAGGCACAGAAGGTCTGATGATGGGTGTGATAATCACTCTTTTCTTTTTGGATAAAGGCCCGGGCTGTTGTTCCAAAGGCCTTTTGTTTGTCTCGGCAGGTACATGAGCCGGGGTCGGAGGTGGTAACTTGTAGGCTTTTTGATCGAACCGTTTCCTTTGTCTAAAATCCCCCAGGTTAAATCCATTCTCCATGAGCTGGGGGAGAATCATTTCGGGGATAATGTCCAAACCAAACATCGTCTTTTGCACCGTCAACAAGATGTAACGGGTTCCAGCCGGGATCGGGTACGCCGTGTGGGGTTCCAACACCATTCGATGATAGAGCATCTAAACATACGGCTCAAAGCTCCTCCGAAACAAATTGGGATTGGCCCGACACCTCAGACTGGACGATGGAAATTCATAAATCAGCATGGGCACGTGGGTCGTTTGAATCAGGTGAATCTCGCCCGACTTTACCGTTCGAAAGCCAAACGTAAAGTCTTTTTTCACAAAAAACATGTTGTTGTACATGTACACCATCCTCTTGTCGGTATTTTTCAAGAGTCGATCGGGATTTCTCAACATTCCTTTGGAGATTTTCTCCCACAAGACATCGTCGGGCCTGAATTCGTTCACGTGCTTGGCCTCTAGGATGGCACGCTTGAAATTATCCAACAATGTCTTTTTTTGATGCCAATTGTCTTTGCAAAAGAAGACAAACACCCGTTTCGTGTTGGGTTCCTGAAAAATGATGCACGCCCGGACGTGTCCCTGCCGAGTGGCATATTCCAAGGCGTCGGGTTTCTCGGGCAGCGTCACGGGCATCACGGTCGTGGAAATGTGCTCGGGAAAGGCATCAATTTGGTCCATCGTGCTCGACTAACGTGAAGCGTCGACTGATACGAAGCGTCGAGACGTTTCTTTTTTATATACGTTCAAAGAGGATGTGGGCAGAGTCATGAGTAGCCAATCACGAATGAAAAATGGGATTGATGGTTTGAGGCAAAATGGCACACATGCCAAGCACGGCAATCGTACGATGACAGGTGGTCTGAAAACAAAACGGACATTGCCCCAGCTCACGTCCATTGGAATTTAGCAACATCACAGGGGTTCGCTTGAAGGGGCTCGAGGAGCTCCAACTGGCTTGAATGTCCTTGAAAGTTTGTTTAGAATGTTGGTCGGTGACACAAATGGTACCGACATTGAGATAGTGTAAAAATTTAAACAGTTATTGGGGACATTCCGATCCATGGCATACGAGACGACTCCGTTGGTCAGCGTGAAATCACTGTTTCTAATACACAACACGGCTAAACCTTGGCTGTGGAAAAAGACTTGGGCATTTTCCTGGGAAGTGGGCATCAATTGTTGTGCATAAGGGGGTCTTTGAAACACTCTGGGTTTAAATGATGCCTTTGATACGGGGGCCTGAAATTGGGTCTCTTGTACAACCTGGGATCTCGTGGCCTTGTTTCCTCGTGCCATCTTTTCTCATTCCTTCGTTCTTCATTTTGTCTTTCCTCATTCCTTCGTTCCTTGGATCGCGGAGAACGATGAATCACTGAATTAACCTTCTTGACATGGGCCTTTTAGGTAGGTGGATCAAGTGATTTAGAAACAATTGGTGGATCCACGGGTTCTTTCAAAGGTGACTCGGGAACCCTAGAGGGTTCCTTGGGATCCTTCAAAGAAGTCTCGGAAACGGTAGATTGCTCCATGGGGGTAACGAATCATAAATCACATCTTCAGAGGCTTCATGGGATGGAGAAGCCACTGGAGTCGGTGGCAAAGGTGAAACTGGTGTTGGAACACTAAACATGTCAATAAAATCATTATAGTCTGGCGAATTCATTTTTCCTGGAATGAGTATCATGAGATGAGCCAGATCTTTTAAACTCTACAGTAAAAAAAAAATTTTTTTTTAATAAGGTTGTAATCATTTTCCAAGTCATTGATGAATGCCATCAAGTTTAGTCTGAAAAATTTGCGAGTGAACGAGAAAGTTGAGAGAGAGCTGAAGGAGGTCGAGATAATCTTTTTACTCGACAGTTCCAACGCCATGGATTGGAAGTGATTCTGTCCACTCTTTTTCCCTGTAATAATACCCTTTTCAATATTTTATTTTCGCGTGACATACCTTGCAATTTAGAGTTTAACTCATTTTCTTTGGTTTTCAAGTCATTTTCTTTGGTTTTCCACTCTTGTTCTTTGGTTTTCAATATATCCTTTTCCCTTTGAATCAGGTCATTTTTCTCTTTCATTAAGTCTCTTTCTCTTTGAATCAGGTCATTTTTCTCTTTCATCTTGTTGAGCTTGGTCCATGGCCCATTCTTATTTTGCAGTTTCAATTTCATTCATGATATTTTGTTGTTTGCGAGACAACACGTACATTTCATCTCTAATCCTTTGACAGGAACCCTTTCTCCCGTTATTTCCTTCCTTCAAATACAGTTTTTTGTTACCATATACATGCAAACATAGAGGGGTCCATTCCTCCGTTTCCTCGTAACGCGAATGAAAGGGAATTACACAATTTAAAAATTTCCAGCCCGTCACATGGAGGGGTACACTCCATTTGAAATTTCCCCACTCGTCAGATGTACGTTTAATCATCTTTTCTCAACTAGACACATTTTTATGGCCCACCTGCTCCCACAGTAATTTTTCTATCCCTCCGGGGAACAGAGTACACAGAGAGGCAATGTTGTGCGGGTGCAAGGGTTGATTAATGTGAAAATGGGACCATTGTTCTAGATTAATCAAATTGTCTGGAATGTCGCCCTTGTCACACGACGATCTCGGTTGACTCACGTACATTATAACTCGCACAAGATGAAAGGCGCTTTTAATCTTGATGCATTTCTTGGCCCGACCGCTGTTTGGAAATTTATAACGAATTTTTTCTTTCCAAATGTTTTCAAAAAAACTCTCTGGTTTACATGCCAAAATCATGTGTCGATGTTGTATTCTACCCTTTTCATTCACCAATCCATCGCACAGACACCAAAAGGGTAAAATGACCCATTGATCCCGAATTGTTTCCATTTCCCGGCCAAAAGTCTCAAAAATATCATGTTTTTCCGAAATGTGAAACCACTCCAAGTCTCCCTTCAGACAACGTTCAACTATTCCCCAAACATCTTTTCCCAAGCCACATTGAAATTCTATCCCCTCTTCCCACATTTCAGGTTTTTCAAACATGGAATCATAAAACCCTACACTATTCAATTTGCGACGGCTAGCCATGTCCCGAGGATTGGATTGAAAGTGTTGACATTCACACGTTTCCACCTCTATTTCCTCTACAATATCCTCCTCTTTTTCCTCCACAATGACTGAGAAATCTTTTTCATTCGTTACGAAAAGCTTCAAACATGACACGATGTGATTCACATTGACGGAAAGATGCTTTTCCCCGTAATTCCATTGTCGACGTCCAAAACAAAAAATGCATTGCTTACGAGAATCCAATGTATGTGTTTTAGGGGCATGTTTATAATAAAAGTGTTTTAATGTCATGGGCTCCAGACATTCAGGGCAACACACACGGGATCGTTTGAATGGTTATGAAGATGCCTGAAAAAAGTCGTAAAAGATTTAATCATGTCTGATTGTATTATTGTGATTAAAAAGACCAAGCTACCAAACCGTCTGCAAATTTAAACCTATCAGTAAAAAAAAAAATTTATTTTTTTTATATAAATATATATTATATAAAAATAATATATATATTATATATATATATATATATATAATAATATATATATATATATATTATATTATATATATATAATATATATATATATATATATATATATATATATATATATATATATATATATATTTACTTGTAGAGGACAGTTTAACTGTCCATTTCCTTTTTCATTTGAAATATGTTCACACACAAAAGACACTACACAGACAAAATGTTTAGTCTCTTTATTTACATTTTTTATTTCTCCATTTTCCCCTTTTCTTATTTCCATGTTTCAACCAGTCTATGCGGTTGAATGTCGAGCAGGATGGATTGAACCAACCTCCGATTACCGTCTGAGGTGTCATTCCAAAATTTTACCCCCTTTCATGTTACAAAATGGACCGTTTCAACCTCGGCCACCTACATATTATTTTGAAATGGGCACAAGTGTTGCGTGCAATAGTTTCCAACGTTGGCATACAGAGGAGCCCAAAAAAATGGGAGAATGACTACTGGTCCCGAGCTATGCTCCTTTCCAGTAATCATTCTCCGATTTTTCTGGGGCTCAATACAGTGTCTAAGAGGCCCTTAGAGGGTCGGGTGTTCTGCAGAGGGGGCACGTGTTGCTCACATCCAAGTGTCGGAGGAGGCAACGCAAGTGAAATGCATGGCCGCATTGCGTCGTTTCCGGCCAGTGCATCGTGCTGAGGCAAATCGAACACGAGTCTGGCACTTGGAAGACACAATCTGCCCAAAACACCCGTCCAACACTGCTTGCACCAATCGAGTCCAGGTGGTCAAGTTTTGAGCACCATAGCGTCTCCAAGCCTTGTACACCAAAAAATACAGTTTGGAGATGGCATACTGAGTCCATAGGGCTTGGACAAAGGCGCCTTTCCCTTTGGCAGCCTCTTGCTCCATAAATTCACTGTCCAGATCAGCAGGTTCGAAATACGAAAATCTTTCAAACCAAGGCACGTCATGGGGGTCGTGGTAAGGTAAGATTTCCATCATCACATCGATAATGTTGACGGCATAAACAGTTTCCAGTTCAATCACTTCGGAAGGCTTTAAACGAATTAAAACGCCCCGAAAGTTCATCATGAAGGTGATGTAATCCCCAAGGTCTGCCTCTTGTGTGTGTGTGTGGTACATGGCAAGATGCAGGGTGAAGGCTATTTCGTGTTCCATGTCTCTGAGTAAAATGAAGCGACTGGCTTCTGAGCCCTGCTTTTATAGTGGACAGAATGAGAAAGTCTACTGATAAGAGAGAAGGAAATGGGTGATAAGGGCTTTCGAGTAAAAAAATAAAAAGAGACAGGGTTGAACCATTCATCATTTATTGATACCATTTACATTCGTGGGTTGAATAATGAATCCATTGTTGCCCAATGTCATGAGAGGACGATGTCTAGACACCCACAAAACGATATGGTTTGATTCCTCCAAGGGTTCCTGTTTGAGTCTTTTAGGCGCCAAGGGTGGTTCCATGCGTCTCTTTCCAAGATCGAGGCGTTAGACGTGGAATCTTTACTGAAGATTGAAATAAAATATAATAGGGCAAACGGCTGCCCGTTGCATTTCTCCTGTCAATCCAAGAATTTCTCCAAAACATGATATATATATATATATATATATATATATATATATATATATATATATATATATATATATATATATATATATATATATATATATATATATATATATATATATATATATAACGATTACGTTTGAATAATATATGATATAATTTTAAAATCTTATATCAGGGCAATTTAATTTTTTAATTTTGCCTTTTAAGTTATCAACATACAATCATAAGAAAAATAATTTTTATTGTCGCTAAATATGCATTTGCTGAAATGAATTTTCTTTCCAAGCAGTAAAGTGTATTGTAACACTTTTTTTTAACAAGTTTAAATATGTATTTCTAGGTCATAGAATAATAATTGGAAGGTGTAGCTGTTTTTCCCCCCAATTTGTAGCAATTCAACAAATTATTAATATTTTATACTTAAAATAATCAATAATCCTGTGTTTCCATGGATGAGGATTCTCAAAGAAACAAAAACTAATTCGTTGTTACAATTTTTTGCAAACAAGCATCATTGCGATGAAATATTTGATGAAATACAAATTTCGTATTACAGAAACAAATTCTATTAAAAAAATATTGATTGCAAATTCATAATTTCGCCGCAACACATAAATTGCAAGCAATACAGCCTCAACCTGTAACATGAAATTTACTCTCGGAATCAAGTCGTAGACGCTTTTACAAGCAGTCAGACATGGGATGCATTCAGCTTACGTAGACCAAGCATTCCCGAGCACTCCTACTTTCTAGAATAGACTCGCCCTATATCTGAATTCCCATTTGATGCCATGTTCGATTTAGTCACCAGTCATAATGCCGCTGTTCCGTCATCCTACCGCTAGCGACAGATATAACACATGTGCTCTTTGTAAGTTAGCGTCGTTTCATTGTTTCGGATTCTTATTTAACAGATGTTACTGCGACCCGATATAGAAGCTGCCATACAATTAAAGAAGTAAAATTATGCGTATTACCTTGATTTAATTGCAAATCTGATATTTTCAATCGCTAGCATAAGTATTCTTCCTCCAGAAATTCTTCTCCAAATTTTCGATACATACCGGGAAACGGTAACTCAGCGTAAATTCATCGATAATGTCGCGAATGTGTGTCGTCAGTGGAAAGAATTGAGTATGGATGCGTCGTTGTGGAACATATTCGATGGAACGTTGCCTTTTGGACTTTATTAGAGTTTTCATGCAGGGGATATTTGAGACTTACTGAAATTCTCATAATTAGTGAATTGACGAAATGTCCAAAACTGAAAGATGTGAAATTTATTTATCAAAATATGCCTGAAGTGAAAACAGTCAATCTTTCAAATGTTATGAAAACCGAATGTTATCAAATGAAAATACCATTTAGTTTCATTTCTGAACTCGTTGTATACTGTCCAAAATTACAGGAAATAATTTTAAATGATGCAAATCCATGTCATGAAAATGTACCTTCTCGTTTAATGTTCAAAGGATTCTTTACTTTGCGGGGATCAGATTTAATTTCATTGGATTTCTCGAATTCGCATGTGTATAGTTTGTGGTAATTGTTTAATATTATTGGTTCTACGTGCCCCAATTTAGAACAGCTGAAAGCTTATCACTTACGAAAGAACTATGGGCATCCAAATTTTTCTATTGAGCATATGCAGAATCGCTTACCAAAATTAAAAGTATTGTGCTTAGGATATCCTGTCCAATTTGAGTGTAATCATTTGAAAACAACTGATGGTTTTCCAGAACTGACCACGTTTTCACATCCATGTTTTGAAGATGGGAGACACGAACTTGGTCCAATGAAGTTTAAAAAGCTTTTAATGAAATCCCCTCACCTGAAGGAACTTGATATACAAGGATGCTCATTTATATCAGCACATTGTCTATATTCATTGCGAACTGCTAATTTAGAAAAATTGTGTCTCCAATACTAAACTATGTCTTTCTGATGATTTTTTGATAATGTACTTCGAAGATGGAGTCACAGTTTAATAGAATTAGATGTATCACTTCAACAAGATAGTACAATTAATGATTGCTTAATGTCATTTGCTTCAAGTGGCAATTTGAATAATTTAGTCAGTTTGTATCTAAATAATACTGCAGTGACTATGTCTACTGTAAAGGTGATTTTTGAGAACTGTCCTAAGTTAAGTTATTTGCAATTGGAATCCTGTGCTGACTTAATGAAGCACTTGAGACGGGCTCACAAAGGAGGTGCTATAAAAAAATTGAATATTTGATGCAAAAATAATGTAAGATCTATTTGTAATGAGCAAAATTTTAATTTACTTAAATTAGTATTTCTTTGAAGTATTGTTTATCACTTTTTATCTTGTTTTTATTAGCTGACTTGAAATATTCTTGTTTTGATTACTTTCAGTGATTAATTTTTTTTAAAAATATAAATCATTCATCAAGTTATTTAGCATTTATTTAATATTAATAAATTTTACTATTCCTGAACAAACTTTTTAATTAAATAATAGTAGTATGTATTTGAACATTGATTAATAAATTAGGGATGAGTTTGAAGTCACAATCAAGAACAAAGGATTGAGATTAGTTCGCCTGTGAACAGAGATGCCAGTGATGTAGTGAAACAAGCATTTTTCAGTTTTGACCCGCCATTATGTACGCTTACTATGAAAGATGCTCAGAAGTCATGATATGGCTCAAAGCTATCCCACACAGCAGTTAAATAACAGTGATGAATATTATCCTTAATATAATGATCATCGACAATTTTCCAATTTTCATTTCTCAAGATAAATAAATAATGGTAAAACTCACACACACACAATATCGTCGCTGGTAGGTTTATTCAAGTTCTAAAAAATAAAGTTTTCTGTTTTCCATACAGAGTATTCGGCAATTTACAAACTGAAATGGTACAGGAAGGGTGTTGTGATTAAAAAAACACACACAAAAAAACTTTAGTGTATAGAGTATTTTAAAAAGACATAAAAATACTAAAGAAACATGGCCTATACGTCTCTATGCATAACATTAGAGAAAGGAATAAAGCACCGAAAAACATTAGACCGAAAAAACGAAAGGCGAATTCTTGAATCTCAAAAGCATTGGTATAATTTGTTTGTGAGATTAAGTGATAGTATACATTTCTTTGCCTATCTTAGCATTTCTTAGTCTGGCGTTTAGAGGTTACAGAGAATATCTCGAAACAGACGAAGGCACTAAGAATTCTGGAAACTCCACAGATTTATTTAAATTAATAGCTAAATTTGATCCTATGCTACGGGAATACAAAAATCGCATTGATAGTAAAGAACTTGCACACCATTATCTAAGCCATGATATTCAAAATGAATTGATCACAATCATGTCAAACAGTTAGTTACCAGTGAAGTGATTGGTAGGATAAAAAAGGCGATAAATTATTCTTTTTTACTCGACTGCTCTAGAGATAGTAATAGAATTCAACAAATGTGTGTGTGTGTGTGTGTCGGTCATCTTAGGATATTATTAAACATCAACTCGAAGTATAGAAGAAATTTTGATCGGATTTCTTGCTGTCACTGAAATGACTGGAGAATATTTGACCAATGCAATACTGGGGGAAGTAGAAAAAAATGGCTTAAATAATCAGAACTGTCGTGGAAAAGGTGCAAATAGGATAGGCATAAATAGGGGAGTTAAAACTCGAATATTAAATTTAAATCCCGGGGAATTTTTCACACCTTGCGGTTGTCGTGGCTGGAATTTGTTATTGGTAAACACAGCTAATTCGTCTGTGGCAACAAAAAACATTTTTTGATTTTATTCAGAAGATTTTGTTGTTGTTGTTATTTTCAAGTTCCAGCAAACGCTGGAAAATTATCAAAGATAAATTAAGGCTTACTCTTAAGACTTTATCTGACAGAAGGTAGGAAAGACGGTGAAGGCCGCATTATTACAATTTGACGATGTCGTTGAATGCATAGAAAACATGCATAACTGAGTGTATTGGAACAGTCCGACACACTCAGTGATTGTGATTTCGTTTTAAATGAAATGTTTAGCTTGGAATTTATGCTATAATTAGATGTATGGTATAGGTTATTAACGCGTGTAAATATCATAAGCAAATTAAGGCAATCTGTAAAAGTCCCTTTATGCATTACTTTTGATTATTTGCGTACATTTTGTAGCTGGATCAAAGATTACCGACAAACTGAATTCGGAAAATGCTTGTCTGACGCTCGTAAGTTTATTGAGAAAAGCAGTTATAACTTGCCAAAAGATTTTAAAAATAAAAGTGTAGCCAAAAAGAAAAAAAAAGTTTAATTGTGAAGGCGGTGATAAAAATATTGTCTGTCAAAAAGCCGGTATGAAACAGACGCATAGTAACGAATTCTTGATCCTTACGTCTTATTGGCTGTTAAAACCTACTATTGAATTTCATTGGTCAGAAGAAATATATTCTGGCATTTCTTCTGTCTTCCCAGAATTCCACTCTGACGAAGAGAATATATATACTAGAACTTAATTATTTGTTGTGTTGAAATAAAGTTTATTTTTGTAAAAAAATCACTGCAATTTTACTTTGCCACTCAACACAATAAACCAAACAGTAAAAAGTTTGTTTTTTTTCATTACGAATAAAAATTGGTCTTTTATTTTACAAACCATCTACTTGTGCCACCAGAGGGTCTCGCGAAATGCATCTTGCCCACATTAAGTTTAGGTCTCGCGCCGCCTCTGTATACTCGTAACAAGAGATAATATTTTAGGAAGCCAAACTACAGATGAATATGTATAGATATATGGAATTTGTATTTTAAAGTTGTTCAACAAGAGCTAAAACTTCCTAAACTGCCCCGATTTAAGATCGAAGATAAAAATTACATTTTATGTACAAACCTGGTGACTTTTAGCTTAAATTAGTATTATTCTTATGTTGTACATAAATGCTTTGTGTTTCAAAACTTTTGTGAAAATAGTAGGTTAAGATTAAGCTGAATTAACTGTCGTCGCAACAAAAGCCATCAATATTATGCAAAAATATTTTTTGAATTAAAAAAATTATTCTCATTCAAATTTAATTAGCAGAACATACATTGGAAAACAACATATTAAAAAAAATTAGAGGTTTACAGGCATTATAAGTTTTTGTTTCATGCCTTTACAAACTTTAAATGCGTTTTTCTCAGACTTTCTATTTTGAAGATGTAGGTGTTTTGTAAGATTCACCCGGAAGTTTAAAAATCTTTATAGGTGGCGTGGCCATCGAGGGGAAAGGAAAGACGGAGGAAAGAGGATGAAAGTGAAGAAGAGATGGACAACATGGCGGAGGAGGACATGGCAGAATGAGCGAGATAGTGATTACGTTGAGGAGGATAGAAACAAAAAATGGCGTTAACAACTTAAAATTAAATGTACATAGTTAGTTTTTCTTTTTATGTTGCTTTGTGTTGTGTGTGGCTGTCTCTGGAATAAAACTCTTTAGCCATTAAAGAAGTAGTGACTTTATTGTACCTGGCTGAAGGGTGAAATTGTTTATTAGAAGTGAAAGACCCTACGTACAAAATGTTTAATTGGCGCAGCCGTGTGAATGGATTTAAAGATTTCATCGAAGCTCCAGGTAAGAAAGAGGGGCCACACTCACAAATTGAAGTTGTTATTGTTTGTATCGTAATGTGAAGAGTGCATTATCAATAGCTGTAGTTGTTTGGAATAGATGATATGTTATTGCAGTAAAAGTAAAATAAAAAAAGTTACAGTTTAACTTATCTATGTTGATTCATTGTAGAATGTCTAAAATAACAAATATTGGTCGGATGAGTCATTAGAATCATTAAATGATCACTGCGAGAAATGTGTAGTTTTCTGTCATAGAAAACATTTTTTCTAATTAATGGTATCATGTATTCCAAGAGTTTAAAAGTATTATTTGGGTTTCATCAGAAACATTATTGCATATTGGATATATATTTTTATTGAACATCAGTTCAGATAATTATTGTGTTTCATCACAGAAACATTATTACATATTGAATATATATTTTTATTGAACATCAGTTCAGATAATTATTGTGTTTCATCAGAAACGACCAGAAGTGCGCTTCATCGCTAAACAAAATTCGCTTATGAAAATCGGGAACAACGGCAATCTCGTTTTGGGCCCATTCGACGAATCTACGCCTTGCTTGATGATCGTTTTGATGAATTGCCAAACCAAACTGAGAATAAATCACTTGACAGCTGTTAAATCGGTCGCCATCTTGAAAAGTAATGCCAACTTAAACTTCTCTACCAGGAAAAAAAACACTCTTCATAATTTTTGTGAAAAGTATAAAATATTGTTGAGTTTAAGTATTAATGACTAGAAAAGAAAGAGTGTTTTTAATTCATACATCAAATTGATGGATGATTTATGGTATTAAAATATTGCTGAATTATATATATATAAATCAAATGTCATTTAAGCAGAATATCTAAGAAAAGGATATATATATATATGGTTTTTTTATGTGAAATGTACATTAATTGTTGAAATACTTATTCATTATTTCAGTCAATTGCATAATATTTGGTTTTGTTTTTTTTAAAAAAGAGAGAATATATCATATATTCATTTTCTTTTCTGTACGCATATGACTCATTTATGAAAATAGGATTTTAACCATTGCTGAGTAGGAATAAAATAAATAAAAGTGAGTGATCGTTCAAGGTCATAAGCAGAACTGTCTTTGGAACTCTGTGTTGTGCATTTTTTTATTTTTCTTATTAGTGTAAAGTGTAATAACCTATTTTTCTTTTGAATACTATTAGAGGATTTTATATCTGCCAAGTAGAACTTGTATTTATGAGTATATGATTTTTTTTTAAGTATCTGATATGTCAAATATGATTACTGATGGTTTTTATTTTAGCAATAAGGTTGATTTTCTTTTATTTTTATTTGGATTTATTTTGTGAAAATGATATGAACACAGATGTTTTTTTTATTGTTATGAGTTATGAAAATCTTTAGAATTACAAATTTCGAAAATTGAGATATTATTTTATGTAACAGAAATCTTTCTTACTATTGTAGCAATAATATTTTGGTGAATTTAATTTTGGTCTATCATATGTGCAAACTTTAGCATCTAAGGCAGTGTTTCTCAAACTGTGGGGCGCTCCCCCCTTGGGGGCGTCATAACTCTGCAAGGGGAGCGCGAGCATTTTGAAAATTCGAAAACAGAAGATTATTTTAAAAATATTAATTTTTATTGAAAGTAATCAAACAAAATACATTCCGATATAATAAAAAAATAAAATACACATTTATTACATTTATAAATGTATCAGTGGTACACAATGCATTTTATAATTAATTTAGCAATACTAAGTTAAGAACAATGTTAATAATAACCATTGACCCCATAGGATTGTCACATACAAAGTTATATACAAAAGTTAACACTTCTTTCGATAATTTTTACCGTTTATAATTAATCCCTTGACTGCCGATTAAAAGTTGAGCGATTCGCTTATCATTCCGAACCGTGTTCCACGTAGGCGCGTGTATGTGATCTATTGGGGGTGGGGGAAGGAATAATAAAAGAAACAAATAACCTGAAATAAGTAAATCCCTCGCAAACATTATCAAGGTCCTTTTATTGCATTCCAAAACCTTCGTAATAATTTTATGGATAGCAGTGTACAGAAAAGTTCCTACTTCGAAAAGACGTATATATACGTCCAGGTAAATAGACGCTTTGACTGCGTGAGACGTTTATATTCGCCGGTGGTCCTCAAAGTGATTAAAGTCGTTACGCAGTTTTAGCGTCAAAGTATATTATTATTGAATTCAATGCATTGTCATTGCATGAAGGGGGGCGCGATGAACATTATTATTGAAAATTGGGTCGCGAATATTGAAACTTTGAGAAGCACTGATCTAAGGTATAAACTTGAAAATTTTATACCAAAGAAATGCAAAATTTTTATTTTTAAAATTAAGATCCACCTTGATTAATTAAGCATACTGTTGTGTTTTGAAATTAGAGTGTTATCTGATTGATTTAGGATAACTATAGGGAGAGATGGCATTTTTAGAAAAGGGATCAAAAGTAGACCTGCAATATATAGCTACGGAAATGAGGGTTGAAGATGTCCTTGGGATGAGAGTGTTTGAGTTGAGAGATGCTATCTTGAATAGTGAATACTTCAACGAGGTGTTTTGTAGAAAATTTTTAAACACTATTATAGAGGAACGCGAGAGGAAAGAAAAGATAGAATTGGATGAGAGGAAAAGGAAAGAAGAGAGGGAACTGGCTGAGAGGAAAAGAAAGGAAGAGATGGAACTGGCTGAGAGGGGAAAAGAAAAGAAGAGATGGAAATAGCATAAAGAAAGAGACGGGCCGATTTCAACCAAAGGTTGAGGGATGTCGAAATGGAGTTCGAAACCCAGAAAAAACTAATCGAGTTGGATTGAGAAGGTCATTTCACAAGAGCATGCCTAGAAATAGAAGTGTCCACAGATAGAGGCAACATTGGAAACGAAGTAAGATCCAACCTTAGCAGTGAGACCAGACTCAAGGTTGAAGTGTAGGATAGACTCAAGGCTGTTGAGGAATCCAAAGCAGTGGAGGAAGGGCGAAAGATGGAAGAAGAAGGAAGAATGAATGAAATAATAGCTTTGGAAGAAGAAATGAGATTGAAGAAAGAAAGATGGCTTGTAGAAGAGCAGATGCGACATGTTCAAGAGGAACGTGAAACGAGCACGAAAGAAGAACAGAAATGTTTACCAGAAGAAAGATGTAAAAGAATGAACGAACATAATCAATTGTTAAATGAAGAGGAAGAAAAATTGTCAGATGAAGATATGGAGGTAACCCAGGCAATCGAGAAGGTTCTTGTGTCTAAAGGTGAACAAGTTCAGACGCGTAGTGCAGATCAATATGCCGTAGCACAATCTGTTGCTGTGGAGAAAGAAAAGGAAGAAATATAATTTGATGTGATAAAAGATGAAGGTGATCCTAATCCCGCAATCCTTAGTAAAGAGCGAATGGACTTTGATGAGGATGAAAGTGAAGAAGAAAATCCAAAATTGCCTAAAAGAAAATGCAAAAATTTAAGCAGAATGACAATTGCCAAGTTACAATAAAAAGTGAATCTAAATGCCTCAAGCAACATGGTACTTATATACCAGCACTGGAGTTTTAGAGGCGAATATTCGTAAGGATAAAAGTGGAATGGGAAAACTTGCGTGGAAACTGACGAATTTTATCAAGCGAGATGGTACTGTGAAGATACGATGATCATCGCGAGAAAATCGAATGATAAGGCAATGATTTCGATTTAAATTGAGAACAAACGACAACATCTACTAGGACGGGAAGGTTAGGGGTGAAACCCGACCCCTAGACTTTAAGATCGTTGACCCAGCAGTGGATGAAGAAGGGAGTTGCACAAAAATTGAGGAAGAGTGAAATGGAATTTCAGAAACGTTGTTTTAAACGACGTGATAAACCGAAAGTGACTATTCGGGTAGATAAAGCCTCGCCTCGCTTATACTGGGACCGAGGAAAGAGGAGTAGCAGAGACATAATCATAATGTATCTTTACTCTCATTTATGTTTTTTTTTGTTAATATTGTTTATACATACATAATAACCGTCATATTCGGTTAAAAGTGAAATTTTTGTAGTTTACTTGGAAAACGTGATTATCGATGGATGTATGTATGAGCTGTTTTGGATTATAATGTATTCTTATTCTCATAAATTTTTTTTTGTTTATGTTGTATGTGCATATATGATAAACGTCACATTCAGATAAAAGTGAAATTATCATAGTGTATTTGGAAAACGTCTATTATTGATTGATTTATGTATGAATATTTTGGAGAAAAATGAATTCCTTTTTTTATTAATTTCTTTTTTGTTCAAGTTGTATGTGCATATACGATAATTGTCACATTCAGTTAAAAGTGAAATTTTCATAGTGTATTTGGTAAACGTCTATTATTGATTGATTTATGTATTAGCTGTTTTGGAGTATAACGTATAATTATTCTTGTTATTGTTTTTTTTTTTGTTTGTTAGTGTTGTACATGCATACATGTTAACTGTAGTATTCATTTAAAAGTGGAATTTCCATAGGTTGCTAGGAAACCGTCTATCATTGTCTTATTTACGTATTTAGCATATTTTACCTGTGTACTCTTAGAACTAATACAAGAATGCTATTGAGTAGCTCCATATTCAGAGTAAGATAGTGCACTCTCTCTTCATCTAAGGTTTGAACATTATTTGTGTGTGTGTGACCTCTTTCTTGTAGCACCTGGTCATTTAAGATGACGCATGTGCATCCGTTGTTGGGGCATGTAAGATTCGCCCGGAAGTTTAAAACTCTTTATAGGTGGCGTGGCCATCGATGAGAGAGGAAAGACGGAGGAAGGAAGACGAAAGTGAAGAAGAGATGGGCAAAACGATGGAGCGGGAGGACAGGGCACAATGAGCGAGATAGTGATTACGTTGAGGAGGATAGAAACAAAATGGCGTTAGCAAATTAAAATTAAATGTACAGAGTTAGTTTTTCTTTTTATGTTGCTTTGTGTTGTGTGTGGCTTTCTCTGGAATAAAACTCTTTAGCCATTAAAGAAGTAATGACTTTATTGTACCTGGCTGACGGGTGAAATTGTTTATTTGAAGTGAAAGGACCTACGTACAAATGTTTAATTGTTTTCTAATCTCTAAGGTTTTTTTCCTGTTCATCATAGAGCCTTGAAATTTTTTGTATATTCTCCCAAATATATATTCTACAAAAAATAGTATGGATTTAGCGTTGAGACCTCTAGTTATTTTTTAAAGAAATGCTAAAATTACTGTTTAAAAATTTTTCGTGTTTTTCCCAGGTTTTTCTAGAAAAATAACTATTAAAAATCAACAAGGAAGATTTTCAAATCCATAAAATCAACAAGAGAATAGATTTTTAAATCCATACTAACTTTCGTTCGTAATAATATAAGAAATATAAATAACTTAAAATAAGTAAAACATTTTAAAAAGTGAACATTTTATATTAGAGTTTGAAAAACCTTCAAAAATTCTTAATTTTTAAAAATTGTTAAACAATGGCTGGTCAAACTGACGTTTTACTTTCAAAATCTGCTTAATAATATAATCTGCATATAAAACATAAATTATTTATACGGTTACTGTGAACGAAAAATATTTTTTGAAAAAGGGTTCTGTTTAGCCTTAAAATCAGAAAACTTCGATCGAATTTTTTTTAACAATTCAATTTGGTGAGAATTTTCTATAAATTTTAATTTAGGTTACTTAGTCAATAGCAGGGCCAATCATAGCAGGTGTGCAGCGCGTGCACCGCACGCGGGCGGCCAAAGCAAGGGGCGGCCGCAGGCCGTATATGGTTCTATCAATCAAACAAACTTTTTTACGAATTTATCAAATTACTTATAATAAATCGAATAAATATGCTGAATTTTGAATAGTTATTGAAAAATCAGTCCCGATTTTCCGACTGCGTAGCATAGTTTAAGAAAAATAGAATGTTATTGCACAGTGTGTTGGTCGATTGTCCATAAATGTCTACACTTCCCAAACATCATTCATCTGATAGCAAAATTCGTGGTTAAGACGACAATACCACACCAAAAAAGTTTTTTTTCTGTTTAATAGAGGCACTGGCAACGCACTGTGGATTGATGCTTATTAAAGGCGTCTCAAAAAGGATTTTTGCGAAAGTTGCTTTACGAAAATATCTAATACGGATTATCTAATAATGTTTTAATTTAATATGAATCTGGGAAATTAAAAGTTTTCAATTTAATAATAACCTCTCTTATATAATTTAGAAAAACAAAATAAAGGAATGAAGTGATTTTTGCCTATGGTTTTACAGAGCTTATAAACAATGCTCGTTTTCCTTTTAGTGAGTTATACCTCTCTGAAAAGATAGTTTCTTATAGTTTTTAGTATTAAGTTATAAAAAAGAAAAGAAAAAAGAATCTTGCAGCTTCTTTTGACTTTTGAGTAAATTATTTTCATTAAAAAGATTTTTTGAAAACACTGCAATATTCGCGTCACATTTTCAATGTTGGTGAAGCTCGAAATTTAATTTTATGTTCTAGGAACTTAATGGTACTTTAGTATTATGTTTAAAAAATGTTAATTATACGCGTTTTTTTAAAGTCCTAACTGTAACCGGATGTCATATAATCAGACAGGTGAATCAAGCTATTCGCAACATAGCACTAAAAAACAGAAATAAAAGAAAACCTAATCCTAATCTATATATATCTGCCCGCTGACATGTATACTCTTTAGTTGGAGAGTAATTTCATATGATCTAATCCACTTTTCCCTTTAACGTGTTTACTGTTATCTCTATGTTAGCAGCAGGGACGCCTCTAGGACTGAGGAAACTGGACCCATGTCTGAGGTGGCAAATTTTAGGGGTGGCATTTGGATCGAATTTGAAAAAAACTTTCTTTTTTGTTACGAAAAAATTGGTATTAAAATATTTTTAGTAATATAATTTTTGCTTTGAAAAACCTTTTGTACCTTATTTAAACACCTCGAATTTTATTTTAGACTGAATATAAATGCCGACTACTGATAGTGAAATTTGTATACATATCCCTTTATATTTGTATTGTATCCCTATATCTTTTTTAAAAAAATAATAATTACGCTGCGTTGCGATTTGTTGTAGCAAGCATATGGGCCTCCAACCTCGGGATACAAGTACAAACGATTATCTTTTGTATATGGTATTACTACGTTAAGGGCAGGGGCGTAACACCCACCGCACATCAGGGGGAGGGCAAAGCCTGAACGACGTCATTAACGTAGATTTTTTCTCCAAATTCGCTTTACATTTTTTTTTAAATATAATTTTTAAACTATTTTCCAATTGGTGATATAACGTCATTTAAAATCCAAAACTTAAATAAGGTGATTAGATATCTTTGATCCAGTAAATAAAAACAAACAACAACATTTTGTTTGATTTGCTGTAATCCCCGCAACGAGAAGGAGAGAGATTTAAATAAAATGCTAGGAAGATAAACAATTCACCACTGTTATTATTATAGTACTATGGCCGTGGGTAGCCTAGGGGTTAGAGCATCGGACTCTAGACCGGAAGGTCTGGGTTCGATGCCCGATGCCATCAAATACCCTCCGAGTACACATGGAGAACGCGCTCGTTAAATCAGTGGGTCCGAAAGTCGTGTGGGCTGAGTCGCGAGTGCAGGGGACTGGAGAATATTTCCCTTCGCTTCAGTTCCATGTCTAGATTGTGGAGGTGAAGATAGATGGTGACGCCATTTGTCGTCCATTCGGGGAATTTCACCGAGCTAATTCTTACTGTCACCTGTATGGTGCTCAAGGCCAACGACAGGCGTACTTCTAGCCTCTTGCCACGATGAATTTTGTGAGCCTCGTTCCGACTACGTCAGACAAGTAGCATTAGCCACAACAACAGCACTCTAGTACAAGCTGCATGGCCCGGCGTTGCACGGATTTTCTCTACTTTTATAAATTTTCACTTCAGAAACACTGCGAGTGAATGAATCGCAACGGAAGGCTGTCAAACTTTTATACTATCTTTCTAAAAAAATTTTTTTTTTTTATACACGATTAAATTTTTTACAGCTGCCAAGCATGTCCATGCTTCATCTTACATTCCTTGAAGAATTTCCCTGGTGTTGGGGAAAACCACTTATGACATAATTGTACATTGTCTGCCAACGTACGCTATTTTCGTCCGTCATAAGCATGGCAAGGGGTAAATATTCTTTTCCATTTTTTAAAATTTCCTCCAATTTTGCTTCGGTGGGTTCGCCGTGCAACATTCGTTCTTGAAACACCATCGATTCCAACAAAACGCGGATGGCACAATCCTGTGGGGGGCTCTTCTCCCTGACCAAACCCAAAGCAATTCGATTGACAAGAGCACGGATCCGAAACGACTGGCATGGTGGCACGATCATTGTTCAAAAGGGACGATACAATTTTCAAAAGGCACACATGCAAGATGAAATTTCAAAAGGCACACATGCGAGTTGAAATGATTATTGTAGAAAAGTGTTAAGCAAAAAAAAATTTTTTTTAATGTTTAGAAGGAACTACTTTGCAGCTCTAAACTACTTTTATAGTTTCCTTGCAACTTTATTTGCTGTTTTGAAAGCATTCATAATTATGACTTCTTCCATGAAAACTTTATTCTCTGAATTGGAAGAAAATATTGTCCCAGGTATGCTCCAAGAAACAGTCTTCAATTTGTCGTATCATAGACGAAGATTGGAACGTTTAGCCGGTATATTGAAATTTCAAGAACTCTCGAAACTGTATCCCGTTCCGGTAAAGGTGGTAAAAAATGAAAATGGATTTCACATTACGGATTGCGTCTGGAGTACGCAAAACTGCACAGAAGGACCAGACACTTGTGAATGTTATTCTTTATTTAAAGAACCCGAGAAGTATTTTATTGTGAAACAATTTGATCACGTCGTTGTACGGGATGGATCAATACATCACAACGATTGTTTGAGAAAAGCCAATTGTCAATGTAGGAAAATGACATCTCTATTTTAATAATCATTTCATCTCGCATGTGTGTCGTTTGAAATTTCCTCTTGCATGTGTGCCGTTTGAAATTTCTTGCATGTGTGCCATTTGAACATTGTATCGTCCCTTTTGACCATTGATCGTGCCGCCATGCCCGTCGTTTCGGATCCGTGCTCTTGTCAATCGGATTGCTTGGTGTGTGGTCGGGGAGAAGAGTCCCCCATGATTGTGCCATCCAAGTTTTGTTGGAATCGATGGTGTTTCAAGAACGAATGTTGCACGGCGAACCCACCGAAGCAAAATTGGAGGAAATTTTAAAAAATGGAAAATAATATTTACCCCTTGCCATGCTTGTGACGGACGAAAATAGCGTACGTTGGCAGACAATGTACAATTATGTCAAAAGTGGTTTTCCCCAACACCAGGGAAATTCTTCAAGGAATGTAAGATGAAGCATGGACATGCTTGGCCAGCTGTAAAATGTTTAATCGTGTATAAAAAAAATTAAAAAAAAATTTTTTTTAGAAAGATAGTATAAAAGTTTGACAGCCTTCCGTTGCGATTCATTCACTCGCAGTGTTTCTTCAAGAGTCATCATGTGGTTCAAACTTCTCCTGCCTCATCAACACTATCCATTAGCTGCTATGGTTGGAAAGGATGGCAAGCTCTACTTTCGACTGGTGTATGTTGGAGACCTTCTCGGTCGTTCCAAAGTATACAAATTTGCCAAACGATTCGACAACCTCGTCATTCAAGGCAAAGATGTGTTGCCGGCCCACAAACCGTATCCCATCATGACTCAAAAGTCAAAACTGGTGACTCCCGATGTCGTCTTTAACATTTTGAATGCCGAACTGTCATCGTTGGCCACGAGTTTTGCCATCAGTCTCAATGCGGGTTCTTCTCTGGTGGAGAACCCTAGCAACCTGTTTATGGAGAGTTTCAAAACCTCTCCCGTCTTGCATGTCCAAGACTCTCCCGTCCCCAATTCAATCTTGGTAGGACTGTGGGTCCAAACCTTTATCCAAAAGGTGCAAGACATGCGTCGGATGCAAAATGGATCCAAACCCTCCAAACAGATGGTTTATGAGGCCTGCTTGAGGGCTGAGAGACTTGCTCAAAGACCTGAAAGAATGCCTACTCTACCTGTGAAGGTCTCCTAAGACCTCACTTTGAGAACGAGAATAAATAGGAGTCATGTAAGAATCAGTAGCCATTTTTATAAACAACTTTCTTTATTTGGTTATCTTATCCAAATAGAATCAAAGACTTATTAACAAATTTATCTAACTAATATTATGAGGTTTTAAAGGTAACATCCTTTAAATTAACTTAATTAATTAATGATCAAATTAATCAATTATTAAATAACGATCACGCAGAGATTACCACGATAAGAGATCCCAGAATTATATTTAATAATGTTCTTATTGAACATTTAACTTTAATCTCACTCCTAAAACTTTAATGAGATTTTAATTATAAATTAATAATTACCAACGGAATCTCAACTCTTCTTGAGATTAAATTATCTCCAACAAGAAATCTTCAATTTAAATTCACTATAACTTTCTGCTTCAATCTCTATCTCTTACTGCTCCAACTTTACTATTTCGTTTGACTTAAATACTTAATCTAATCTGCATAACAAGGAATCCTGTCCGCTTTTTGGAGTTGATTGGAAATAGGTAGGGAATTAAATTTCCCTAAAAAGGTCGACTCAGAAGGTTAGTGATAAAGTTCCGTATTGATTTGTCACATACCTGAGAGACTTGTTCAAAGACCTGAAAGAATGCCTACTCCACCTGAGAGACCTGCTGACCCTGCTCAAAGACTTGAAAGAATACCTACTCCACCTGTTGAACCTGAAAGAATACCTACTCCACCTGTTGAACCTGAAAAAATACTTTTGGTGGATTCCTCTGTTTTCATGGATAATGTCAAAGTGACTCCACCCCTGATCCCTCGTTGTGACAAGGGTACCCAGACCCTTTCGCCCTACCTCCACGTCAAACGCCTCGATCTTGTAAAGAGACGCATGGAGCAACCCTTGGCCCCTAAAAGACTCAAACAGGAACCCTCGGAGGGTTCAAACCATATTGTTTTGTGGGTGCCTAGGAATCATCCTCTCATGACATTGGGCAACAATGGATTCCTTATTCAACCCACCAATGTAAATGGTATCTGTTTTGTCTCAACACAATAAACAACACTAGCAGTGGACTGTGATCTCTTTAATTTCTCTACTCCGTACACTACCTCTCGGAGTGATTGTTACACACACACTGACGTTTTTCTTTACAAGCCGCTAGAGGGCGCTGTTCATTAACAGAACTAACATACCGCCCCACATTGCACTGGTTTAACCATGCAATCATTGTTACTAAATTAACATTCATATTGGTTACATCTAGAACACTTTACACATTCAACACTTGACAATTCTCAAGAAATACAGTTACATAAATCATTATATAAATTCAAGATTTCACAAATAACAATATTTTTTTTATACAAATACAAAATCACTTTACTAACAATGAGCAAATTTACACACCACCAATGGTACACTAAATGAAAAATTCAAATTATATTTAAGGATCTTCCATTGGTAAAACACAAATTTTTGATATGGCTCTTTTACATGTACTATACTGAGTTTTAATTTTTACAACGCGCACATTTTATCTTCGCCATGATACAATTCTACGATTCTACCTAATGCCCATTTATATGTTGGTAAATTTTCTTCAATTATTAAAACCAAGTCTCCAATTTTAACGTTATTTTTTTCAAACATCCATTTTCCTCTCTGTTGTAATTGATTCAAGTAATTACGACTCCAAAATTTCCACATTAATTGAACTATCTTAGTTATTTTTTGCTACTTTTTGAGATTACTCTCTTTACATTTTGTCAAATTAGGCTCTTCTAACGAATTTAAAGACCTATTAATTAAAAAATGAGCTGGTGTAAGCACTTGGGAATCATCATCATTGCTTGATAGGGGGCAAAGCGGTCGAGAACTTAAAATTCCCTCAATTTGTACAGTGACCGTAAGTAGTTCCTCGTACGTTAAATTAATTCCATTCACAACTCTTTTTAAGTGATATTTACCTGACTTTATGGCCGCTTCCCAAAGACCTCCAAAATTGGGCGACCTCGCGGGAATAAATTTCCACTCTATTCCTTCTGCTGCTAAGTAATTAGCTAATTTTTCGTCTGGTTTTCTGACTATTTCAAGGAGTTTTTTAATTTCATTGCTAGCTCCGACGAAATTTTTACCATCGTCCGAAAACAGTTTTGCACATTTGCCTCTTCGAGCCATAAACCTTTTCAACGCGGCAATGAATGCTTGCGATGTTAAATCTGATACTAACTCAATATGTACCGCTTTAAACACAAAACACACAAAAATACAAATATACACTTTAAACAAATTTCCTTTACGTTGTCCTTTATTTTTAATGAAAAAGGACCAGAGAAATCTACCCTGAACAATTAAATGGATAATCAATAATAAGTCTCTCTTTTGGCAAATTACCCATAATTTGAGTTGACACAATTGGTTTCACTTTAAAACATACAATACATTTATATACAATTTTTCTGCACATTGACCTACCATTCAACGGCCAAAATTTTTCCCGAATATGATTCAGTAAAGATACAGTTACCACATGTAAATATTTCTTATGAAAATATTCTATTATTATTAAAGTTAATCTATTATTTTTTGGTAAAATTATCTGGTGCTTTTTATCGAAACTTAACTCTAAGTTACACAATCGTCCTCCTACTCTTAAGACACCGTTGTCATCTAAAAAGGGATTCAATGTCTTTAACTTACTGTTTGGTAGCACACTCCCCTTACTTTTAAGATGGTTAATATCACTGGAAAATTCTTGCTCTTGCATTTTTTTTACCAGAAATGTTTCAGCTTTCTCAAATTCTTTTGTTGTGAGTGGACCAGCCACTTTATTTATTCCCTTTAAATTTTGCACGAACCTGAAAATAAAACTTAATACACGTAAAATAGTTATATAATTATTGCTTAGATTGAGAAGGTCGTTTAAAAAATCATTAACATGAATACTAAGCACCGATTGAAAGTTTTCAATTTGTTCATTAACACAGAATGAATTATATTCATCTAGTTTCTCTCTACAGTTTATAGTTCAATTTGGATAGTCATCACCTGAAAGAAATGTTGGTCCATTAAACCATAAGTTTTGTTGCAAAAGTTTATCAGGATCGACTCCTCGGGAGACTAAGTCTGCAGGATTTTGATCAGATGGTACGTGTCTCCATAACTGATTAGGATAGAGTTCTTGTATCTTGGCAACCCTATTTTGAACAAAGGTCTTTAAGTCCATCGGTTCCTTTCGAAGCCACGCCAAGTCGATCATCGAATCCGACCAAAGATATAATTCAGCAGTTTCTAGTTGTAAAGCAGCTACAACTCTTTTCACCAGTTTTGCCAATAGCACTGCAGCACACAGTTCAAGTCTGGGAATTGTCAGGCTTTTAATAGGCGCTACTCTCGATTTGCTTGTGATTAACCGAACTTAAGTTTCACTCTTCAAATTTTTAGATTTGCAGTAAACTGCTGCACCGTAGCACCGCTCTGAGGCATCAGCAAAGCCATGGATCTCAATAACTTCTGGAAAAGCGACAAGAATACGCCTTGGTATCTCTATATTGTTGATATTCTCTAAAGATACTAGGAATTGCTGCCATTCTCGATATTCTTCAGCTGGCAGAAGGTCATTCCATTCCAATTTGCTTCTCCACAAACGCTGGAGGAAAATCTTTGCTTTGGAAATTACTGGTGCCATCAGTCCAACAGGAGCAAAGATCTTGGCAATAGTAGACAAGACGTCTCTTTTAGTATAAGAACTGTCGAAACAGACTTTCACTTTAATCAAAAAGTAATCTAGGTTCGGCTTCCACGACACTCCTAACGTTTTCGTCTCTGTTAAAGTTGCAAAATTGTAATTCTGTTCGGGACCTGGTGACAATTTCTCGTGATTGGCGCAAAGTTTATGCAACTCCATTCCAGCACTTTTCAAAATTCATTTTAATTGTTGTCTGAGAACAATTTCCTCCTCTAACGTTGCAGCACTACAAAGGACATCGTCCATATACAAGTTGTTCCGTAAAACGGAAGCTGCTATAGGGAAGTTAGCCTCTTCATCCATCGACAATTGGGTTAAAGTTCTCTGTGCTAAGTAGGGAGCACTTACAGTAGGTAACAGTCGAAAGTTCGTAAATTTTGGGTGATTCATGTTCACTTTCGCACCAAACGATTATCTGCAGATTACGCTGTTTAGTGTTAATTAATATAGTTCGATACATCATTTTAATGTCTGCTGTAAATGCATACGTGTAAGTTCTGAACCTGAGCATTTGCGCATATAAGTCCTCTTGTATCACTCCTCCATTATATTGAATGTCATTTAAAGATATTCCATTATCAGTTAACGAAGAACAGTTAAAGACAACTCTAAGTTTTGTTGTGGACTTTTCTGGACGATAAATTCCATGATGGGTAGCGTAATATATGATTTCGGGTTCAGTTTTGTTAGTCACTTCCTTCATGAGACCCAGTCTTTCATAATCTCTTAAAAATTCACGATATAAATTTAAGTAATTTTCATCTCTAGCTAAGCGATTCCACAGCGATCCAAGTCGTTTGAGGGCTATGTCTTTCGAATTATCCAAACACGAGGGTTCCTTTTTTAAGGGCATAGATACTACATATTTACCTTCTTTAGTTAGAAAATGAGTATTCGCGTAATGTTCCTCACAAATTAGCCTTTCTTTATTTTTAACTATTGGTTCCTCTACCTCCTCTAATTTCCAAAATTTTTCTAAATTTTTATTCAAGTCCTCATCACGAATCAAACTGCAGTGAACCTTAGTTTCATTTATTGAATCTAAATTACCCGTTACTATATAACCAAATACGCTGTTGACTAACAGTAATTGCGAAACTTTTATTTTAATTCTTTCCGGTTTCAATAACTCATAAAATATATTTGCACCTAATAATAAATCAATTTTGCCGGGAACATTAAATTTAGAATCCGCTAATTCCACAAAATTAGAAAAATCAGCATTTATCTCTAACGCTTTCTGCCGAATAAAATCAGTGATTTTTTTAATTACGAGCATATCCAATTCCCTTTCGAAAGATTTATTTTGATTAGAAATCGCCACTTTAAAACACCCATTTACAACCATAGAGGCATCATTTAAACACGAGATTAATGTATTTATTCTTTCGGTCTTAAGTCGTAATTTATTCTCGCACTCATTCGAAATTAGACATGTTTCACTTCCCGAGTCTAACAAGGCCCTAAATGTCTGCCATTCTGAATATTTATCTTTCACTAGAATTAAAGCAGTACTCAAAAGGCATTTGTTTTTAAAACATGCGGTTGCCACGATCTGTGTTTTGTCTACTTTCGGAACGAAAGATTCAGCATTTACACTCAAGGCGAATTGTGGCTCATCCTGGTTAACCTCTGTCATCGTCTCCAGGGGGAAGAAAGAATTCTTTTTCATTTCTCTGGGGTAATGTAATAATTTATTATGCGGTTTAGAGCAGAAACAATTTTTGATCTACATCTTCTAACGCTGCATTGAGGTGAAAAACATTTAAAACAAAGTCTATTATTTTTAACAAATTCTACTCTTTCGTTTACAGAAAACATTTTAAATTGTGGACAAAATTGTAAAGCATGAACATTATTTTTACACAATACACATTTATCATTTTTTAACTCAGAAAAAAATACAATCGATGCATCTCGCGGTATTTTAGCATTAAATTTGTTTTGTTTATTATAATTAAAACGCTTGGCATTTTCACAAAAGGGCTTAGAAAATATCTCATTCTTAATTTTGCCTTTCGATGACAAATATATATCGCAATCACGCCCTAACTCATGGGGTTTAAACTATTTCTCTCCCTGTTTTATATTCATGTAAGGCATTAATTCTTTGTCGAGTGTGTTCATTATTTTATCCGATACAATTAACTCACACAATGTGATTTAAAATCATTCACATTGCGCAGCTGACAATAATACTCAAATGTCGCGCATAATCGTGATGCAAATTGCACATAACTCTCTGAACTTAATTTTTGCGCTTTCTGAAATCTATTATAGAATTCTTGCGGTGTGGGAGAAAATTCTTTTAAATCTACATCTTTAAGCTTACTATAATTATTTAATTCTTCTTCGGAAACATGAACTCGTAAATTATTAACTCTTTTACCTAGAATATTTAAAAGAATTTCGCCTTTAAATTGTTCGGGAACCTCTTTTATTTTGAATGCTTTTTCAAGCGACTGGAAAAATAAATAATATGACTCCACTCTTGAAGGTACGGGTATTGTTAAAGTTTTCACGGACTTTAATAAAGTCTCAACATTAATATTGACGGCAGTCTCAAAAACACTCGGATTTCGAATATCGGAATATTGAAGTAAATTCTTCTGGATATTTGCAAGCTCTAATTGATTTTGCAATTGCGCTAATTTAATTCGTTCAAATTCTAATTTAGTTTCACTATCCAATCTCTTATTTTTAATTTCCGCCAAAGCATAATCGATTGCAGATTGAACTAACTCTTTATCATTTTTGTAAACGTCCCTATTTACAATTACACTTTTTAAGCCAGCGATTTTTGCTCCTTCTGGTACAGTTAAATTTAACTCTTCCGCAACGCTTTTTAACTCGTCATTCCCTAATTTATTTAAAGACATATTTATGAATTAAGGACACTAATAGAAGGATCAATTAATTGCACCTACCTCCTCAGATCGCTGTTTCACGCCGCTCGCTAAAGTTTCAGTTTCGGTTTTGCAATCGTTCTCTATTCACACTTTGGCAATCACTTATTTTTTCACTGTGAATTTTGATAATCCACGATTTCACAAAAACACATATCCATTATTAGATCGCTTACCTCCGGTAAGGCTGACCATGTCTTGTCTCAACACAATAAACAACACTAGCAGTGGACTGTGATCTCTTTAATTTCTCTACTCCGTACACTACCTCTCAGAGTGATTGTTACACACACACTGACGTTTTTCTTTACAAGCCGCTAGAGGGCGCTGTTCATTAACAGAACTAACAGTATCAATAAATGATTGATGGTTCAACCCTGTCTCTTTTATTTTTTACTTGAAAGCCCTTATCACACATTTCCTTACCAGTCGACTTCCTCCTTCTGTCCACTATAAAAGCAGGGCTCAAAAGCCAGTCGCATCATTTTACTCAGAGACATGGAACACGAATTAGCATTCACACTGCATCTTGCCATGTACCACACACACACACACACACAAGAGGCAGACCTTGGGGATTACATCACCTTCATGATGAACTTTCGGGGCGTTTTAATTCGTTTAAAGCCTTCCGAGGTGATTGAACTGGAAACCATCTATGCTGTAAACATTATCGATTTGATGATGGAAATCCTACCTTACCACGACCCCCATGACGTGACTTGGTTTGAAAGTTTTTCCTATTTCGAGCCTACTGGCCTGGACAGTGAATTCATAGAGCAAGAGGCTGCCAAAGGAAAAGGCGCCTTTGTTTAAGCCCTATGGACTCAGTATGCCATCCCAAACTGTATGGTTTGGTGTACAAGGCTTGGAGACGCTATGGTAATCAAAACTTGACCACTTGGACTCGATTGGATCAAGCAGTGTTGGACGGGTGTTTTGGGCAGAAATGGCCCGATTGCGTCTTCCAAGTGCCAGACTCGTATTCGATTTGCCTCAGCACGATGCACTGGCCGGAAAAGACGCAATGCAGCCATGCATTTCACTTGCGTTGCCTCCTCCGACACTTGGATGTGAGCAACACTTGCCCCCTCTGCAGAACACCCGACCCTCTAAGGGCACCTTAGACACTGTATTGAGCCCCAGAAAAATGGGAGAATAATTACTGGAAAGGAGCATAGCTCGGGACCAGTAGTCGTTCTCCCATTTTTTGGGGCTCCTCTTTATGCCTAGGTTGGAAACTATTGCACGCAACACTTGTGCCCATTTCAAAATAATATGTAGGTGGCCGAGGTTGAAACGGTCCATTTTGTGACATGAAATGGGGTAAAATTTTGGAATGACACCTCAGACGGTAATCGGAGGTTGGTTCAATCCATCCTGCTCAACATTCAACCGCATAGAGAGTGGTTGAAACATGGAAATAAGAAAAGGGGAAATTGGAGAAATAAAAAATGTAAATAAAGTGTGTAGTGTGTGTAGTGTATTTTGTGTGTGAAAATATTTCAAATGAAAAAGGAAATGGACAGTTGAAACTGTCCTCTACAAGTAATATATATATATATATATATATATATATATATATATATATATAAATATATTATATATATATATTATATATATATATATATATATTATATTATATAAATATAATATATATATATATATATATATATTATATATACTATACAAAAAATTTTTTTTATCGTAGAGTTTAAAAGATCTGGCTCATCTCATGATATTCATTCCTACAAAAATGAATTCCCCAGACTATGATGATTTTATTGACATGTTCAGTGTGCCCACACCAGTTTCACCTTTGCCAACAAATCCAGTGGCTTCTCCATCCCATGAAGCACCTGAAGATGTAATTTATGATTCGTTACCCCCATGGAGCAATCTACCGTTTCCGAGTCGTCTTTGAAGGATCCCATGGAACCATCTAGGGTTACAGAGTCACCTTTGAAAGAACCCGTGGATTCAAAGCCACCAATTGTTTCTAAATCACCTGATCCACCTGTCAAGAAGGTTAATTCAGTCATTCATTGTTCTTCGAGATCCAAGGAACGAAGGAATGAGGAAAGACAGAATGAAGCACGAAGGAATGAGAAAAGATGAAATGAGGGACAAAGGCCACGAGATCCCAGCTTCTATAGGAGACCCAATTTCAGGCCCCCGTATCAAAGGCATCTTTTCAAACCCAGAGTGTTTCAAAGACACCCTTATGCACAGCAATTGATGCCCACCTCCCAGGAAAATGCCCAAGTCTTTTTCCACAGAAAAGGTTTGGCCGTGTTTTGTATTAGAAACAGTGGTTTCACGCTGACCAACGGTGTCGTCTCGTATGCCATGGATCGGGAATGTCCCCATGAACTATTTAAATTCTTACATTATCTCAATGTCGGTACCATTTAAGTCACCGACCAATATTCTAAACAAACCTTTAAGGACATTCAAGCCAGTCGGAGCTCCTCGAGCCCTTTCAAGCGAATCCCTGTGACGTTGTTAAATTCCAATGGACGCGAGCAGGGGCAATGTCCGTTTTGTAATCAGTCCACATGTCATCGTTGGATTGCCGTGCAAGGCATGTGTGCCATTTTGCATCAACCCATCAATCCCATTTTTCACTCGTGATTGGCTACTGATGACTCCGCCCACATCCTGTTTTAACGTATAAAAGAAGACTCGTCTCGACGTTTTCCATCAGACGACGCTTCACGTTAGTGCACAATGGACAAAATTGATGCCTTTCCCGAGTACATTTCCACGACCGTGATGCCCGTGACGCTGCCCGAGAAGCCCGACGCATTGACATATGCCGCTCGGCAGGGACACGTCCGTGCTTGCATCATTTATCAGGAACCCAACACGAAACGGGTGTTTGTCTTGTTTTGCAAAGGCAATTGGTACCAAAAAAAGTCGCTGTTGGATAATTTCAAGCGTGCCATCCTGGAGGCCAAGCACGTGAACGAATTCAAGCCCGATAATGTCTTGTGGGAGAAAATCTCCAAGGGACTGTTGAGAAATCCCGATCGACCCCTGAAAAATACCGACAAGAGGATGGTATACATTTACAAAACATGTTTTTTGTAAAAAAGACTTTACTTTTGGCTTTCGAACGGTAAAATCTGGCGAGATTCACCTGATTCAAACGACCCACGTTCCCATGCTGATTTATGAATTTCCATCGTCCAGTCTCAGGTGTCGGGCCAATCCCAATTTGTTTAGGAGGAGCTTTGAACCGTTTGACCAGATGCTCTATCATCGAATGGTGTTGGAACCCCACACGGCGTACCCGATCCTAGCTGGAACCCGTTACATTTTGTTGACGGTGCAAAAGACGGTGTTTGGTTTGGACATTATCCCCGAAATGATTCTCCCCCAGCTCAAGGAGAATGGATTTAACCTGGGGGATTTTAGAAAAAGGAAACGCTTCGATCAAAAGGCCTACAAGCTACCACCTCCGAATCCAGCTCATGTACCTGCCGAGACAAACAAAAGACCTTTGGAACAACAGCCCGGGCCTTTTTCCAAAAAGAAAAGAGTGTTTATCACACCCGTCATCACACCGCCTGTGGCTCCTGTGTTGATTGCCAGACCATTCACGGCCTTGTCCACCCTCAACCTGTGAGTATTCCAGAGCCATCCGAGCTGACAACATCTCAAATCCCAGATTCGACACCTTCCTTCTACCAGATCCACCTTGCCACAACCCCTCAGATTCTTTTACCCGACCACCACCCAACTCTCAGATTCCTTTTACCAGATCCACCACCAGAGTTGACAACATCTCAGATCCTTTTACCAGATCCACCTGTGGTCGAAAGTTTGGAGCCGACCCTTCCGGATGACTCTTCCATGGATCAAATCATGTCATCCGTATTTGGAGACTACTTGCAACAAGGGATTCCCTCGGCTCATACCCAAGAACCTCAGGTGCTGGTCACGGTGCCTTCCCTGTTTGACGAGAGTAATGATCGCATCTCATTCTTGGACCATTTTGAAGCAGGGTTGGCCATAGAGCAACAAGAAGCCCCCATGGACTTGACCATGCCCCATTGAAAAACACTACTGGGTTTAAAGTGATAAACCGTTGAATCTGTCTGTTTGCAATTGTTTGCCTTGCATGTAATTATTTTTTTTGTAAATATTTTTTTTTGTAAATAGTGTAAATATTATTTTGATGTAAATAATGTAAATATTGTAAATATTTTTTTGTGTAAATAAATTTCATTTTGCCAGAAACACGTCTCATTTTTCTTGTCCAAAAATTATCAAGCTTGGAGACAAGAGCAAAAAAGTAAAAATGGTTTCGGTACAACACTTGTTGGACCAGTGTCGACAGTGCACCACTATCGTGTTTGGAAACCTGGGTCGGTGGCCGGATCGAGTCACGTATTACGAGCCAGACTATCCTTATACCTTCCTTTTTGAACCCAACTTTGGGGTGCACATTCATCGGTCGTTTGGAAAAACGGTCATTGTGTTTACGAGTGATTTGGATTTGACCTGGGACAAAGGGGTCGAGTTGAGATTCTTTCAAGTGGGTCGTCCTCCCTCTCACCGTGTTTGGGAGGCGCATCAACCTCACATTACGGATGCGTATAGTGTGGATTTTACAGACTGCCCTCGAGTCGCAGACGTGTACGTGAAATGGTTGACGTTATTGGACGATTGGGAATTGCATCGAGACGATCCTGTTCCCTGGCGCATCGTGGGTGTCCAACCTTGAAAGCGGGCTTTGGAAAAATACGTGCAGCGCTTGCATGAAAAGGCTTTGGTCCATAGAATGCCTTCTGACGTCATGACCATATATAAAGCGAGTCACCCGCCGCTCGAAATCATTCTGCTGTTTGAAGAAACATGTCTGTTTTGAGTCAACCCGCCTATTTTGCGCATGCCAACGTGTTTCATCACGAGGGCAAGCCAGTACCCATCGAATTGTCCATTGTCACGATTCCCAGGGATGGCAGCGATCCCGAGGTGATGTGAATCACCGTGAATCATGCCGGGCAAACATCCAAGCCCAAAGATTTTCGATCCAACTGCCAAGAGAATGCCCGTCTTCGTCTGGTACACCACCCGTTAACCAAGAGTGTGCCCGTGGAATACCTACCCTTTTGCGTGAGGGGCAAGTTTAGTCAGCTGGCCCGAGGCAACAGGGGCCTGATGGTGGTCAAAGGAGGGGAGCAACAAAAAATTTTTCAAGAGCTCGGACTGTATGCCATGGCCCTGGAGAACCTGCCGAAATTCAAAGACATTTGCGATGGAACCTTTCCCAACCCCGTGCATTAGGGTGTGCACGAGGAAGGACATTTTGTGCTACACCATGCTAAAATCGTATCAATTTGCAAAATACCTGCAGCAGTTTAATAAGCTGCACGCTGAATGGAGCTACAAAGTGACGGTACAGTAAATGGATATTGACCCGGAAAAAGGGGGATCAAGTCGCCCCAAGAGTCGACTCGGTCCCCCTTTTTTCGGGTCACATAATGTACCAAGATTGAAATGCACATTTTAAAAACGTGTGCTGTTGGATAAATTCATCTGTATTTTAAAAACTTGGCACTGAATCGTGCTGTTGGATGCACCAAGATTAAATTTATCCGTATTTTAAAAACGTGTGCTGCACCAAGATTAAATTCATCTGTATGGTGGAATCTTGGCGCTGAATCATGCTGTTGGATGCAATAGATGTCTCGTGATTCAAGATTGGAAAAGCATCAGCCAATAGGAATCGATTCACGTGATCCAGCAGAGTATAAAAGGCGAGCGGTCATCCACCAGAGGCATTCTCACTCAGCAACTTGTCTCATCTAGCGTTTTTTGCCCATGCCAACGTGTTTCACCATGGTGGTCAACCTGTTCCGATCGAATTGTCCATTGCCAGCATACCGGAGGATGGCAAAGATCCAAAAGTGATTTGTATCACGGTGGACAACTCCAACCTCCTCACGACAGACAAAGACAGACGGGCCAACCGGTACATTAATGAACGGCTCAGCCTGAAAGAGCCACCTGGCCGGATCCGTGCCTCTGGAATACCTGGATTTCTGCGTCAAGGGCAAGTTTTGTCACCTGGCGCAGGGAAACAGCGGCCTCATTATCGTCAAGGGCTCGGATCAGAGAAAGATTTTTGAAAAGCTTGGACTTTTTACCATCAACCTGGAAATATTACCCCATTTCCGCGATTTGAATGACCGCAGCCTGCCTGACCACCTGCACGATGAGGTGCACGAGGACTTTGACATTTCCGAGGACACCATGGTGAAATCGTATCGATTTGCACGATAACTGCAGCATTTTAACAAGATGCAGGCTGAATGCAAAAGACAGACGGCTTATCTAGTAGAGTGAGTCCAAAAAAAATTTTACCGAAAAAAGGGGGATCGAGTCGACTCGGTCCCCCTTTTTTCAAGACACACAAAATGCCAACGTTGGATGGTATCTTTTTTAAAACATGCAAACTGCCAATAGGAATCATTTCACATGACCTCATTAGAGTATTAAATACACCAAGATTGGAATAATATATAGATTAAACTTACCTGTTGTCTTTTTATCACACCCAGATGAGAGGGCTTGTCTCGTTGAGTGGGCATACCCTCTGTTTTCTCACCGAAATTGGAGGGCTTGTCCCGTTGAATTGGCATGTCCTCTCACCGAGATGTATGTTAAGGTTTGTCTCGTTGAGTGGGCTGATCCTCCGTTTTTTCACCAAAATTCATACATTTCATTTGACTTGTCAAAATGCATACATTTCATTCGACATGATTAAATTTCATTTGTGGATGACCCCTGTCTAAATTGTCTCTCTGGGATGGAATGAAAAATTTTCTCTCGCCCCGTGCTAAAATATTTTTTGGGAGAAATCTGAAAAATTTTATACTGCTCATACATGATGGCTCTGTGGCATACTTTGTGCCAAACAGGAATCGAGACACTAAACACAACTTTTTTGATAAAAATGAGGTGAAAAGAGACACGATTCATACAAAAGAACCGTTTGAACGTTTCTTTGGAATGGAAACTTGAAAGGTATGGTTTGGATAAAAAGTAGGGGAATATTTCCTCAGTAAATAAGTAAGGGGAAAGAGTCATGTAAAGAGTCGTTTGAAACGAAAAGAGGGGAACCAAAATACGGTGTTGAGATGGTTTCAAATGAGATGGTTTTCAATTCAAATGAGAGGATTTTAAATGAGAGGGTTTCAAATGAGATGGTTTTCGTTTCAAATGAGATGGTTTTTAATTCATATGAGATGGTTTTCGATTCAAATGAGATGATTTTAAATGAGATGGTTTTTAATTCTTATGAGGTGGTTTTCGATTCAAATGAGATGATTTTAAATGAGATGGTTTTACATGAGATGGTTTTCGATTCAAATGAGATGGTTTTCGATTCAAATTACATGATTTTCGATTCAAATTAGATGATTTTAAATGATATTGTTTTCATGATAAATTTCAGATGAGATTGTTTTCATGATAAATTTCAAATGAGATGGTTTCAAATGAGACAGAGAGAGTTTTCATGATAAATTTCAAGTGAGAGGGTTTCAACAAAGGTCATTTTCATTTCAAAAAGGTCGTTTTCCATTTCCAATCATTTTTTGAAAGGGTCACGGTGCTCAACTATATTTTCGAGCGACTCTACCATGGGTGCACCGGTGGGATCATCCAAATGGCTTTATTTTTTGCTTTATACTTTGAAAAAGTTCCAAATAAGTAAGCGGAGCGGCAGACATTGTAGTTTCACCAGCACCAGCCCTGGCTAAGCTGTCCGCAATTTCGATCCCAGCAATGTTGACATGGGGCGGGATCCGCTGGAAGTGGATCTGACGAGAAAGGGAAAGTCGTTTAAGTTTCTTGAGGATGTCTGTACCTGTGCGATCCCTCACGTTATGCCAGTTGGTCAAGTGCTGGATGGCACTTCTACTGTCTGAAAAACTAGTATATTTTAAAATTCGTAAAAAAAGTTTTCAGCATTTTATTTTTTAGATCCCTAACTCTAAAAGATCAAAGTATGAGTTTTTTAAAAACCATTTTCATTTAAACGCATCGATATTGATTCCTTTTAAAAAAAAATCATAAAATACGTAAAGTATCGTTGTTTTGTATAAAAAACAAAAATAAAAACATATTGTTCGTGGCGAAATAAATTATCTTTTCACTTACAAAATTGCTGGCGAAGTTATTAAATACGCGAACTTAATTTGAGTATTTTTTGAAAAATCATAAAAATTAAGCGATGAAGTTCTTTTCAACCCGGGTAAAATCGGTAATAATCAAGCGCTCTGACGAACACTCCACGAACTTCTTTGAAATGAGAGTTAAAAGACCTTTAAAATAAAAGGAAGAGGTATTCAATATCGCAAAATCTGGTGATTTTCATTATTCATAGGCATCTTCTTTTCTAGTGTAACCTTTCATCAAACGTAAAGTGCACAGAGGAAAAGTTACTCATTTGGCGCCAAACAGTTTTTCGCCGCCAAACCCTTAGCTATTGTAAAATTGCGTTGTTTGTTAAAGTTTTAATTTTTTGAGGGCTTCATTTTTAAGTTAATGCCTTCAAACTTCATATATCGATTGCAAACTACGGTAATTTTTAAACAAAAAATGAAAAAAAAAAAAATACTACATTGTATGTGTGTGATTAACTCTCACTAAGAGGGTAAAAAACGAAAAACACAATTTTTTTAAACCGTAATTTTTAAGCAATATTTTCAATCTTTGTACAGATTATGGATAATATTGTTCTAGTTACGGAAAAAAGTTTCGTGAGATTTTTTTTTAATTACGAAGTTATTACGTATTCAATTAAAGTTCTGAGTAATTTTTAAAAAATCGTAAAAAAAAAGTTTCTGCCTTTTTATGTTTTAAATGACTGACTCTAAAAGAGAAAAGTATGAACTTTTTTAGTGTAGAGTATCATTTCACTAACTCGAAAAAAAATTCAAATGGAATAATTTAGAAATCAATTTCATAAAAACGTATCAATTTTGACTCATTTTAGAAAAAATCGTAAAAAATAAAAAATATCATTATTTTGTAAAATAAATTATACCGTGTCCTGGCGAAATAAATGATCTTTCCAATTCTGTAATTATTTTTTTGCCTGAATCTCATAGAAAAAATTAGATCGCGTTTTAAAAACGTCGGGGGTAAAAATAAAATTCTCGCCTCTGTTTTTCAATCAGGTTGGCGGAAAAACAACACGCAGAAGTAAAATAAAGGTTTTTAATTAATATCTTTTTAGCTAATTGCAATATCGGAATATAAATGGTAAAAACAGATTTCTCGGATCATTCCCGATCTTTTGACACTTTTTGCGAATTTCTGCATTGTGCGGTTCGTGAGAAAATAGATGCACATACAGACAAAGCGATCGTTTGCTTAGATTCGAATTTTGGTGGTGTAGATACTTTACATTAGCTGTAGGAGAATATAACATGATTTACTTTTAACCGAAGTAGCAGACTAATTTATTGACGTCTTTAGTCTCCCCTCCCCGCATGTATTTCAGTTTCATTTAGCGAAGTCGTAAATAACGTACATCTGTTATGCTTTTTTCATGTAAAATAGTTTTACTAATTCTAATAGTATTATTTATTCATCTAATTAGGTAATTGTCTACTTCCGACTAGTGTTAGCTGGCACATTTATTTATCCTAGTTCGGTTGGATCCTAGCACTTATTTATAGTTAATGGTACACTTAGGTTTGATTCTTAGTTATTTTAGTTCTTAATTAATTTAGTAGTTATTTATATTAAATAGTTTTGCGCAAGAATGGTTGACAGTATAGAATTAAAACTACTTTTTTAAAATTGTATGATTATCAAAAATAACACTGATATCATTTCTTTAAAAAGAGCTCACACCTATTATTGTACAACACAGTGTCAGGTGTGAATAATATAAAAAATGTCTGTTTGTAATTTTAATTAATAATTCAAAGTCAAGAGAAAATATTTATTCTGAATTTTTAAAATTTGATGATAATTTGTGGGAGGAATGTTTACAAAAATTAAAGAAATGTTTCTTTGATTTTTACCTCCCACACACAAATTATCAATTTCTAAATTATTTATAATTATTCTTTGCTGTTAAAATTTAAAATATATGTCACTTCTTTCTTTAAATTAAAATACAATATTCTTAAGGGGAATGAATTGATTGATTGATTGAATATTAACGTCGCACTGTTCAGCTACACGAGGGCTTTTGGCGACGGACCACGTAATTTTGAACCATGGTCAAGTGACGTGGACGACACCTGAGCTGGCACCCCCCTCTCCTAACTACCACACCACACCAACGGGAGGACGTTTCAGCTCTCGACAGATTTAACGTGCATCGCTGCCCTACACGGCGGGTCTTTAGTGGTACAGGATTCGAACCCGTGACAAAGCAAGCCACGGTCCGATACCTATACCACTCGGCTACCGCGGCCACTTAAGGGGAATGAAACCATTACAAAAGGGGTAACAATTTTTAGAAATGATTACATTTAATTTTATATGTTATTGTCTTATTTTTTTTTGAAGTACATATCAAACTTGCAAAAAAGTTTATTTCTTGAAGCCTGTGTACATAGTACATTAGTTAATATGAAAGTTTTAGATAAATGAAGAGAATTATCTTTTGGTAAAAGTGTTTTTTTCCATCTTTTTTTGAAATCTCAATGGCCACTTAAGAAGTAAGTATTTGTTTATCCATGATTTAACTATTTTCCTTTTCTGCACAAATCCTTAAAATAGTTTAATTCCTGAAAACTCAGTATTATGCATGTAAAGGTAATTAAGGATGCGAGCATATGATTCATATACATGTCTCCTGTGATGAAAATTTAATTTTTTTTACAACTTCATCAATTGCAAGTGGCCGCGGTAGCCGAGTGGTATAGGTATCGGATCGTGGCTTGCCTGGTCACGAGTTCGAGCCCAGTACCACTAAAGACCCGCCGTGTAGGGCAGCGATGCACGTTAAATCTGTCGAGAGCTGAAACGTCCTCCCGTTGGTGTGGTGTGGTAGTTAGGAGAGGGGGGTGCCAGCTCAGGTGTCGTCCACGTCACTTGACCATGGTTCAAAATTACGTGGTCCGTCGCCAAAAGCCCTCGTGTAGCTGAACAGTGCGACGTTAATATTAAATCAATCAATCATCAATTGCAAATTGTATAATAGTATGGCTTACCAATGGGGACATTAAACACTCTATGCGAAGCATTATAAGTGCCAGACATTTGAAATAATCTCGTAATTTTGGTTTGATTTATCAATATTATAGGAAGTTCTTAATTTTTTTTCCTCTGTACTTATATGCTACTAGCTGATAAACCTGTTCTTCACACAGGTGTGAATTTATATATATAAATGTTATGGATGAAATTTCTCTCACCCCCCCCCAGTACTTCATCATTTAGAAATGGTAAATAACAATTTTCTAAAAAATATATTATATTTTACTCGAGTTTACCTACCTACACTTAAAATTCAAATGAATATTTTATTTCACTGTGGAACAGTTATTTGTTGAAAATGAATTTTTTTTGTTTACACAAATATATATATATATATATATATGTGTGTGTGTGTGTATTGCATATAAATACTTCATATATATTTTGTACAATATTATGAAGCATTTAAAGCTATTTGAAAATGTTTCTAATAAAATAACATTCCTATCTTTGACTGTCTGATTTACTTAGTAATTATCTTTTAAAAATGTTAGGAAATTTTTTAGAAATGATTGTATAAAGTAATAAAAGAAAATACAATTTCACTATTAAGTTAAAGAAATAAATCATATTAATATATAATTTTTAAAAAATATTCAATGTAATATGAACTTCACCTTTATATCTCGACTACACTAAATATTATGCATTGATATACGACATTTGGATCACAAATTTAGATTATTGATGCGAGTATGAACTATATTAAAAATTTACATTACAAATTCAATAATTTTTTTAATTTCCTTTGCATAAAGTGTTGGTTCAAAATTACGTGGTCCGTCGCCAAAAGCCCTCGTGTAGCTGAACAGTGCGACGTTAATATTCAATCAATCAATTTGCATAAAGTGCTTATAACATGTTGAACAACTTGTTAGAAATAATTGTATAATGTTAAAGAATATTTCATCAGAAAAAATACTATAATTTTCACAAATTCAATTTAATTTCTAATTGAATTGCATACTTTTCTAAGCTATTGTTTATCTCATATTGGATAGAGTTAATATGAAAGTTTTTGATTAACAATAAATATTTATCCTTTGATGAAAATGATTCTTATTTTTATAACACAATGAATTGCAAATAAGATAGAAACAATTTAATACAATATGGAAATAAATAGTTGCATAAAATTTCCATTCACAATTTCTACTAGTTATGTCTCTTGACCAGATATTTATGTTTAGTATTAAACACTTGAGTTCCATTTCATGCAGTGGCCGCGGTAGCCGAGTGGTATAGGTATCCGGACTGTGGCTTGCCTTGTCACGGTTCGAGCCCAGTACCCACTAAAGACCCGCGTGTAGGGCAGCGTGCACGTTAAATCTGTCGAGAGCTGAAACGTCCTCCCGTTGGTGTGGTAGTTAGGAGAGGGTGCCAGCTCAGGTGTCGTCCCACGTCCATGACCATGGTTCAAAATTACGTGGTCCATCGCCAAAGCCCTCGTGTAGCTGAACAGTGCAACGTTAATATTCAATCAATCAATCCATTTCATGCAAACTTAAAACTTACTTGGAGAAATGTATCGGCATTTTATTTTGTTATCACTAATATGTATCTAAAGTGTCCTTTTATATAATTATACTTTAAAAAAAATTGATTATTATAATACACAAGAGCCCAAAATTTATTTTTGAAACACACAAAAAATATCAGTGATTTTGACCAATTAACCTCGTAACAATAATTTTGAAAAAAGATTCTCTGTAATTCTCTTCGATAAATATCATAAAATTGATCAAAGTAGTCTTCTTAGGTCAATATTTGCAACAAATTTATTCAGGACATATATCATGAGATTTATATTTTTGCAAAAGTATAAAATAAATCTAATCTCTATAATGATAAATCTACAAATTGTGTAAATACCAATAAATGCATATTTGTTACACATATATAGTAAAAAAATTTGTTTATATATATGTTTGAGACAGTTTTTATACCATACAGTAACTCTGAAAAACATATGTGTTAAAACGACGCAATTTTTACTTTTTTCTAAAAGAATTATGAATTGAAAAATGACTTTTTTTATTTTGGTCATGTAGGAGTCTCAGCAGGACTTTTGTATTTAATATATGGACACAAATTTATATTCTACTATATACACATTCTAATTTTAAAATTTTAATGCCTTAATTTATTATCATATTTGGAATTCAATTCTCGATAAATCATATATTTTATCTTAAGTAGTGCAGCGAATAAAGATTTTTAAAATGTAGCACAATTTTTTTTATGTGTAATTTTACAAATGGTTAATGATAATTTTGATTTCTAATGTTTGAAAGTGGTTCTTATTTCATCAACTAGTATAAACATTAACAGAGCTGTAATAAAGTAAGATATTTTCTTTTTCCCTGTAATATTGTAAAATTACCAAGTAAAATAAGTTTTTATAAATATATATACTTCTTTTTTGATATATGTATGGTTACATATCAGATTCTTATGTTCTAATTTTAGATAATTAAATGCTGAAGTACCTCTGTTAACTACTCTTGAAGATGTGTAACATAAGTAAAATTTAAGTTAACTAAACATTATATGTTCTCAATATAACTTGATGTAAAATAAACAAATATTTGCTTTTAAATATTGTAAGTCTACATCTATCAAAATCCTTTTTGAAGAAGTTTCATTTGTCTTACCGATGTTGAAAACATTATTCAAAGAGTGGTCAAATACATAAACACTGGGAAGATGCTACTTATATAATCCTCACGCTTCACCATGCTATCAAAGCACTTTGATTTGTTATAATGATATTATAAAATGATTTTTTTTTCTTTCTAATTATCCTTTCTATAACTGATCGAGCAACCATTTCAGTAAAATAAGACATTTTAGACACTAAAATGTAAATCTTTAAGAACAAAATAATCATACGCAAATAGTAAAACAACACCATATTCACCGGTTGAGGGAATCACGTGATCGTGACGTCACATGAATTTAGTCCATTGGAAACGCACACAGAGGATTTTAAATGATTATTTGGTCTAGATTTATGAGTATTCAATCAAATAAAGCATGAGAAACGTTACACAAAATGGTTTTTATAACAGATGTATATATTTTTATATTCAATGCTCTTAAATGTAGGGCGGGCTACTTACTATTAAAAATTTTTCATCTCACTTCTTCTCTCTTGCAACATTTTCATTAATGGAATTTAATATTCTGGTTCTTATACTGGTATTTTGTTATAAGACAAGAAACGAAAATGAATGGAAATAAAAAAAGAAGCTGAGTGGTCTCAAAAACGAAAGGAAAGGAGTATAATATTATTAGCAAATATGCAAAATTGAATAACTTTATAATATCTTCGGGTACATAATCTTGTACAAGTGCTAGTAATAGTAGAGTCAGGGAACTTGAAGAACAAATCCTGGAAGTGATTAGTAATAGTAGTTGTGTCTGTTTTAAAACGCAGAATGTATCAACTTTTTATTTCTTTTTTCATTAAAACATTTTTGCATCATACAAAGAACTCTCCTTATTAACAGTTGCAGTATTTATGCCAGAATGTGTCGTCAAGCTCATCCGGGATTCAAACAAAGAATAAGGCAAAGTGATACTTTTTTTTTTTTTTCTTTTGTAAGAATTTGAAATGAAAAGAAGTATATTTTACTGTTCGTGTTTTCTTTGTATTATTTTTATTGAAGTTACCAGGTTATTGTCGATTGTTGTATCGGATCGTGGCTTTTGCCTGGTCCTGGCTGTTATATTTTAGAGTGTTCATGTCTTAATAAATAACAGTGTTAATATTAAAAAATCAATCAATCAATCAACCAGGTTATCTGTTTTTTTTTGATTTTGCATTTTAATGTTATACGTTATTTACTTGTTTACTCAGACTCAGGTTGATTTTATATTAAGCTATAAGTTTAATCTTTAAATATTTTTACATGATGTAAAAATACATTATGTTATGGTTTTGCAATCCTTTGCATAGGATCCGGCTTGGGGTCCAAGACCTGACCTTGCAGAGGGGGCTCAACTATTTTTCGCTATGCCACTAGTTAAGGGTGACAAAAGTGCACAAAACAATATTTTGTTTAAAGCAGCAAATTGCAGTTCTTAAAAATTCTACTTTTTATGTAGAATTAAAAATTATGTTTGTTAAAAAGCTATTTTCTCTCTCTCTTTTGATTTATAAATATCTCTATAAAAAATTACTTGCATTTACATGCCCATTTAAATATCTGACAGAATTTATTTTTAAATATATATTTGATTAATCTTTTTCTGCAATTTCCGGTTATATAAAGTTTTTTTTTTCAGGTATAGAAGTTTAAGTTGGCATTACTTTCAAGATGGCGAGCCCGATTTAACAGCTGTCAAGCGATTTATTCTCAGTTTGGTTTGGCAATTCATCAAAAGAATCATCAAGCAAGGCGTAGATTAGGTCGAATGGGCCCAAAACGAGATTGCCGTTGTTCCCGATTTTCTAAGCGAATTTTGTTTTTAGCGATGAAGTATGCACTTCTGGTTGAATGGCTACGTCAACAAACAAAACTGCCGCATTTGGAGTGAAGCTAATCCACAAGTGTATGTCGAAACACCGTTACATCCATAAAAACTGACTGTTTGGGGCGCTTTATGGGCTGGTGGAATCCTTCTTCAAAAACGATGAAGGCCACAATGTTACAGTCAATGGTGATCGGTATAAGAGCACGTTACCCCAACTTTTCATTCCTGAATTGAACAATCCATGGGTGTCCAGGAGCTGTGGTTCCAGCAAGACGGCGCAACATGTCACACAGCTCGTGCCACAATCGATTTATTGAAGACACGTTTGGTGACCGCTAATTTCACGTTTTGGACAAGTGAATTGGCCTCCAAGATCTTGTGATTTAACACCGCTAGACTATTTTCTGTAGGTCTATGTAAAGTCATTGGTCTATGCGGATAAGCCACAAACGCTTGACCATTTGGAAGACAACATTCGCCGTGTTATTTCCGATATACGGCCACAAATGTTGGAAAAAGTCACATGAAAATTGGGCGTCAGATTGGGCACATCCTGGGCCAGCGTGGCAGTCATATGCCAGAAATCATATTTAAAATGTAATTCCACAAGATTATCTTTCAAATAAAAAGAAATTCATGTCAATCGAATAATACATCGGTGTTTTATTGCATTTAAAGTTCGATACCACTAAAAAAAAACACCTTTTTAGTTTCTGAAAGTATTCAATATAATTCTATACAGAAAGGCAATCAATAAATCTTAAGGCTAAATATTCAACAAAGCTTCTTGGTAGGGGAACAAAAACTTCTCACTCACAGACATGAATTTATTGTATTTTTATCTCAATGAAAATCGATATATATGTGTACATACATATTCCCTATACCAAATTTACTGAGGTACTTTGTAAAAAAGATTTCAAATTTTCATTTTAAAATGTTGCATTGAAAGTTACAGAGGTCGAAGAGCAGAAAACAAACTTTCTAGTGATATTATTATGTAGTAGCTACTCATATTTTAAACTTGCAATTTCAAACAATTGCATCATGTAAATGAAACAAGTAATATAAAAAAAAATAAATTCAATTCCTATTTAGATCAACAAAGAAAAATGTTATTTTGGCTACTTTTTATTAAATAGTTACAATTAACATAAATATGTATATACATGACAGAATCACAACAATGATTAATTTTTATTAATTATCATTAAAGTATGCTAGCGTCATCCAAAACAATCATGTATTAACTGAATGCTTTAAAAAGTGAGAAAAATATCTTTTCAAGTTTTGATTACAAGTCGCCAAAATGGTCACAAAAATGATGCCAACGTGGCTGTATTTGTAATTATTTGAATAATTAGTTAATCAATTAACCTTTACTAATTATAATTAAATTACTGTATAGTCATCAAAATGATCATGTATATAAAATTTCAGCCCACTCAGGGTAAACTGTATCTTGTCAACGATTGAAATTTCTGCCAAGATAAATAAAATATATATGTGAGCTAATATGCAAGAATTGAAAATCAAATAACGCATCTGTCTCTTAAAACCAAATACAAGCAAAAATTCAAGTAATAAATCATCTGCGTTTATTGACACTAACAGCATTTAGAGCTAAAAAATGCATTAGACCATGTTGAAATCAGAAAAGTGAAAATACCTACTTAAATAATAATGAAATTTTTATGGTTTGACTCTATACAAGAAATCAACTCCTTTGCAACTAAAATCTACATGGATCATGTCATACTTGCAAAATACTTATAAAGTATATCTTCATGAAACTTTTAATACAATATATAATGAAAACAACAGTAGACATTTAAAACTTAAGGAGCAAAGTACTATTGGTACTTATCAGTAAAAAGTGATATGAATTGATCATTGCTTTTCCAAGATGTTGCCTAGATAAACATTGCCAATGTTATCCGATAAGATATGATGAACAGAATTTAGTATGTTTTCTATGTAATGCCATGTGTTTAACTTCATGGACCTTTTGAACAGTAAGGACCAAATTATTGTTCTATAACAATTTTCTAAAACACAGATGGAATGAAAAGGGAGACACCTAAGACCCTGAGAAAAGTCAGTACTTTTCCTTAGGGGAGGACAATATAGTCACAATTTTTTTAATGCTGAGTTAAATATCACACAAAAATAAAGGTGATTTCTTTTAAGGAATTATCTTTCTGAACATGTGTGCCATAAGAACTCAAACTTGTGAAGGAATTTTATCAAGAATTAATACATTTTACTGTTTGGTGGTTTTATTTTTACAGCCCTCTGAAATGAAAAAATTATTATTATTCCAAGAACATATTGCTTTTTTTTATCAAACATAACATATCAAGGAACTTTTTATATAAAGAAAACAAAATATCATTTTTGAGCAATTCAAGGGTCATAAATCTTAAACGTACATAAACAAGGTAAGTATTTAAAAGAGAATTCTGAATGAATGATTTTTATTTTGTAAATATGTACAATCACTAGCTAAAATATAAAAGACCTTCAAAAAACCTTAGAAGAAACACATATACATATATTATAAATATTTTACATAGGCATTGTCACAGAAAATTTATACTCTGCAAATGCTTTTTCATTTGACAAAAAAAAAAATTATTTATATAAAAGTTTTTACATTTACACAAATCAAACTACAACTTTAAAATATTTTATTGAAAAAAAATATGAAAAATACTTTATAAGATTTGATCAATTATAAATTAGGGGTAACTGTCTTTACAAGATTTACATCGAGAAAAAATAAAACAGCTTTTAAAAAAATATACCAAACATAACTAGTTTTATTTTGACATTTTTGTATTAACTATTTTCACCAAATCAAAAACCATTGCCAGTAATGAAAAAACACATGCCTGAAAACAATAACTTTGATAACTAGTATTCTTATTAATTTTTTTATGAAATTTGCCAAAATTGGATCTACTTCCTCAGAAAGAAAACACAATGGAGTATTTCCAAAGTTACAGGATCATTTCAATAAAGAAACTATGTTAACAGGAACAATACATGTATTTAAAAACAGGAAGATCTCTTCAACAATGTAATTGTTGTTAGATATTTTGTTTCTTTAAAATTTAACAGTTTATTGCTTAAATAATAAAATGTAATTTTTTCAGTTATTTGTGCAAATGAATTTTGGCAAATTCTTCAAACTCATCCCTAATTTATTAATCAATGTACAAATACATACTACTATTATTTAATTAAAAAGTTTGTTCATGAATAGTAAAATTTATTAATATTAAATAAATGCTAAATAACTTGATGAATGATTTATATTTTTAAAAAAAATTAATCACTGAAAGTAATCAAAACAAGAATATTTCAAGTCAGCTAATAAAAACAAGATAAAAAGTGATAAACAATACTTCAAAGAAATACTAATTTAAGTAAATTAAAATTTTGCTCATTACAAATAGATCTTACATTATTTCTGCATCAAATGTTCAATTTTTTATAGCACCTCCTTTGTGAGCCCGTCTCAAGTGCTTCATTAAGTCAGCACAGGATTCCAAATTGCAAATAATCTAACTTAGACAGTTCTCAATATCACCTTAACAGTAGAATAGTCACGCGCAGTATTATTTAGATGCACCCAAACCGACTAAATTATTCAAATTGCCACTTGAAGCAAAATGACAAGCAATCATTAATTGTACTATCTTGTTGGAAGTGATACATCTAATTCTATTAAACTGTGACTCCATCTTTGAAGTATATCAAAAAATCATCAGAAAGCATAGTTTAGTATTGGGAGACACACACAATTCTCTGAAATTAGCAGTTGGCAATGAATATAGACTATGTGGTGATATAATTGAGCATCCTTGCGTCTTTGTTCAAGTTTACTAAGGTGAGAGGATTTCATAAAGCTTTTTAAATTTCATTAGATAAGTTCGTGTCTCCCATCTTCAAAAAACTTATGGATGTGAAAACGTGGACAGTTCTGGGAAAACCATCATTGTTTTCAATGATTATAAATCAAAATTGGACCAGGATTATCCTACACAAATATTTTTAATTTGGTAAGCCATTCTGCATATGCTCAATATAAAAAAATTGGATGTCCATAGTTCTTTTCGTAAGTGATAAGCTTTCAGCTGTTCTAAATTGGGGCACGTAGAACCAATAATATTAAACAATTCCAAGAAATCATACCATGCGAATTCGAGAAATCCAATGAAATTAAATCTGATCCCCGCAAAGTAAAAAGAATCCTTGAACATTAAACGAGAAGGTACATTTTCATGACATGGATTTGCATCATTTAAAAATTATTTCCTGTAATTTTGGACAGTATACAACGAGTTCAGAAATGAAACTAAATGGTATTTTTCATTTGATAACATTCGGTTTTCAACATTTGAAAGATTGACTGTTTTCACTTCAGGCATATTTTGATAAATTAATTTCACATCTTTCAGTTTTGGACATTTCTGTCAATTCACTAATTATGAGAATTTCTAGTATGTCTCAAATATCCCCCCTGCATGAAAACCTAATAAGTCTCAAATGGCAACGTTCCATCGAATATGCTCCACAACGACGCATCCATACTCAATTCTTTCCACTGACGACACACATTCGCGACATTATCGATGAATTTACGCTGAGTTACCGTTTCCCGGTATATATCGAAAATTTGGAGAAGAATTTCTGGAGGAAGATTACTTATGCTAGCCATTGAAAATATCAGATTTGCAATTAAATCAAGGTAATACACATAATTTTACTTCTTTAATTGTATGGCAGCTTCTATATCGGGTCGCAGTAGTATCTGTTAAATAAGAATCCGAAACAATGAAACGACGCTAACTTGAGAGAAGCGTCTGCATCGCGCGAATCCAAACAATAGGGAAGGGACTAGTCTACTAAAGAGAAGGTGGAAGGAGAATGTTAGCAGGGAGAAGTAGGGATTAGAGAAACAACCGCGAATTTTGAATAAACGTAGTTGATTTAGTTCGCCATTTTTCCGTTTGCTGATTTCGTTTTCAATTGAATTTTTAAAAATGGCTGGTA